>JAJEJO010048811.1:0-230733 GCA_020662805.1 Glaucomys volans | reverse complement strand
ATGGTTATTATAAAAAAGACAGGCAGTAATAAGTATTAGAGAGAATTCGGAGAAATTGAAACCTCATACATTGATGGTAGCAATATAAAATAGTGTAACCACTTGGGGAAAATGGTATGGCAGATCCTCCAAATGAGACAAGTCTAATTACTTCTGGGCTCAACAATTCCACTGCTGGGTACACACCCACCAGAAATGAACCATGTGTCTGCATAAAAACTTGAATATAAACCTTCATGGCAGCATATTTATCCATAATAACCAAAACATGGGAGCAAATGCTACACCCAAATGCCTAACAATTGATGAAAAATATGTGATTTGATTAGGCAATGGAATATTATTTGGTCATAAAAAGAAATGAAGTACTGATTCATGCTATAACATGGATGAATCTTAAAAACGTTATGCTTAGTGAAAGAAGCTGGTCATAAAAGTTCACATTTTATGATTCCATTTATATAAAATGTCTATAAGCAGGGAATAAAAGAAGACAGATGAGTGGTTACTGGAGACTGGGGAAAATGGAATAGGGTATGAATATTAACAGGCACAAGATTTTTTTTTGTCAGGGGGAGGAAAGAGATGAAAATGTTCTAAAACTAAAAAGAGGTGATGCTTGCACAATTCTGTGAACATGCTATAAACTAAATTGTACATTTTGAAAGGACAGTTTCATAGTATAAGAATCATATCTGAATAATGCTGTTATGAAAAAAGATGTGGATTGCTTACCAACAGATAGATGGAGGTGCATTCTGAGAAATGCATTCTCAGGCAATTCATCATTATACAAACATCACAGAGTTTATCTCCGTGAACCGTGATGGTATAGTGTACTACACACCTAGGCTGTATGGTACACACACACACACACACACACACACACACACACACACTGTATAGCTGTGATGAACAAAACACAAATCAAACATAAGAAAATGGTGCAGTCAAGAGGGGCTGTAAACATGAGATGGGTCAGTCTGCTGCTGGCTTAATTACAGGAAATATTCTCATGTATAACTAAAAGAAGTATACTCCAAAATAACACTGATTAGTAAGTGCATAAACCAGTAAGTCATATATTGTCATTATTGACTATTATGTGGTGTGCAGAATTCTGTGTGCTCTCCTTTTATACAGCTGGCATTGTTTACACCAGCATCACCACATGCTGGTCTGTTAAGAATTGGTCTGTGATGTTGGAATGGCTGTGATGTCACAACGTGATATGAGCTTTTCAGCTACAGTTATGACCTCATGGGACCACTGTTGCATTTGCAGCCTGTCCTTGATCGTGCTACAGTGAACACGTCACACCCACCTAGTGAGCCCTTATGCCTTGTAGGGTGGTCCCCTGGGCTAAAGGACTCCTTAAATCCTCTGTACTGAATGTTTAGAGAATTATCTACTTTGATAATTATAGAAACTCGGATAAATTATGCCAATAGAATATAGTCACATCTGCCTTGAAAGTACTGTTTGGAGTGCCTGAAAAGATGGAGCTGGAAGTTGATTAAACTCAGAGAGCATATTGTATGAGTTTTGGGTCCTGCTAATGAGTGTTTGTCTCTTTGGTACATTTGGTCTGAGACTTGCTCTGGGAGTACAGTTAAAGTGAAAGAGAGCTGCTAACCCTCACATACTTCAGCAAGGGAAGACAGCAGATAATTACAAAAAGCCTGAATTGGATAAAGCAATTATTAACAGTTGATAACCCAGGAAAATTATTGACCCTTGCATCATGCTTGCAATCACTTTACTGAATTATCTATTAATTTTAAAAGTTTTTATTAGTTAATTCTCTTGTATTTCTCTATGCAAAATTAAATCTTCTACAAGTAAAAATAATTTTTCTCTAATACTCGTTTTTATTTTATATCTTATTCTGTAGACCTTCCAAAATAATGTCAAATGATAACATCCTTTGTAGCTCATTTAATTTTCTTGTCAATAATTGCAACCAATAGTCAATATAATCAATACAAACATCAAGTCAAAATATAAGGTCAATAAAAATTTTAAAATTAAAAAAATCAATAAAAAGTGTCTCTTAAGCATTTCTGTAGCTTTGATCACTTTATTTAACCTCTCTGAATTTTGTGATCTCATCTGGAAAATGAATTCTGCCAAAAATCACTACTTGTTGGCACTATGGTGAGGGTTAGATGAAATGGTTTATTTAAAGTGCTGAGCTCAGAGCCTAGAACTGGCTCAGTGAATAAATAGTAGGTGTGAAAATTGTGATATAGGTTCATTTTGAGTGCAGTGGGGGCACATTGGAGGGAATGATCCATTCTTCATGCCTCAGTGACATCTATGGGAGAGGTTGAGAAAGGTTGGTATGGAAATTTCTGGGGGAGAGAGTGCTGTGGATAGGTAATTTAGGGACTGCAGAAACTGAAATGTCTGGAAAAGAGTCTATGAAATACATGGATAGAGATACCCCTGGAGACACAGCCAGGTCTGCATTTCAGTCAATGTGGCTAGTGTTTAGTGCTATGTAATGAGTTTGAGTCAGGCATGGTGGTGCACACTGGAAGTCCCAGCTACTCAGGAGGCTGAGCAGGAGGATCTCAAGTTCAAGACCAGCCTTGGTGACTTAACAGGACACTGTCTCAATTAAAAAATAAAAAGGGTTGGGGATGTAGGTTGGAGGTAGAATCCTCAATCTCTAGTACTTAAAACAAACAAAAAAGGAATTCAGAATTTCTGTTAGGCAATGAATTTTACGCAAGGGAGCCATTTGTTCAGGAATTTTCTGTAGAGAAGTTCCTGTAGGAAGGAATCGTGGTGAATAAACTGGGAGATGGGAGGCAAGAAGACCCTTTAAGAAATGGAAGGCTACTGTCATGGTGGTGCATGCCTGTAATCCTAGCAGCTCAGGAGGCTGAGACAGGAGGATGGTGAGTTCAAAGTCAGCCTCAGCAAAAGCAAGGCACTAAGACAGTGAGACCCTGTCATCAAATAAAATACTAAATAGGGCTGGGGATGTGAATCAGTGGTCGAGTACCTCTGAGTTCAATCCCTGGTACCCCACTCCCTGGCCCCCCTCCCCCAAAAAAATGTAAGGCTGCGAAAGTAGCTGGTATTGGAAGCACAGGTCATGGTGGTAGAAGCTTTAGGGTTAAGAGAGAGGAAAAAGGGAAGGTGACCAGGGAGTCTTGCTTGGAAAAGTAGGTGGGCAGTGTTGTGGTATCAGTTTCATGTGGCTATTGTAATAAATCCTCACAAAGTTGTTGGGTTAAAGGAACTGAAATTTATGGTTTTCACAATTGTGGAAGCCAGAAATTCTCAATCAAAGTCAGTGGGCTGAACTCAAGATTTTAGCAGGGTCATTCTCCACTGGAGGGTCTAAAAAGAAAGAATACTTGCTTTGCCTTTTTAAACTCCTGATGGTTGTTGACGTACCTTGATCTGGGACCATATTATTCTAACCTTCAAGGCCAGAAGATGCAGGTCTCTCTGCTCTGTTCACATCTCAATTTCAACTACTCTGCTGGTGTCAAATCTCCCTGCACTTTCCTCTTATAAGGATGCATGTGATTGTAATTATGACCCACCCAGAGAACGCAGGATAATCTCCTCATCTCTGGATTCATAGTATAGTCACATCTGCACAGGCTTTATTTTTTTATTATTTTTTTTTCCTTTTCCCAAATAAAGCCATGTGTATAGGTTCTGGCAATTAGAACATGGTTACTTCACCTTATTTCACCTTCTATAGTTGCCATTTTCCAGGATAGGAAATACAGGAGCTGTGAGATTGGGGAAGGGTAGTGAACTAAATTTTGTACCTGAGTTTTAGATTTGTAAGAAGGACCATATCCAACTCTTGTCTTTTTTTCTTATCCATTTTTAAAAACACACAAGTCTTATCTCTTTTCCCTCCACTGAAATCAGGGATTTCATGCTGTACTTTTTTCTGGAAACTATATCACCTTGAATTAACCCCACATTTCTTCAGATCATTAGGTTCTGTTTATCTCCTGTTAACCATAGTCACTTGTCAGATTGTGACAAAGCTGAGCTTCTTTTAAGTAATTTCCAAGAGTATCAGTCATAATTGAAGGCCTCATAAGAGGCCTAAAATACTAAAAATGTGTCTTCTCCTCAAATTTCTTTTAGTATCTAAACAAAACTTTCCTTATGCAGAAGTTGAAGCTGTATTTTTATCACTGGCCTTTTCACCTCAGCAGCACTAATAAATAAATGTTTGGAATAATCAATTTCAGCAAAAACTGCGAATAAAGTTTCTTTTATTCCCAGTGTTTGTGGAGTAATATCTGTGTGCTTAGGCTATCAGAGGAAGCTGTTGAGACAAATTTTTAGTCTATTTGTGCAACTTCACATCTAAAAGTCTATTCTTACTTTCTCAAAAGCCGGATAATCTTGTTAAGTACTTTCCAATGACCCTATCTTTCAAAATTACTTGGTATCTTAGATTCTGGCTGAATTTGGCTTCTCAGCAAGTTTCAGTTTCAAAATACTTCATTTTTTTTTTCTTTTTCCATTTCCAAACCTATTTTTGCCTGTGTACAGTCTGTCTCCTTTTGCCATAGCAGTTGTAGTTTGGAGAAAAATATTTTTTCTCTAAGTACCTATGGTGAATTTCCAGAGATTATGTTTGTTCAATGAGTAGAATAATGAATGAACTAATCAGAGAAATTGAATGTTATATTCAAATCATTCTTAAGGAAGGCGTAGATTTTCTTTCTCTCAATAAATGTTTTGATTTTCTTACCTTTATTTTTAATAAAAATCTGAAAACTCATTTTTTTTTTCATTTAACAAAATGGGTATATAAATAACAACTTCCTAATTCTAGCCTATGAGTATTGTAATGCCCAAAATAAGAACCCCAGGGATGGCCCTGTGACTTGGGGCTCCATTATAATTCCAATGACACAGCTGTTCTCATGGGTTTTCAGTTAATGGATTACTTATTAGGGCAAAGGCCTCAATGCCACCTTCCTCTTCCACTCTGCTTCCCATAATAAAAGACCTCACCATAGCTAATGTGAAAAAAGTTGATCCTTTTGATTAGGTAAGAGACTCTTCATTTATTCAGCAGGTGTTTGGCTTCTGCTTATGTTTGAGCTTTTGCTAGTTTCTGAGCCTAAGCAATATTTGGTAAAGACTTTGCAAGCTGTCAGTAGTCCAGACAGTACACTGAAAAATAGGCAAATAAAGGCTCTTAATAATTTTCAAATTTTAATTAAGCCCAGATTTGTTCTGCTTATTGGTACATGACAATTTTCAGGAGAGACTATATGATCCAGAGATGTTGGTCTCTGTCACGTGTAGAAAATTTAAGCTGGAAAATGTTTGTAAAGTGATAAGGCATTGTTGACTCTAAATATTTATTAGCCCTATTTATATCTCCATAGGAAATTAAATAGATTGGTTTTTATCCTTTGTTTGTATTTATAAGCTGTATTTCTACTCCTATTAAAAAATGTAGTGGAATAGGTCCACCCAGGGATAGCAGTGAAGTCCTTTCTATGTGGTGTTGGGGTTGGCTGGCCACAGTGACAGTGCTTTTTGGAACTTAACTCCATCCCTTCAATATGAGGACTTACTCTTAAAACACTTATAATGTATGGCTTCCAAACTAGTAATTTAAAAGGTCACAGATAGTCAAATTGTTATTACTCTGAAACTCTTAACTTTGGAATTCATATAAATACCAACTAGATTTTCTTTTCCAAGTTGCATCTCTGGTAGGATAATATTTGGTTTTAAAAAAGAGTACCTGTTAGCTGGTTTCAGTTACTGAGCAGAAAAGAGGGAGCAGGAGACCTGCTATTGGGTGAACCCACAGGTCACTTTTAGTCCAACCATTCCTTAAATAGGTCATGGTATAATGCTCATTTTATGTATGAGGAACTTAAAGGTTTTATTTTCTATTAGTAAAACTTCATCATATATAAATAAAAAAGAATACTTGAGCCTTTTAAAACTAATATTTATTTCAGCATATATATTTGTGTAGATTATTTTAATTATGTATAAATAGCTATAAATTTTTTTTTTTTTCCATAGGATGGTTTAAAAACTATTTGGAACAAGAGCTATCCACTCACCTAATTCTTTTGTTGTTGCTGTAGCTGAATCAGTTTGACTGTTTTTAGGTTTACTGTACCTTCTCCTCATTACATACCGTTGTTTCATCTACCCCCTGAATATGCTACTGAATTGTTTCTGTGAGTTTGTTATCCCACTGAAGTTCAGGCTCCTTGAAATCAGGGAATGTGTCTTTAATTTTTATTGTATGTTTGGTAGTGCTTTGTTAGATCTTGCATATTCAATATTTACTTGAAAAATACTTCCAGAATTGTGCAGAAGTTTAAAGAGAATTGCTATTTTTCAGTTAGGCAATCTGAGATGTCATTTTAAGAGGCTGCTTGGCTGTTAAGTGTGGGAATCAGAATGCCAATGGGCAATAAGCAACTGACATTGATATTCTCCCCTCGGCACATTTACTGGGCTGATAACTATATGGGAAGCTTTCTTAAAATAGGAAAGTGGCTTGTTGAGCATTAAATTGGAGGAGACAGATCACCACATGAGCTGACTTACTGTTGTCATCAGGGAGGATAGCTGGGTACTCTACTATATGGGACTAATATCCCTAAATACTGGACAGGAAAGGGGGCAGGAAGGGAATCCTTTCCCTTGGTTGCTCCCAGAAAGGTGTTACTAAATTCCCAGTTATCTGCTGTCTTACTGTAGATGTATAAAAATATGCCTTTTCCATTAGCCCAGTATTTCCTGACACTGGTTAGAATTTAATTGTCTGGGTCTCAGCTTTAGTTGTGTTGTGTTGATCATCTTCTTTTAATTCCAGGGACCAGGAATTTTAATTGGAATTTGAGGATGAGTGGTTACTAGAACAAGTTGGGCAGATCACTTACGATTTTGACCATGTATTTCTTTAGGTATTATTTCTAACTCATATGCTGTTTCTCCAGAACTTTTTATTTTTTTCAAGAATTTCTTTTCTTCGTTGTTTTGGCTACATCTGCATCTGTAGAATAGGAAGACAGACACATTCAGAATTTTTAACAGAATGTTGAAGTTCTATATCATGTTATAACACTATATGCATAAAACTATGGGCATCTTAGCTCAAGCCAAGGATGACCCATGGAGGGAAAAGTAGCCTTGCCATCTGAAAAACTGGTTGAAGTAGGAGTTTGTGTGTTTGTGTGTGTGTGTGTTTAAAAGTGAGTTACACAGAAAACAAAGACTTTTCTATGAATAAGTGCCGTTACGTTTGGACTCTTATTCTGGCTTTCTCTCTTCATTTCTCTCCTGTTTTTGGTCAAACAGAATTGTAAAGTTAAATTTCATGGAATTTTACTTCTCATCACATAAACATTTTTTTTTTTTTTTTGTTTTTGCCTTGCCATTATGTGTTATGGATCATAACTGTGGGAAGAAACAATGTAATGAACAAAGTCTTTTTGTTAAGAATATTAATATGTGTTGGTGATAAAGAACCTTTATTTTATATTTGCAATTATCAATGTAATTTATCTTTGCATAACCAAGACACTGAAATTGCATTATTTTCCTCAAAGTCTGTATATAGCATAGTTTTAGAGTCTCAACCACACTGTAGGATTTTGCTGTATCTCTTGATTTTGGTGAACTCTGAAAGAAAGAGCTTAATTAACATTTTCTTAGGATACTTTAATGAGCAAAAGCTGGAGCTACAGGAAGGGTTAGAGAATTTCCACTCAAGTGGAGATCTAGCTTTGAAAATATAATATCACAGTAATTTTTCAAATGGAAATGTTTTAATTTACTGTTTGCCAACCATTACTGGAGTCATGGTGTCTGCTTAGGGGACAGAAAGGATTATTTTAATTTGATTTCTGACTAGTGTTCTTTTTATCTGACTTAATTCCAAATGTAAATATATCTGGTGTTTTCTTTCTAGGAATATTTCAAAACATGATTCCATTTTATGATCTGTGCTGCATTGTTCTGTTGAATATGTTTTGGAAGCAGTAATGTTTGAAAACCTGAATGAAGTGAAAAAGAATATCAGGTTGATATGAAAAAAAGAAGGCCTACTCAGATACAAGGGCATGGCAGATACATGCACGGGAGCAGTGGCCTCGTGGAGGAATAAGACAGCTTGCACATGAGATTTTTCATTGAAGTATTAGAGACAGAAATCTAATTTAGCTATTAAAATTATTCCCACTAAGTCAAGGATGAATATGAAGTACAAATTGGAACTTTTGTAACCCTCAAGTCATCACCATAGATAACCCTTTTTCAGAAAAGGATAGAGCTTCAAATTGTCCCTTTTAACAAAGTCAGTTTTCATGGGGATTTTTTCCAATTCAATTTAAAAATTGCCTCCCTTGTTGACCAGAACATACCGAACTTAAGTTTTTCTTAATTTTTATTAACAGTAACACAAGTTACTGGTATGAGGTATAGGACTGTTAGTACCGTAGAGGATAACAGGATACCTCAATATCCACTTTCTGATTTTCTATTTTGTTTCTTTCATAGATGTGTAAATATGTACAAAAAAGGTGCTGATAATGGTCTTGTCTCCTTGTTTAATCTTTTCCTTAATGGAAAAGAATATTTACCCAAGGTCTGTATATCCATTATAAATTTTCAAACTATAATAGTGACATAAAACTCATCAGGGTAGATGTGACAAATGGCAGGAGACAGTGCTTCACTACTGTGTTCTAACTGATTGTGGGCTCTGAGCTCCAAACAGTTTTGCATTTTTAACAACTCACATTTCAATTCAGGAGGTATTTCAGAGCATATATACTTTTAATGAAGATTTAGAAATAAATCTGAAACAGTTACTTCTCTCAAGGAGATGTTAAGCTTAGAGTGTGGAGAGTTCATGTTGGTTAACTGGAAGGCAAGACTGAGGTAATAAACCCACACTCTACACAGCTTCCTGTGGAGTGATATTCAGACCTCAAGCACATTTTTACTTAGTTATGCATATGTATGTATGTATACATATTTCATATGTTTATATACATTTTATACATTTATATAAATATGAATGGAAATATTTTGGCCTTATACCCATCTAACATTTTCTGTTTTATTCAACAGAAATCTTCTTGACAGAGACACATTTTCTAAATCTGATCCAAGTAAGTATATGTTAACTTGGTTTTTGAAACAACCTATTTATTTTACTTACTCGATTTTGCAAAAATTGTATGAAACTCATAGGTCTTATCTAAATCCTAGAAAGCCAGAGGGAGATGGTCCCAAGCTTTGCTTGCTTATCTGCTTGGGCAGAACTATGGCTAAAGATGAAGTGGCTTAGCAGTTTGATAATAAGGAAATACAGATGACTCCAGCATAGGACATTTTCCTTTGAAATTAAAGCTTCATGATATGACCACATGGTAGAAATACCATTGGAAAAACCGAAGTAGTAGGCTGTAATTTTTAAGAGTTTAAGTTACAGAAATAACACTTAAAAAAAAAAAAAAAACCACTGAAGCAGGATAAAAGGCATGCCAGCCAGTGAAATGCATGGCTTCTGGCATGAGCTGATTTTTGATTACTAAGTAGAGATATTGAAACTTAGAAATAACTTATAAAATGAAAAGCGTAGTTTGAATTAGAAAATAGCAGAAGTGTGTAAATGAATTAGTGTTTCCAAATCTCATAATATTTAGAAATTGATGTGCAGGAGTTCTGCATCTCTACAAAGTATGAACTACGTGGTTAATTACAGGAAAAAAGGCCTTTGTCAGGTGCTAGAAGATTCTTGAAGTTGTCACTGGGGGGAAGGCATTACAATTTTGGGATATTAAAAAGTCTTGGGGTTTATTTTACAAGTAGAAGAGATGCTTTTTATCCCTTAATCTTTACCCAAAGCCCTTAATCTCCCCTTCTTGGACTCTCTTTATTGATTCATAGGATTTCTTACCTGTTTAAAAATATTGAGGGTAGATGCTATAATTATTAAATGGAGAGTATGATTCATCCCAGTTTGTCCCTCTTATGATAGCTTTGAGCACTTTAAATATCCTAGGAGAAATTTGACTTATCTCCAATAGCACACTGAGATTCTTCAAATTATTAAATTAAAGTTTGAAAATTTATCTACATCTGTACTTAATATAAAGATATTAGCAAATAACTATTGTGTTCTTTACATGTCAGGCTGTATGCATTTTGAGTTCCAAAGGTCTGATATAGTTTGTTCTCTGCTTCTTTACAATAATTTTTAATCATTTGATGATTGACTAGCAATTTTCTTGCCAGGGTGTTAGGAGTTAGGCTCTTAACTGTGATGTAGCTTTTGGACAGTTGAAAAAGAAATTCTATGCATTCACATCTGGTGTTTATAAGAGACATTTATATATGTATTTTTTCATCTTTTGTAGTTTGTGTCTTATATGTACAAGGAGTTGGAAATAAAGAATGGAGAGAGGTAAGATAAAGAGTATTTTAAAAAATCACTGTGCTGGAAGATATAGTACAAGCTCTGCTTTAACAATTTAATCAAAATGGAACTTCCTTGTTTTTAAGTCTTTACAATCCAAAGATTTTGTCTTTCATTTTATGACAGTTATCTTTGCATCATATTTTTAATACTACTTAAATGCTTATGAATGTTTAGCTTATTTATGAGCTTCTTGCGAAATAGTTTAGACCTGAGACTTTTGCTTGCCTTGGCCAAGTGTTGTATTATGGTCTATTTCACATGATTCCTCCTATAAGTATGTGGACTTACTCTCCCATTCAGAGGTTGAATGCTTTTCATAAAATTCCACATAAAAGGGTGCTGTGTTGTCCTTAATATCAAATATCACAGGACTTTTGCCAGTTATTTGTTTAAAAATAAAGTAGAAATTCAGTTTCCTAATACAAATATTCACAGTTTGATGCAGCATAAACAAAGAGGCTGAACTATCATTTTCATTCATTCCTTTCTAGTGCATCTCCAAGTTTGAATGGAAAGGTGATCACTGGAGTATGGGTGCATGCTAAAACAGGGGGCATTCCATGTGTCTGTCATTTCTGGTTATTTCAGGAGTGCACTGTTTTAATGGGGTTACTGCTTCTGGATAGATTTCCCTACAGAGATTTGTGCTATTTGTTCTCACAAATTGCTTTGTGTCAGCCATGTTATTGATGCATCTCAATTGTGAGATAGAGGGTAAGAGTGGACCATTGTAATTTATTGTCGTAACTGGGGGAGAAGACATAATTTAAAACTTTTGCTACTGATAATAAGTTGGAAGTCAGTGGATACTGAGCACAAGTTTCTCATCCATCACTTTCCATCACCTTAATAAATACTTGAGATGATCAACTTATAGAGAAAAGAGGTTTTGTTTGTCTTAAAAGTGTTGTAAGTTCCAGTCTGTGATTGGTGGCCCTGTTGCAGTACATCATGTGAGGGATGTGTGACAGAGCAAAACTGCTCACCTCATTGCCAGGAAGCAAAAGGGAGGGAGGAAAAGGCTATCGTTTCATAGTCCCCTTCAACCACCATTGACCCGAACACCTCCCACTAAGCCCTACCTCTTAAAAGTTCCACAATTCCCAAATGGGCCACCCTGGGGACCAAGTCTTTAATACATGGGCCTTTGGGGGACCTTTAAGATCCAACCTATAACATTCTGTCTCTGGTCTACAAAGGTTCATGTCCATCTCACAATGAAGGATGTGTTTAATCCATCACTAAGAATTAAAAAAAAACTTAGCTGTTTCATTATTTCTCAAAAGTCTAAGTCTAGTCTTCTTTGAGATATTAGGCATACTCAATTGTGAGCTCCTGTAAGTAATTAAAAAGAAAGTTACATATTTCTAAGATACAGTGGTGGGCCTGGCAAAGGGCAAACATTCCCATCTCTAAAGGGAGGAATAGCAGAATAGAAAGAAATGGTACGAAGCAAGACTGAAACCTATTAGGGCAGAAATATTAAATCTGAAATCTCCATGACTGGCATCAGGAGTGCACTGTGAAAGGATGTAGGTTCCCAAGAACTTGGGCAGCCCCATGCACTATGGCCTTGCTGTCCATGTGGGCTACAACCAACCTTACCTCTTAAACATTCCAAGAGCTTTCAATAACACCACCCTGGGTCCAACCCTTTAACACATGGCAGCATCTCTTGGCCTGACTTTGCTTGCTGCCTACTGCCTTTCCTGATGATTGTTGCATGTTGCTGGCATCTATATTTTCCTGGGATCTCTAGTACATCTTGACCTTTAGTCTCACAACTCCATGCATTGCTCTGTCAGGGGCTGCTTACAGGGAGGGACTTTGACTTTGCAGAACACTGTCTTGCCTTAGGCTTTTATTTGAAGTCTTGGTGAAAGCCTCTCTGACTCCATAATGTTTGCTTTCTACATTCCTGGAAAACCAGCATTGTATAGGTGACTCCAGGATTTGCCACCAACTAGAGCTGTACTTGGGCCCATTTGAACCATGATTATAGTGGTTTCTTAGTGCCCTGCTGGCTAACCATGTGGTAATGATTCCCTAGTGGGTCCTAGGTGAAGAGGGTACCCACGGACTCTCAAAAGGTCTTGAAAACAAATTTGCATTTTTACACAGTTGGGCCTATGATTCATGGGATGGCCTTGTAAATTTCTGAGATGCTCCTCAAGATCTTTCCTATTATCCAGTGCAGATGTTTCTTTTTATCAGTACTAATAGCTGAACCTTTTTTGTTTTTTAAACATGTGCCTCCTTTTCTGGCCAAGCTGCAAATTTTCTGAAGTTTTCTGCTCTGCTCTTCTTTGTGTCTGATTCTCACTTTAAATTTGGCTATAGGCAGCCAATACTACCAATGCTGCAATTTGAATGCTTTATTACCTTGAAATTTCCTCTGCCAGATAAACTAGTCCATCACCTTTAAACTCAGCCTCCTGCGAAATTCACATCTGGTGTTTATAAGAGACATTTATATATGTATTTTATCCAGGGAATGGACAAAATGCATCCAAATTCTTTACCATGTTGTGACAACCATAGTCTTTAGTCAAATTCCAGTGCAGTCCTTTTTTCCATCTAAATCCTTGTCAGCATAGCCTTTATTGTTAGAATCTCTATTAGCATTCTGTCTGAATCACCCAATAAAGCTCCACTGATAGCATTTTAGGCCTTTTCTACCTTGTTTCTCCAAACTTTCCAAATTTCTCCTGTAAACCAATTCCAAAGGCTTCTCTACATAGTCATACATCTAGTAATGGCAAAGATCATACCAGTTCCTGTTATCAATTTTTTTGTTAGTCAAGTTACCGTTACTCTAATGGATACTTGTGATAATCAACTTATAAAGAGAAAAGATAAGTTTAACTCATAGTTCCAAAGGTTCTAGTCCATGATTGGTTGGTTCTGTTGGTTTGGTTGAGGGATCACATCATGGCAGGAGTAGGTGGCAGAGAAAAGCAGGGTGAGTGTGAAATCTCATAATGCCCTCAGGGCATGCCCCCAATGACTGACAGACCTTCCATCAGGCTCCACCTCAGTGGCTCCACCACCTCCCAGTAGCACCAGCCTGGGGACAAAGCCTTTAACTTATGGGCCTTTGGAGGATATTTAACACCCAAACTAAAGCATTATATCTAATTGCTTTTGCACATTTCTGTGTTGTTGTGTTATATTTACCTTGAACTCTACCTATCCAAAGGTAAACTTCTCTTCCTTCCCCTATATCTGCTTCATATCTACAATAATGGCTAATCATCAACCAAAACACAAAACCAGTTTTTATAGATGTCCTCACTTCCCACTTCACTGCATTTAATCAGTTATCTGGCACCGTGAATATTCTCCTTCATGAACAAAACAATAACTCTCATACAAGCTTTGTCCTTTATTCAGACATAGTTGTCTTTTGCCTTCCTTGTTGCAACATTTTTCTATGCTTCCTTGTCTCTTGTTCATTTTTCTCTTTATTCCTTTGATCTTCCTCATGTAAGTCATGCTGTAACTGTTCACTCTTGAGTTCCCTTTTCCAAAGGCCTGGGATAGTCCAATAGGGAACTTCTGACTGCCCTAGGTGCCAGGCTACGAGGGGCTTACCATTTACCAGAGGTGTTCAGAACATGGCATTACTTCAGAAACCAAGAAAGGAACTAGGCAGCTGGGCCAAATGCAACTCCCTAATGATGGAGCAATTAGAAATTTCATTAGATAAGGGGAGTTTGAGAAAGGACAATAGAAAATATTTCAGAACTGAACTAGGGACTTCATTCTCATTGAATGCTAAAGGACAAGCTCAACTCCCTTTCTTGATAAATTTCCTATTACTTAAGCAGTGAAATTTAAGTTTCTTACATAACTTAAAAGTTCTTTCATAATAGTAATTGTTAACCACTGTTTCAAGCTCTTGACATATATTGACCAATTTAATTTTTACCACAACTTTAAGAGGTAGAAACTACAACAATTCTTGTTTTATACACGAGGAAACAGAAGCAGAAAAGTTAAGTAATTTGACTATAGTTACTTGGTTATAAATGATAGAGTCAAGATTTCAACCAAGACTTTCTGACTCTAGAGCCATAAGGCCAACCTACTATACACAATTGCTATCCAATCTCAACCATTACAGTATGGTTTTAGAAATGGAAAGATATCTTGTATCAGATTTTGGAGTCTTACTGGTACTTTCTTTAGCTCAATCTGAAAGAAAGCCAAGTAGGAAGAAGTTTATTTTTAAAAAGTGACATATTATTAAAGTGAAACAAAGAAAACAGAATATTTTGCTGGAGTAGAAAATTGGTAAGCGGAAATCATACTCAAACAGGATATTGAAAACAAAGTGAAAATGGAGAAGGTGATGAGAAATAGGATCAGAGTTGGGTAGAATGGGTAGAAGATGGAGATGGGGAGTCACCAGTTGTCTTAGTTTGTTTTGTTTTGCTATAACAAATACCACAGGCTGGGTAATTTATAAGAAAAAAAATATTTCTCCTATTTCTGAAGGCTGGGAAATCCAGTATCAACACTGAGGGGCCCACATCTTGAGAGGGACTTCTTATTGCATTATCCCATGGTGGAAGATAGAAGGGCAAGAGCATAGGAAGGTTAAATTCATGAACTCATTCTTATTACAGGAACCCACTTACTCCATAACGAACCCTCCCCTGAGATGATGGCATTAATCTATTCATGTGGGCATTACCTAGTCATCTCCTGAAAGTCCCAGCTCCAGCATTGCTGAATTGGAGATTAAGTTTCCTATCCAGGAATTTTGGGGAAGAGGCTTATTGAAACCATAGTATCAATGAACAGGCATTTTCAATGGAGTTTCAAAAGAGTTAAATGTGTTACAAAAGGAGAGAATGGTATGGAAGAATAGAAAGGACATGCCAGAGGCAAGAGACAAACATTGTATAGCATGTAGCAACTAAAGGAACTTGCTGGGGAAGAGAAAGGGATGAGAAAGTGAAATATACATTTGTTAGTAATCCCCATAAAATATTTTGAGAAAGACGGATTTCGTTTATGGAGAGCCATGCACTGGATCTCTCAGTGACTCTGTTTCCCCATCTGTAACATGAGGGATGATGAGAATGCTTCTGTGTTACATGTTTGTTCTGATGATGAAATGGGAACCACTGATAACAACAGTATCTGGTACATAAGAAGCACTAAACCATTAAAGATACATTGGGATTCCAAGACATTAAATGACTTGCCTTAAAAAAAAAAAATAGCAAGTGGCAGGTAAGTAAATTTCAACGGTATGTAATTTTATAAAATTCTTTACACAAGCTCAGCAGTTGATGGGAAAATGACCTGTGGGATTTACTTGGCCTCAAACCTAATCTGACGCTGTGGTATTACACAGCTGCTAAAAACCTAATGCAATCTGAGGCTGCATTGATGGATGTGCAGTGCTCTACATCAGGGAAGATAATGCTGTTATGTTGAGCCATATGAAATTGTCATTATTGTAGGTCAGAAGTGGTTGAATGTTGGCAATTTCTTGTGATTCAAAGTGTTACTATTGTGTTTTTCTCTGGTGGGAGCAAATTTGGAATGTTACTTTTTCAGTTCTATATTTTAGTCCATCAAAACGCCAAGTATGGCCAAATGCCTTGGCACATATCTATAATCCCAATGACTGGGAGGCTGAGGCAGGAGGATCCCAAGATGGAGGCCAGCCTGGCTATTTTTGCAAGATCTTGTCTCAAAATAAAAAGATGTGACTTAGTGGTAGACTAGAGCCCCTGGGTTTCATCCCAAGTACTGTCAAATAAAAGAAAAAAAACTAAAACAAGAACAAAAATCGAGTGTGTATTTGAGGAGGATTACCATCTTGAAGTAAGGGATAGAAGCTCTGCCATGTGAATAAAGGAAGGTTTATTCTGAAAAAATGTGAAGACTGAGTAGTCATGATGATTGTCTTCAAACTCTTAGAATATTTTAATTTGTGAATGTGGCTATGATAACTTGATACTGTTTAGGAGGAAAACAAAAATTGATCCAAACGTTGGAGAGACAAAGAAGTGATGTTTAGTCCAACTTTGTAGCACATAGAGCCTCTCACACTAGGATGAGTTTCCTGGAACCGTATTTAGGAAATATAGTGGATGTCCTATTACAAGCAATCCATGTTCAGTCGTCAGGAAAAAGGTGGATTCAGCTCTAACATCTTTGCTAGTGTCTGTTTATGGTGTTATGGAGTTTAAAAAGAGTTTCCTAATCATTTTATTAATTTCCCAAATAACTTTTATGTATTGAACATTATTTTATAGGGATGAAAATTAGCTGTCATGGTATTTCAGACTAGGAAATTTTGGATACTTCATTAAAAAATACCCATTTATCAATTAGATCAGCATTAAGTGGGTGCCAAATATGTGGCTGGAGTAGTGAATGAAATTTAAAAAGAGTGTTTTTATTGCAAGGAGCATGCAATATATAGGTGGAGAATTTTCTCAACAATCTTGGTATATCTGTATAATTAATTTGCTGATTTAGGTATCAACATTATCCTAATAACATAATGATTGTGTTTTTATTTGAATTCAGGTGTACTGTGGAAAAACATAGTAACATTAGCTTTTGTGTTCCAACATGAATTCATTTTTAGATGGTAAGGGGTGGGGGAGTAAAAAAAGAGCTTAAAATATGAAACAAAAGTCTCCAAATAAAGAAAGAAAAAATTATTTTAAATTGATCTGTATTTGAAACCTGCAATTTTAAAATTATTTCTGTCACTCTTAGAATTACCATTTTTTCTTTAATAAATTCTAATAATTGTGGAACACTCTTGAAATAATGGATCTTTTAAAACTAAAATGATTTTTCAGTGCATAATAATGTCAGAACTAGAAATGATACTTAAATGCCATGAATTATAAAATATGAAAAGCTCTTAGTGGCAAGTGGATATAGCAAAGTAACATCCCTAAGGGCATGCACTTTACTTTGAGAGGTTCAGAAAATGTTGCAATTAACTTCTTTGAGTTAGATTTTAGCTCTCCATAAATAATCCACTTTGTGAATTACCTTTAAACATTTAAAATTACTGAGTTGGTTCTGGATTCCCTGACTTAGTATGTAATGAAAGAAAGGAAATTGTTTATAAACCACAGTGATTGTACTTTAGAGGCAGACAATTCCGTAGTTTGTTATTGTCTCTGCTCTGCTTTATTTTGTTGACATTGAGCTATTTTGACACTCATTCATCTCCATATTGAGTAATAGATGTAACACACATATGTGTGCACACACACCCACTCATGTTGAGGGAAGATGGGGAAATTCTTAATACTTCAACTCAACTGTTATTTTAACAAGTCTTTTCTAACCTCACAAATAAAATTTCCACCTTGCACCTTTAAATTCACTAACTTTTTTGTCTTTATTATGGTTCTGTCATCTTTTCCTTGATATCATTCAATAAACTTCAAAGACTGTTTTAAAATTAAATCTGTTTAATTGGCACATAAAAATCTAAAAAAACTAATTTAAAATTAAACATACTAATGAGGTAATGTGATGTTTTGATACATGTGTGCATTGTGTAAGGTTTAAATCAGGTTAAATGTATTTATCTCCTCAGACATTTATTTCTTCATGGTGAAGTTTGAAAATTCTTTCTTCTAGTTTTAGATACCTTCTATACATAATTGCTATATAAAAATATCCTTCTGTTCATTAGTATGGTAAAACTTCTTACCCTATCCAAGTAGAACTTGGTATTATAGATCAACCTTCCATTCCCCTTTTTCCCCAACCTCTGGTGACCACCATTATTCTTAATTTCTGTGAGATCCACTTTTTAACATTCCACAAATAAAATGAGTTCACGTGGTACTTATCTCTCCAGGCCTAGCTTTTTTTGTTTGACAAAATGATCTCAGTTCCATCCATGTAGTCACAAATGTCTGGATTTCCTTCTTTTTTAATGGCTGAATAGTATTCTACTGTGTATATGTGCCACATTTTCTTTATTCATTCCTCAATATATAGGTGGAGAGTTTTCTCAACAATCTTGGTATATCTGTATAATTAATTTACTGATTTAGGTATCAACATTATCCTAATAACATAATGATTGTGTTTTTATTTGAATTCCGGTATACTATGGAAAAAATAGTAACATTAGCTTTGTGTTCCAACATAAATTCATTTTTAGATGGTAAGGGGTGGGGGAGTAAAAAAAGAACTTAAAATGTGAAACAGAAGTCTCCAAATAAGGAAAGAAAAAATTATTTTAAATTAATGTGTATTTGAAACCTGCAATTTTCAAATTATTTCTATCATTCTTAGAATTACCACTTTTTCTTTAATAAATTCTAATGATATTTTTATAGGGACTACAATGAATCTGCAATTTCCTTAAAATTACTGTGTGTGTGTGAGTGTGTGTGTGTTTCCACATACATTTTAGGATTTTTAAAAATAGTCCTGTGAAGAATGTCAGAGATATTTTTATAGGAACTACAATGAATCTGCAATTTCCTTTGGATAGTATGAATATTTTAATAAAATTAATTCTTGTAAACTGTGGTCATGGGATTTCTTTCCTTTTTTTTCCTCTTTGGTATCCTTTGCAATTTCTTTCCTCAGTGTTTTTTATAGTTTTTGTTGCAGTTATCTTTCACTTCTGATTTAATTTATTCATTCCTAATTTTTTTTTGGTAACTGTTGTAAAAGGGATTGATTTCTATTTCAGATAACTTGATATTGATGTATAGCAGCACTCCTGCTTTTGTATGTAGATTTTGTATCCCACAATTTTGCCAAACTCATTTATTAGTTCTAGTAAGTATTTGGTGAAGTCTTTGGGCTCCCTACATATGAGATCATGTCATCTGCAAACAGTGTCCATTTGAATACCTCTTATTTCTTTTTCTTATCTAATTGCTTTGGTTACAATTCAATACAATGTTGAATACATGTGGCAAAAGTGGGCATCTTTGTCTTGTTACAGATCTTAGAAAAAAAGCTTTCAACTTTTCTCCATTCACTATTATGTTACTTGTTGGTTTATTTTATATGACCTTTATTATGTTGAGACTTATTCCTTCTAAACCTAGGTTTGCTCCGTTTTTATCATGAATGGATGTTAAATTTTTATCAAGTATCCTTTCTGTGCCTATTGGATTGATCATATGGGTTTTGTCCACTTTTTTGTGTTACCTCACATTTATTGATTTGCAGGCATTGAAACATTCTTGCATCCCTGGGGTAAATCTCTCTTGATCATGGTGAATAGTCTTTTTAATGTGCTGTTGAATTCAGTTTGCTAGCATTTTGTTAACAATTTTTGTATCTCTAATCATCAAGGAAAGCCTGTAGCTTTGTTTTTCTGTGTATGCTCTCATCTGGTTTTTATATTAGAGTGATGCTGGTCTTGATAGAATATGTTTGAAAGAATTCCCTCCTCTTCAATATTTTAAAATAATTTAAGAAGAATTAGTATCAAATTAATTGTATTAAGTGTTTTGTAGAACTTAGAAGTGAAGTGAGGTGGTCCTGGGCTTTCTTTTATGGTAGATATTTTATTACTTAATCTCATTACTCATTATTGGTCTGTTTAGATTTTCTATTTCTTCAGGAGTCAATGTTGGTAATGCATATTTTTCTAGTAATTTTTCCATTCCCTCTAGGATAGCGGATTTGTTGGTTTATAGTTGTTTATAATAATTTGTCATGATCCTTTGTATTTTTGTGGTGTCAGTTGTAATATCTCCCTTTTCATCTCTGTGTTCGTGTCTTCTCCTTTTTCTTTAGACTAGTTAAGGACTTGTCAATTTGATCTTTTCAAAGAACCAGCTTTTTCTTTTGTTGATCTTTTGTATTGTCTTTTTAGTCTTTTTTTTTTTTTCATTTATTTCTGTTCTAACAGTTATGACTTCTTTCCTTCTATATTTGATTTCTTTTTTCTTGTTGTGCTGGTTCCCTGAGATGGAGTGATAGGTTGTTGAAATGAGATCTTTCTTATTTCTTGATGTAGGCACTAATCACCATGAACTTCCTCCTTAAAATTGTGTTTGCTGTGTCCCATAGGTTTTGGTACATTGTTGTTTTCATGTTCATTTCTTGCAAGAAATTTTAAATTTTTCTTCCTAATTTCTTCTTTCATCCTTTGGTTGTTCAAGAGTCAGTTTAATTTCCATGTATTTGTATGGTTTCAATTTTTTTTCTTGTTATCACTTTCTAATTCTGTTGCATTGTGATCAGAAAAGATATTTAGTTTGATTTCAGTGTTTTTAAGTTTGTTTAAACTATTTTTTGACTTCTATGATCGATTCTAATGAATGTTTTTTGTACTGTTGAGAGGAATGTGTTCTGTAGCTATTGGAGGAAATATTCTATAGAGATCTTATTAGTTCCTTTTGGTCTAGGGTATAATTTAACTCTGCTATTTCCTTATTTATTTTCTGTCTGGATGATCTGTCCATTGCTAAAAGTGGGGCATGAAGTCCTCTACCATAACTGTATTGGAGTCTTTCTCTGTCTTTAGTTCTATTGATATTTGGTTCATATATTTGTGTGTTCCAGTATTGGGTGTACATATATTTAGAATTATTATTTCCTTTTGGTGAATTCATCTCTTAATCATTATATACTAGTCTTCTTCGTTTGTTTTTACTGCTTTTAAGATCTTTTTTTTTTTTTTTTTTTGGTACTGGGGATTGAACCCAGAGGCACTCCACTACTGAGCCACATCCCCAGCCCTATTTTGTATTTTATTTAGAGACAGGGTCTCACTGAGTTGCTGAGGGCCTTGCTAAGTTTCTGAGGCTGGCTTTGAACGCAACGATCCTCCTGTCTCAGCCTCCCAAGTGCTGGGATTACAGGCGTGTGTCACCGTGCCTGGCTTTAAGATCTATCTGCTAGAAATATGTCTATTTCTATTTTCTTTTGGATTTATTTGGCATGAGATGTATTATTCCATTTCTTTACTCTTAGTCCCTGTGTATCCTTGGAACAGACATGAGTTTCTTGCATGCAACAGTTATTTAGTCTTTTTATTCATTCAGTCACTGTGTGTCTTTTAAATAAGGAATTTAATCAATTGACCTTTAAGGTAATTACTAATGGATAAGGCCTTATTACAACCATTTTGTAACTTATCTATATTTGAGTTTTATTGGAGCTCCTTCCTGTCTTTCTCCCCCTACTGCTGTCTTCCTTGTGGTTAATTGATTTATTCTATGAGTGTGTTTTGATTCCTTATTATTTTTGGTTTAAGATTTTTGCTTTGTGGTTACCTTGAGGCTTACAAAATCTACATTTTGATTATAACCTGCTATTTTTAAATGAAAATATAATATGGATGTAAAGACAACAATGAAAAATAGAAAACATAAATAAAAATATCTACAGTGGCACTCCTTTACTTACACATTTTGAATTTTTGATGCTCCTACATCTTTCTATTTTTGTCTGTCTCATATATTAGTGTAGGTGTTGTTAATTGTTTTATGTCCGTTTTCCGTCACTGTGACAAAATACCTGAGATAATATACTTAACAAGGGAAAATGTTTATCTTGGCTCATGATTTCAGAGGTTTGGAATCATAGTTACTTGACTTTGTTGCCTAGGGCCTGTGTCTCTATAGTACATTGTGGTGGGAATATTTGGCAAAGGAGATCTATTCATCTTATGGTGCCTTGGAAGTAAAGAGAGAAACGAAAAGAGGTTGGGGGTCCCAAAGTTGTCTTCTAGGACATGCCCTCATGACCTCACTTCCTCCCACTCAGCTCCACTTCCTGAACATCCATAATCTCTCAGTAGTGCCACAAGCTGGGCACCATGCTTTCAGCATATAAGGCTTTAGGGGGCTTTCCAGATCCAAACTGTAGCATTTTGTTTTTTAGTTTTCATGCTAATGATGATACAGATGATTTTTGTACCAATTTACAGTGTAAGAGCCTTCCTAATTTTTCTGTATAAATACTTCTACCAGTGACTCTTTCACACTCACATGCTATCTTCTTACTCGTTAGTGTCTCTCTGACACTAAGCTAGCTTACACCTGAATCTCACAGCCTCAAGGACCTGCACAGTCTCAGGGGTGCATCCAAGCCCATACTGCAGCTGGTGGCATTGTAGGCCGAGGCATGAGTGTGTCCCACCAAGGCATGGTTCTCTACCTGGTATTAAGGCATGTCTTGGACAGCTGTGCTGCCTGAGGTTGGGGGATGTGTGGTATAGACAGTCCTTTGCCCACCGAACTGGGTCACATCTGGGTCTCAGAGCTACAGGGTCCTGCAGAATGTGGTTGGTGGGATGTGTTCCAGGCCCACTCCAAAGCTGGCAATGATGCAGGCTGAAAGTTGAGTCTGTCTTGCTAATTAGCAGGTCTCTGCCTGATGCTGGGGTGGGCCCAGAGTCTCCATGAGTGAGCTCTGGCCTAGATATGGGGCCTTTGGTTTTCACTTGGTGTTGGTTTTCACTGTAGCTCTCCTAGCATTGAACTCCAAGAAAAAGTCCCTTACTAGCTTTGGTGTCTTGCTCTACTGCTGGTGGAGTCTTGGTCCCCTCTTTGCTGCCTGGGGTTGAAGAGTGACTGTGGGCAGTCACTCACCTGACTGAGGCAGTTCCAGTGGCTCTATCCATGGGTGTTGACTTGGAGGCATGGGTTATGGGCTATGCCTGATACTTTTTACCATGGTGGGCCAGATGCTGGGTTTTAAGTCTAAGACTTGGTCATAAATCTCTCTCCTTCCTCCAAGTGAGGGGTATTTTATTTCATACTGTTTGGAGTTAGGGGAGGGATGATACTGGCAACTCTTTCCTTCCTGCCTTATTCAATGCATCTGTTCTTTTATTATGCTCAAACCTGGTACTAAGGTCTTTCCTGTGGCTTTGTTAGCTCTTGAGATGGTAGTTTGGTCTGTGGGGAGATGAATGCTAGAAAAACTTAGCCACCTTTGTGCTCCGCCTCCAAACTTTACATTTTTCAAGTCTATTTCCAGTTGAATATAGATAATCATGTAAATTAAAATCTTTATTTAAAATAATTGGAAGGTTAAAATAATCTTGTCTTAGTCTGTGTTGTGTTTGGTCTGTGTGTTATGTTTGGTTTTGTGATGACAAAATTGCCAATGCTGGATACTTTATAATGAAAGAGCCTTATTTGGCTCCCAATTCTGATGGCTGGAAAGTCCAATAACATGGTACTACATCTGGCTGCATTAGAACATGATTTAGTAGTACACAGGGGACTACTAAGACAGGGGACATGGCCACATGTAAGATGGCATACATGATAGTAAGGAAGCAAGATACCTAGCAGTGGTCAGTCTTACTTTTTTTCTTTCATTTTTTTTAGCATTTCTATCAAACCTGACTCACGCCTGGGATTATTAATTCATTCATGAGGGTACCACCCCCATGACCTCATTACCTTATATGAGACTACCCTCTTAAAAGTTCCGTCCCTTCAACATTGCCAAACTGGGCACCAACCCTCTAGTTCAGAGCCTCTGGGGGACAAGCCATATTCACACCATAGCACTGCATGATTCATTTTAAAAAATGTTCAATCTCATATGTATAAATATTTAATTGATATATGAGAAAACTCATAATCCCCAATAAGGATATCTTTATAAATTGAGTCAGTAGTTTTTTTCTTTATATGGTAAAATATGTCACTAATCACAGAATCAATAGCTGATGATGACTTGTGAAACTCAATTCCTTAAAATATTATTTTTAAGAATATGATTTGGTTTTCAAAAATGTTTTCAGTAGTTCTATAATACTATAATCCAAATCTTGGTGGAATTTAGTCCTTTCTATACAAATACAGAGATATTATCAATGTATGTTTTTGGATGGTTAATGATTTAGATGAATTCCTAATAATAAAAGATCCTAAAATTAAATGAAGGTTTCTATATGAAATATTGTCTTAACTAAGAATATTAAGAAATCTATTTCTTTTCCTCTGTATTCATGCATTTATATCTACATAGTTCCATCTCATTGATCTGTAATAATGTAAGATCTAGATAGAACCTTTGGATTTTTAGTATGTCATTTCAGAAAAAAAATGAATTTCAGATCATTGATTTGTAGGAAAAAAAAATCTTTCAAGATGAGTTAATGACAGAACTACATCTCTTTCCCCCAGAGGAAGAAGGTGGTCAATTCTCTGGTGACACCAGTGTGTTTAACTTCTATGAGGAAATGTATGAGAAGTCAAATCTTTAATTTTGTATGTGTGTCTGTGCATGAGTGTGTGTGTGTGTGTGTGTGTGAGAGTGTGTGAGCTTGTCATCCTCTATGCAGGTGGGATATTTACATCCTAAATTGAGCTTTTTGGTTTGAATTTATCTTAATAATCTGTCTAATATTGTTTACCCTACAAAGTTTATCTACTTCTCTTGTCTAATTTCTGGGAAGTATCCTCTATATATCATTAAGATTTAATTATGTAAAATTAAAAATGTATACTAGTTCATATGACCTTGTTATTACATCACTTTCTGTTCAGTTGACAATCGAATGTAACTGGGGGTTGTGCTGCCCCTTTATAATTTATTAAACCTTTCTGAACATTTTTCTCAAAACAGAGTTCAACTACTTGGTGCCATAAATAGATGGAATTACTGACTGTTCCTTCCACTACTGTTCCTCCAGTGCAGTTTAACAATTAGTTGATTTAGAAATCAGGAGTATTTCCAACTATCATTTTCTGCAAGATTTGTTTCTAAATTGGAAAAGTAGGTACTTATCTGATTAGCTCAAGCATAAAACAAAGAAAAACCTTCAAAGACTAGATTGTGAATTGTTCTTTTGAAAATTTTTGCTTAAAGTTTTACAAAAAGCAATGTTTTATGTTCTAATAAAACTCACAGTTTGCATACTTTTTTCAAATAACTAAAAGCTTTCACACTTTGTGAATTAAAAAACAGTTCCCTGATTATCAGATGATGAAAACTGAATATTGTATTAATATGTAAAATTTCTTGATACATGTTCGTATGTGTGTATTATGCCAGAGATGATTGTAACTAGGCTTATGCATACTTTAGACTAAATCTAGATTAGTTACTATTCAGAACAAGACTTTTTAGGATACAAATGATAATTCTTTCATATTTCACTTTCTGGGCATTTATCATCAGAAAATATTATTAATAATTGTCTCTCCTCAATATTTTAAACCCCTCTGATATACATAGAATGTTACACAGCTGCCTATTTTCTAAAGAAGTAGACATTTTTTATTTAGTAGCAAAAGTTATTAGTTAAGACCTAAATTTTATTTCCAGTCAAAAAGATTAATCATTAGGTTGAGAGCTAATATATTCTAGCCTCTGGGAAGGAACCAGCATATTTCCCATGAGCAGAACTAGTCATAATGTATTTGTGGATTTCTTATTATTTTCAGTTTTCACTTTTTATAATATAATGAATTAAAAGCAGGAACACTGCTTAAAGTTTTTTGTTTCTGGTACTTAAAACATATTCATTGTGGGAAATTAGGAAAACTCGTAAATATATATGAAATTAAAAATAACAATGTAACTACAACATTCTGATTTACCTTCTATTTTTATGTGTGTGTTTGTGGATATACTTACAGTTTTTCAAAATTAGTATTATACTATACATTACTCTTGACATTTTTTCTCTCTCTGCACAGTCTTTCTGATCTATTACTCTTTTTTTTTTTTTTTTTGCAGTACTGGGGATTGAACCCAGGGCCTTGTGCTTGCAAGGCAGGCACTCTACCAACTGAGCCATATCCCCAGCCCTGATCTATTACTCTTAAGTTGTTAATTTGTTCAATTTTGTACAGGTATAAATCAAACAGATATGTATATCCTTTGCCTTCATGGAACTTGTTGTCTAGGGGAGGAAACATAAAACAAATTTAAATGTATATTTCCATAATGTAAGCTTTATGAAGGGGAAGAAAATTTGGTATGAGACTAATTGTGATAAGTGAGACCAACTTTAAATTAGACGCTGGAATGCTGACATTTAAGCTCAACCTTAGGGAATGAGAAAAGTTAGCCCTAAAAGAGTGGGGTTAGTAGTATGTATAACCCTGTTTATAATCATCTCTGGCACAGTACACACATACAAATATGTATCAGGTAGTGGGGAGGAGGAATTTGCCAGTTGCAGGGGCCATTAGGTTTGATGTGAAAGGGGACTAACAGAAGGCCAGGAGGCCAGAGAAAGAAACAAAGAAGGTACTGGCCATGTGGGGTCAGAGAGGAAGATAGGAACCAGGTTCTGTAGACCGAAGTGATTTTTTTCTAGGTATTCTGTGACCCCATTAACAATTCTAGGCTTGTGAAATGGCAAGATCATGTTTATATTCTTTAAATATTACTTTGAAGGTTGTATAGAAGATTAATTGAACAAAATGAGAGTAGAAGCATGTGAGTTAGGAAGACTTTTGGGAGTAGCCCACGAGAAAGATGAAAAGCTTGAATTCAAGTTGATAGGAGATATGGAGAGCAGTAGACAATTGAGAACTTATGAGGTGGTGATGATTAGAAGTTGATGAGTTGAAAAGGAGGGGTTAGGATAGAAGACTATATGTGACCTGAGGAATCAAAGTGGATAGTGGTATCACTTACTCCTAGGAGGTGGGCGTGGTAAATACCAGGATGTGGGGGGGCGGTGTTTGTTGTGCTATATCAATATGTCTGGATGATAATTTTGAGGGGCCTGTAAGACAGCCACATATGTAGGTTAAGGCAGTCATATGCATGAGTCTGTACTGAGAGGTGAGTCTGGGCTGATGACACACATTTGGAAGTTATCATCATATAGCTGGGATATAAAGCCAAAGGAGCTGTCTTAGTCTGATTTATGCTGCTAGAGCAGAATATCTGAGACTAGGAATTTATAAAGAACAGAAATTTATTCTCTCATGGGAAACTGGCAAGTCCAGAATCAAGGTGCTGGCATCTGGGAGGGTCTTCTTGCTGCATCCTCACTTGGTGGGAGGTGGGAGGGCAAGCCATAGCTGAACACTCTGGAAACTTATTTTAGAAGGCCCTTAATCCCATCCAAGGGGAGGAGTCTGCAATCACCTCTTAAAGGCCCCATCTCCAAGTGCTACCATAATGGGCAGCACTTGAATTTTGGAGAGGACACATGCAAACACATGCAAATACTCTTCCTAGAGAAGAGTGACTTTGGAGAGATGAAGAGAGCCTAGAACTTTGCTCTGAAAACAGGAGCTGGAAGGCCTGAGAGAATAGGAGAAGCATAGGAGAGTGTGGTACCAGGAAAGGCTGCTTCAGAAAGGGTGGAGTGGACATGTCAAATGCTGCTGAGAGGGTCAGCGCAGTCGGGCCCATAATGTGACCAGTGGATCTAGCAATATGAAGGTCACTAGTGATATCCTCAAAAGCAACTTCAGGGTATGTGTCAGAAGACATTGAAATGGATATAGTCATAATTTATAAATGATTAGCTAAAATCAGAATTTTAATAGCTACATATTCATCTTCACTAGAGATAGCAGAGCATATGCAGCTGTCCCTATTGCTGATGAATCATTATTCCATAACAGAAAGCTGTTAGGCCCTGGGGAACTGCTTGCTTGGAATTCAATGGGGCTTACCCTGGGAATTTCACTCTATCATCTAAATTTTCCTCTAAGCATGGATTTGGGTTAAAATCCATAAATCAGATTTGGGTGCTAGGGAATATGAATATTGGCTAAATTTCTGTTTGAGAGTCTTGTGCTTTTTTGCAAATTTGCCAGTTTGATGCTATGTGCTCAGGTTTGGAAACTGTTTGCCTCCTGGCAGTGGGAAGGCTGCGGGGGCCCAGGCACTCCCCACTTTACACTTAAACTTCTTGTCCTCTATACTCTTTTGATGTGTGTGCCACTGCCAGCCTGTGGTTATTTAGGTATATTCTCTTATTGCTATTTCCTTAAAATTAGAAACCATGGATAGATCCATAGTTGGATCTTCCCCAGGATGTAATAGGTTCTATGCTTAAATAGATGAGAATCCTAGAAAGAATGTAGATATTGGAACCAAAGAGGCTTAGGTTGATGTCGTCTGCCTTGGTATTCTCATCTATAAAATGGGATTAGTAATACTCACCTTACAGTGCTGTAGTAAAAATTTAAAGTAATGTAGGAAAAGTACTAAATACTCAATAAATAGTGCCTTGGGAGCCTGTTGTTATTAATATCATTCAATGTAAGTGGTCGTCATTTTTGAAATGTTGAATTAACTACCTGGGTTATTATCTGTCTGTATGACATTGGCCATTGATATAAAATATTGGCCAAAGGCATAAGTTTCTGTCCATTAGTGCTTTTTTGGGGGGGCGGCATTGGTAGTTGGCAATAGCCCTAGTAAATCCTCTGTCATCAATATTTTGTGCCATAGCTTTATTAATAAAATTTAAGATAGCTTCTGACCTTCACATTTTAATGGATTAGCACAGTTGTTCTCTTTTCCTATTAAAAAGATAGTATTTCCTTGAACTTTAATAAAAGTTTGTTCTTTGATAAGACAGCATGCTTGATTGCATAATGTTATGCAAGAGCTAAGGTTAAAATTCCCTCATTAGAATTCCATGGCAGTTGGAGGGGAAGAATATAAAAGCCAAGGACAAAAAGATCTGTAAAGTTTGTGTTTATGCCCTGTCTTTAGGAGCAGTGCCCAATGGCCTTCCCTCACATTGAGAAAGGGGGGGCCGAATGTGGAGTTTTCTTTCCCGGTTTCTATTTGCTGAGAGATGGCGAAACTTGTTTTTTCTAAGCTAAAGTAAGATACGTATCTCAAAAATACACAAGAATGGTAGTTCTTATTTTAGCTTGTAGATTCCATAAAAACTACAGCAAAATAAAACAAAAATGACTGATTGTTGTGACATAAGTGTGTCACAGGAAAATTCTCCCCAAAACATGACTGATAAACTCTACTGTATGAAGAACTGTTTTTGATAAATGTTGAGGATGAGAAATCTGATATTTGACCCCTCCAATTGAGATTTTGTGTTGCCTGGCTTACTTATCTACAAAATTAGGAAAGTAATTTACACATAATGTACACATAACTTGTTTTGATTAGAAATAGATTTAGCTTTCAAGAAAAGAGGGGAGAAAGTATTATTGCTACATGAATTTTGAGGAGAAGCTCAGCTTTTAATGAACTCAGAGCCCTTTTTCTGATTCCCCTGAATGGGCAGGAATGATGATGTGACCTCTAAAAACTTTTTTAAAAGACTTTGATCAAGTCATTTGGATATTTATTGCTTATGTTTTAAAGAAGCTGTATCAATACTAAGTATTATTCTTAACAGTAAGTAACCACTTGAGGCTTGATTTTAACCTCTGACTTTCTCTGTCTTTCTCAACAGTTTGGAAGAACTGAAGTAATTGATAACACTTTGAATCCTGATTTTGTAAGAAAGTTCATTCTGGACTACTTTTTTGAAGAAAGAGAGAATCTTCGTTTTGACTTGTAAGTTCCACCAAAACTTGCAATTTTTAAAATTGATTTTTAAAGATAATTTTCGTAACATAAGTTTGGGTCCTGTGGTTGCACTGGATTATATTGGCAGGAAAGTAGATTCATTCTGTTCAGAGTGTGGCCCAACTCTGCTTTGTATTTTGTGTGTTTTCACCTACATGCTTGTTGAATAAATCCATGAATAAATAAATGAATGGTTTAACTATACTAGGCAGTAAATATGGGCATTCTTTCAAACTTATGGTGCCTTAGTGGGTTTCTTACAATCTCTCTGTAAACTCAGTTTGATGGCTAATGTCTCTCTGTGGGTTCTTAGCATACACGTGCATCTCTGCTTTACCATAGCTTCCTTTATCTCTTGATAGCCCAGTATTTTTAAGATCCTGGGTGGCAATGTAGCATTTTTGATATTTTAAATATTCTTGCTACTTTGATGATGAATTAAGCATATAAAAGTATTATTGTAAAATTCAAATTCCTGTCCACAGAGATCTGAAGTCACTTTGTTTACAAGGTATTATTAGTTACAGAGTCTTTGTTCCAGAGAACTCTGGTGATTATCGAAGTCTCTGCATATGGTTAAATGAAATCTATTGGGAAAGAAGGAAGAAATATCATACATTACAAAAGTTGCTCAGTATACCAACTTATACCAACCAAGTTGTTCATATACTTAAAGGAAGTTTATGAACAACACAACCATTTAAAAAGATGTCTTATTTTAAATAGCAAATATTAAGAATTCCATTACCAAAATTTATAAATACTTTTTCAATAATAAAAACTATCAGTATCTTATTTGAGAAAGTTCTAATTTACCTCCTAACATAAAAATAAGATTCTTTTCTGTTAATAGTCATTTTTGTTTTTCTCTAAAATGTCTGCCATACATGGGCACAGTGGCTCACCCTGTAATCCCAGAGGCTTAGGAAACTGAGGCAGGAGGATTGCAAATTCAAGACCAGCTTCTGCAACTTAGTAAGGCACTAAGTAACTCAGCGAGACCCTGTCTCTAAATAAAACATAAAAAAGGGCTGGTGATGTTGCTTAGTGATTAAGTACCTCTGGGTTCAATCCCTGGTATCAAAAAATAATACAAAAAAAAAAGTATGCAGTAAATAACTTGCAGCGCTTCTTTTTGAAAACCATCTTGTAACTGTCCCTTTTCTTCAGGGTACCAAGTTTTCGTCACATTTATCAAACAATATTTATTAAGTTCACATTTGGTTTTTATTTCTTAGGAACTCCTTTCCAAATAATAAAAATAGGTTTTATGAGAAGAAAATTTGGAGTGCAATGTAATGCCTTCCTCACTTTTTATCATGGAGGTTGTACACAGTGTTGTTACTCAAAACCAGACATCAATCAAGTTGAATGTGGCTGCTTCCCTTGTTCAGGCCTTCATAGGCATTGTTTTTAAGAATGTTCTTTCTCACACCTCATGGATCCCTCAACTTTCCCCTTAGTTTTAGACTTTATCTTAAAACCAGCTATTATTTCATGATTCTTTGTTCTGTTTCTCTTCTCTTTCCTTTTTCATTCATCTGTGTTATATTCTCTCATTTAAAATTAATAAATACTTATGATAAACTAAGTGATATAGGTATTTAAAAAGTAAAAATTCCCTGCTATCCCAATATTAAAGAAAAAAAGATAAATCATTCAGTGAATACACTGGCAGGTTTTGGGCAGATTTTTCTTTTTCATATGCAGTTCTTATTCCTTAAAATTTTCAGATGTTTTTCTGTGCCACTGAATATGTATATACCTCATTCATTTTAAAGGTTACATAATTTTATTGTTTGAAAGAACTGTAATCTATTTAATTAAACATGTATTGATAGACATTTTCACTGGTTCCATTTTTTCTGTTACATGTGCTCTGGTGCAAATCTTCTATAATGTGCGTTTGTATTTTCAGAGGACAAATTACTCAGAGTCAAATATTAGTATAGAAGGATGTGTGTAAGACTACTTACTGCCTGGTCATCAATCTTTGAAACTGACTTGGAGACCCTATAAGCTTTGTTCTTCCCTGATCTCCCTGTCTGCTTTTTAGCTCTAACTTTTAAAGCCATTTTTTTGGGGAGGTTTCTTCCAGCAACTCTCTACTGACAGGCCCTGTCACCTCTATTTGCATCTCCTGCCAGGTGGCTGTACCTACCGCTGTTGTTTTCCTCTGTCCCTCCTTGTGCCAGCTTCTTATGTTCATGTCCTGCTCATTATTCCTGATGGTTACTGCTGTGGCTGTTATAGGAACATTTCTCTCAGTGTAATAAGAAAACATAAAGAAATTAGTCTAGGTAAATGGATATGTTTTAACATCTTCAATTTCCTAGAAATTATAGTAATTCTCACAAAAACCATGCAATGTTTTGAAAAGTGAAACATATTGCAAAATTGAATTAAATAGCTATCACTCTACCTTTTGAATACATTTGGTTAATTTCAGAAATTAATTTCAAATAACATGTCAATTTTATACGATCTCTAAAACATTAAAACAGATATCTCTGGAAAGTGTTACTCAGAGAAGATGATCAAGAAAAGCAATGAGAACATTCTCTAGACTTGTGATGTATCTTTGGTATCACTTTAATCAATTCTTTTTGATTTCTCATTTATTGGAATATCTCACATAATACTTTTAAATTGTGAGATCAGACTTTGTTTTTCTACATTATTATATTTTTTCAGTGAATAAGTAAAATAAGTATGAAAAAATTTAACAGTTCACTATTATATAAATATACTTAAAATTGACTTTTAACATGTATCTAAGCAATGTGCTGTTCCTTATAAAAATAATATATGTTCATTGTAGAAAATTTGGAAAATAAAGCATGGATAGACAATAAAAGTCATCTACAGTACCAGCCTCCATCCCCCAGAGAATTAATATTCCAACATATCAACAGTGGCATAACCCTTGATGGGACAGCCATGCAAAACAACACACCACTGTAAACTGCAACAGATAGATGCAAATGATTTTCTGAATTGTTTTCAATTTACTTGATGTCTATTGATTTTATAAAATTATAAAGGTGACTTTCAGAAACATTTTTTTTAAAACTTTCAACTCACCAAGAAAATGACACAGGTATATAGAAAGAAAGAAAGACAGACTGACAAAGACTATATTCCTGGTGTCACTGACCCAAATTGTTATCAGTTCTGTTTAAGCCATAGTAATTTTTCTTTTGAAGCTATAGGAACTTTTGCTGTTATTACAGTGAATGCCTGAGATGTATTTATATTTGTTTATCAGTTTTGTATCTTCAAATTCTTTTGCCTTTTGAATCTAATGTGTACTTATTCATTCATGAGACATGGTCATTGTAATTGTGCTGTGTATTTATCACATCATAAAATTTGGCATTTATTTTCATTATAATTATCACACTGATAGAAATATATATACTTTGTTGTGTAGTTAAAAACCTTACATTGGTAGAGTACCTGTACCAATGTCTTTGGGCAAGAAGTGTCGGTATCTTATTACTAATAGTGTGTGCTGGAGTGCAGGAGAAATGAGTAGAACCTTCCCACATGTTTTTTTTTCCATACGCTAAAAAGGGATTCAAGACTCTAGATTTGTCTTACCCAGCAAATTATTTTCTTTCTTGATAAATCAAATGGTGCCAATCATGAAAATGTATACTGTTCTTACAACCTGTTCTCTGAAGGATCTCAACATTTGGGGGGAAAAAGTCATTTCATTTGTTTCAATACTTGTCCCAATGTGTCCATTCTACTTTTCCCTGTTGGTTGAGGGTTTCTTTATCAAAGTCTAGGTGGAATTTCATGAATTCTCAATCACTTTTATTAGAATCATCTTATTTTACTAATTGTTGGGTACTTATCACTTTAAAACTTTAATCTCAAACTTAATTCAAAGTTCTTCACTTTCTTTTCTTCTGTTGGAACTGTCCCAGCTCTTTTCAGGAGAGAAGGGAGGGGAAAAGTAGGACATGTTCCCAGGCAGAAATGTGGGTCTCCTGCCTTCTAAAACATGTAGGCCTCATCTCAGCACCAGCCTTAAGGGACACCTTTTAAGCACTCTGCTTATCAAGTCATTGTGAAGGAGGGACCAAAAAAAGGAAGTTGCTCCATGCTCCTCAGCCCTCAGAACATGCTTCCTAGTACATTCATGTGATGTTCTTTGTCACTGGCAGCCTCAGGATGGCCATGCTGGCAGGTTCTGTACCCCACTGGGGAAGCAAATCTTGTCCTCCACTTCTCATAGCTACCCTAGATTTTGAAGCTCCCCCTCGCTTGGCTTTGTGGAGTGGAAAGAACTTTCCTCCTGCCTTTTATCAGGGAAGGAATACTTTTGAATTCAGGGCTGATCACAAGGTCATGGACTGGTTTGACTCCATGGATTCATGACTCAAAGGTAGCTCTGCGCCAAGTATGAGGGAATAGTGTTTTCCACTTTGAGAGACAGATAAGAGTTCTAGAAATGCAGAAATTATTCCCATCCACATCTGGTGCTCTCTAATAGAAAAACATATGAAGATGCCCTCAAATCAGATACTGCCAATTCATTACTCTCTTCATAAAGTTTCAGTAGCAGAGTGAAGTTGCTTATTTATTCCCCTTAATTAGTCCACTTAGGCACAGTGGGGTGCACCCTGCTGGGGACTGCTCAGCTTCCTGCTCTGTTTTGGGTTTTGTCTTCTTTAGGACACTGTGACACTCATAATCGTAGTCACACATGGAGACATTGAGGATGTAGTGTGCATGTTGTGACGTGAGGATGAAGGCTGGAGTGTTCCTTGTATTTTAAGAAAAATTAGATGAAAAATTCATTAAAAGAAAAATCGTGGTAATTTCTAGTGCTTTTAATCCAGCATATTATCTAAAGTCTGCAGAGGAATGACATACATTACCTAGTTTTGAGATAAATGTATTAAAAGTATTTTGTTAAATATAGCTAAAGAGGATTGAGTTTGAAGATACCTAATCTCTTTGTGATGAAAACATGAATTTTTAAAAAAAATTTTTTTTTCTGACTGAATAGAGCATCCCATTCTTTTTGGCCACAGTAACCTAAAAGACATTTTCAAAGGTTGATTTTTGAGAAGGAATGAGTATAGCTGTGATTCAAATCTGATATTATTATAGTTGCTAACTTCAATGTTACCTTTTTAAAAATTATCTTGAATAAAAATTATTTCTGAACTAACATCTGTGGGTCTATAGTGGATGCGGCATTTTGCTGATATGAAATTCTAAGCTATAGCTGTTGAAAAGTGATTGGAGGGCCCTGATGTGAAGTGGGGAGCATGCTTTGTAATTACTCTCAAGCAGGTCTTTGCATCATACAATTTTAAAGCCAGTCTGTGATAAACTTTTTTTTTTTTTTGGCTAGGGAGTGAGCATCTGCCCATTAGAGCACTCAATAAACTATTTTTTTCCTTCTATTGATTGAGATGCTTTGTTTCATTGTGAAAACAATATTTATACATGAGAGATTTTAATTAACCTTTTTAAAAAAAGAGATGATTTTTGATAGGAAGCTATTCACAAGACATGTGGAGGGAGGGAGATTTGGCATGATTGGAGCCAGTACAGATATTTTCTTACAAAGAATTTGGTACATTGAAGGTTTTTTTTGACTGTCAGTGGTCTCTCCATTTCTATAAACTCTTCAAAGTAAGGGGCTAAAGTGATGGTGAATGACATCATCCCAGAATCTAAGCGAGAATGGATTTTCAGTATCAGCTAATGAAAAGCAGAACATAGAATAGTCCCATGGAAATACATTCCTGTTTATATAAACACATGGTTTCCACAAGTCCTGTGATTAGGGAAGAATACTCTCATTACTTTGGTTTCCAATGTTAACAATAGCATTCATGACATTAAGTAGGAATTAGAATGTACAGAAAAGCAACCTTTTGTGGGGACCTGTTTATGTTTTACTGATACCAAAGAGGAGGAATTTTCAGTTTTTAGGGAATTTTGAAGTCACTTGAGCATTACTAGGATACTGCTGATGCATAGGAAAGATTAAATTTTAAACTTCTCAAACAGTAGAATTGATGGTTAGGCAAATAGTGAGACTTCCTAGATTTGTAAAGGTAAAAGGACCCACCTTTGGCATATAGGCCACAGAGTCTTAGAAAATTCTTTTTTTTCTTTTCACAGACTGCAATTTTGACTCATTGTCCACAAATGGGGTACAGCTTTTCGTTTCTATGGTTGTGCACAAAGAGGATTCATAGCATTCATGTAATCATACATGTACATAGGATAATGATGTTCATTCTTCCATCTTTCAGCCCCCTCCTCCCTCTCATTTCCCTCTATGGAACCTAAAGTTCCTCCATTCTTCTCTTACCCCCCACCCCCATTATGTATCATCATCTACTTATCAGAGAAAACATTCGGCCTTTGGTTTTTAGGGATTGGCTTATTTCACTTAGTATGATATTCTCCAATTCCATCCATTTATCTGTAAATGCCATAATATTATTCTTCTTTATGGCTGAATAATATTCTATTATGTATATATACCACAGTTTCTTTATCCATTCAGCTGTTGAAGGGCATCTAGGTTGGTTCCACAATCTAGCTATTATGAATAGAGTTGCTATAAACATTGATGTGGCTGCTTTACTGTAGCATGCTGATTTTAAGTCCTTTGGGTATAAACCGAGGAGTGGGATGGCAGGTTCAAATGGTGGGTCCATTCCATACTGTTTTCGAGAGTGGCTGCACCAATTTGCAACTCCAACAATGTACAAGTGTGCCTTTTTCCCCATATCCATGCCAACATCTATTATTGCTTGTGTTCTTGATAATAGACATTCTAATAGGAGTAAGAGAAAATCAGAGTTGTTTTAATTTGCATTTCTCTTTTTACTAGAGATATTGAACACTTTTTCATATATTTACTAATCACCTGCTTATCTCCTTCTGTAAAGTGTCTTCCCAGTTCCTTGGCCCATTCATTAATAGGGTTCTTTGTATTTTTTGTGTAACATTTTGTAAGTTCTTTATAAATTTAGGAGATTTGCACTCTATCTGAACTGCATGTGGAAAAGATCTTCTCCCACTCTGTAGGCTCTCTTTTCACATTATTGATCATATCCTTTGCTGAGAAAAAACTTTTTGGTTTGAATCCATCCCATTTATTGATTCTTGCTTTGATTTTTTGTGCTTTGGGGTCTTGTTAAGGAATTCTGATCCTAAACCAACATGATGAAGATTGGGGCCTACTTTTTCTTCTGTTTGGTGAAGGGTCTCTGGTCTAATTCCTAGGTCCTTGATCCATTTTCAGTTGAGTTTTGTACAGGGTGAGAGATAGAGTTTTAATTTCATTTTACTGCATATGGATTTCCAGTTTTCTCAGCACCATTTGTGGAACAGGCTGTCTTTTCTCCATTGTATGTTTTTGGCTCCTTTGTCTAATATGAGGTAACTGTATTTATGTGGGTTTGTCTCTGTGTCTTCTGTTCTGTACCATTGGTCTACCTGTCTATTTCGGTGCCGATACCATGCCATTTTTTTTGCTATTGCTCTGTAGTATAGTTGAAGGTTTTGTATTGCGATGCCTCCTGCTTCACTCTTTCTGTTCAAGATTGTGTTGGCTATTCGAGGTCTCTTATTCTTCCAGATGAATTTCATGTTTGCTTTTTCTATTTCTATGAGGAACATCATTGGGATTTTAATTGGAATTGCATGAAACTAGTATAGCACTTTTGGTAGAATGGCCATTTTGACAATATTAATTCTGTCTATCCAAGAACATTTGAGATCTTTCCATCTTCTAAGGTTTTCTTCAATTTCTTTCTTTAGTGTTTTGTAGTTTTCATTGTAGAGATCTTTCACCTCTTTTGTTAGATTTATTCCACAGTATTTAATTTTTTTTGAGGCTATTGTGAATGGAGTGGTTTTCCTAATTTCTCTTTCAGAGGATTCATCGCTTATGAATAGAAATGTATTAGATTTATGTGTATTGATTTTATATCCTGCTACTTTGCTGAATTCATTTATTAGTTCAAGAAGTTTTCTGGTGGAGTTCTTTGGGTCCTCTAAATATAGAATCATGTGGTTGGCAAATAGTGATAGCTTGAGTTCTTCTTTTTCTATTCATATCCCTTTAATTTCTCTGGTCTAATTGCTCTGGCTGGTGTTTGAAGGATGATGTTGAATAGAAGTGGTGAAAGAAGGCATCCCTGCCTTGTTCCAGTTTTTAGAAGGAATGTTTTCAGATCTTCTCCATTGAGAATGATGTTGGTCATGGGTTTAGCATAGATAACCTTTACAATGTTGAGGTTTGTTCCTATCATCCCTATTTTTTCTAGTGTTTTGAGCATGAAGGTATGTTGTATTTTGTCAAATGCTTTCTCAGCATCTATTGAAATAATCATATGATTCTTAACTTTGAGCCTATTGATGTGATGAATTACACTTATTGATTTCCAGATGTTGAACCAATCTTGCATCCCTGGGATAAACACCACTTGATCATGGTGCACTATCTTCTTAATATGTTTTTGGAAGCGATTTGCCAGAATTTTGTTAAGGATTTTGCATCTATGTTCATTAGGGATATTGGTCTAAAGTTTTCTTTTTTTGATATGTCTTTGTCTGGTTTTGGTATGAGTGATACTAGCTTCATAGAATGCGTTTGAAAGGGTTCCCTCTTTTTCTATTTCCTGGAATACTTTGAGGAGTATTGGTATTAGCTCTTCTTTGAAGATCTTGTAGAATTCAGCTGAGAATCCACGTGGTCCCGGGCTTATCTTGGTTGGTAGACTTTTGATGGCTTTTTCTATTTCTGTGCATGAAATTGATTTGTTTAACTTGTGTATGTCTTCCTCATTCAGTTTGGGAGGATCATATGTCTTTTAAAATTTGTCAATGTCTTGAAATTTTCTATTTTGTTGGAGTATAGATTTTCAAAGTAGCTTCTAATTATGTTGTATATTTCAAAGGTGTCTGTTGTGATCTTTCCTTTTTCATCATGAATTCTAGTAATTTGAGTTTTCTCTTTTCTTCTCTTCATTAGTCTGGCTAAGGGTTTATCAATTTTGTTTACTTTTTCAAAGAACCAACTTTTTGTTTTGTCAATTCTTTGAATTGTTTCTCTTGTTTCAATTTCATCTTTAATTTTAATTATTTCCTGTTTTCTACTGCTTTTGGTGTTATCCTGTTCTTCTTTTTGTAGGGCTTTGAGATGTAATGTAGATCATTTAGTTGTTGGCTTTTTATTCTTTTAATGTTTGAGTTTAATGCAATGAAGTTTCCTCTTAATACTACATTCAGAATGTCCCAGAGATTTTGATATGTTGTATCATTGTTCTCATTTACCTCTAAGAATTTTTCTGTTTCTTCCCTGATGTCTTCTGTTGTCCTTGCATGATTCAATAGCATATTATTTAGTCTCTAGGTGTTAGAGTAGTATTTGTTTTTTATTTTATTATTGATTTCTTATTGCATTCCATTTTGGTCTGACAGAATACAAGGTAGTATCTTTATTTTTTTTTTTTTTTGTATTTACTAATGGCTGCTTTGTGGCATAGCATATGGTCTATTTTGGAGAAGGATTCATGAGCTGCTGAGAATAAAGTGCATTCACTTGATGAATGAAATGCTCTATATATGTCTATTAAATCTATATCAGTGTTTGTATTATTTAATTCCATAGTTTCTTTGTTCAGTTTTTGTTTGGGGAGTCTATCCATTGGTGAGAGTGGTGTGTTAAAGTCACCCAGTATTATTATGTTGCGGACTATTTGATTCTTGAAATTAAGAAGGGTTTGTTTGATGTATGTAGATGTGCAATTGTTTGGGACATAAATATTTTAAATTGTTATGCCTTGCTGGTTTTTGGTTCCCTGAAGCAGTATGAAATATCCTTCTATATTCATTCTGACTAACTTAGGTTTGAAGTCTACTTTATCTGATTTGAAGATGGAGATCCCTGCTTTTTTACTGAGTCAGTCCGTGTGCATGGTATGTTTTTCCCCATCCTTTCACTTTTAGTCTGTGATGAGTCTCTTGAAGACAGCATATTGTTGGGTCTTTCTTTTTAATCCAATCTGCCAGTCTGTGTCTTTTGATTAATGAGTTTAAGGCATTAAAATTCAGGGTTATTATTGAGATATGATTTGTAGTTCTGGTCATTTTGGCCTATTTTTGGTTTTTACTTTGACTTGGTTTCTCCTTTGATTGACTTTTCCTCTAGGGTAGTTCCTCCCTTTACTGACCTGCATTATTGTTTTCCACATCTTCATGAAATATTTTGCTGAGAATGTTCTGTAGTGCACGCTTTCTATTTGTAAATTCTTTTACCTTTTTTTTATCATGGAAAGATTTTATTTCATCATCAAATCTGAAGCTTAGTTTGCTGGGTATAAGATTCTTGATTGCCATTCATGTTCTTTCAGAGTTTGAAATAAGTTGTTCCAGGTCCTTGTAGCTTTTAGGGTCTGGTCTGAGAAATCTGCTGATATCCATATTGGTTTCCCCTTGTATGTAGTCCGACGCTTTTCTCTTGAAGCCTTTAAAATCCTATCTTTATTTTGTGTGTTAGGCATTTTCATTATAATGTGCTTTGGTGTGGATCTGTTGTAATTTTGTTCATTTTGTGTTCTATTAGCCTCTTGTATTTGATTTTCCATTTCATTCTTCAGGTTTGGGAAATTTTCTGATATTATTTCATTGAACAGGTTGTTTAATCCTTTGGTTTGTATCTCTGTGCCTTCCTCAACCCCAATAATTCATAAATTTGGCCTTTTTATGATATCCCATAATTCTTGGAAGTTCCATTCATGATTTATTACCATCTTTTCAGTTTGGTCAACTTTATTTTCAAGATTAAATATTTCGTCTTCATTTTCTGAGATTCTGTCTTCCATGAGATCTAGTCTGTTGGTGATGCTTTCTGTGGACTTTTTAATTTGATTTATTGTTTCTTTCATTTCAAGTATTTCTGTTTTTTTTTTTCAGAATCTCCATTTCTTTATTGAAATGCTCGTTTGTTTCCTGCATTTGCTCTTTTAACTGTTTATTACAGTGATCATACATTGACTGCATTTGCTCTCTTATCTCATCCTTTACTTCATGAATCATTTTAATTATGTACATTCTATACTCTTTTTCTGTCATTTCTACTGCTGTACTGTCCTTGGATTCTATCAAACTAGCATCTTGGTTTGTTAAGGACACTTTCTTCCCCTCTTTTTTCATGTTGTTCCTGTATCTTCCCCTCTAGTGGTGAAGATCTGAGGTATTGCAGCTTTCCCTCTATAGGCTTAGTGTGACTCTGCAGGTTTCCAATACCTCTCCGCTGAAGGTGAGGTCAACAGTAGCAGCACCCAATACAAACCATATGCAGCTCTAAACCAGGTAGCTCCTATAAAAACATTAGCATTATTGTAATAAACAGGATGAGATCAATTATTATGTACAGTATAGGCAATAGGCTTGCAATTAGCTCTACAATTTCTAATTGTGGACAAAGAGAATGGGGAGGAGTTTAGGATGCAACTTTTAATGGAATAAGAAGAAAGTATATAGAGGTACTAGATCAAGGGAAGAGTGACAGCAAGATCAAAAGTAGTTTGCTTTTTGTATGAGAAAAGGGAGAAAGACTCTGAGGAAAAAGGTAAACAAAAGGAAAATAGAGCAAAAACAATAAAGAGATAAAAACTTAAAAATTAGAAAAAACTATGGCTCAATAGTCACCTACCACTCAGACCTCCCGGTCCTCAATTTCCCGATTAAAGTGAGGTACTTGTCAAAGAGCCTTCATTTTTCCACAGGTGTCTCAGGAAGGGAGCCACCCCTGCCAAAAATGGTGGCCACGCCCTCAGGGATAATATGAATTGTCTGCACCAGCCTCCAGACACCCTGGGGAACCACAGCTGGGCACTGAGTCCTGCGGGGCATGGGTGCTGCAGGTCCGGGAAGTGGCGAGAGGTCGCAGGCCCAGTCACGGCGGTCTCTGTGGCATCCTGAAAATTCTTAATTTGCTAAGTTTTTCTCTATTGGTATTTATAATTCATTTTTACATATTAGAAAATATTAATTGTTTTGTGGATTTACATTTTGGAAATAATTTGAATTTTATATTTTAATTTTTCAGGTATGATGTTGATTCAAAGAGCCCCAACTTGTCCAAACACGTAAGTTTGTATTTTTATGTTTTAATGATAATTGTATAATATATATTATATAATGATTTATTGTTAAAACTTATAATGATTTTATTAATATTTAAATTATATGTCTACAACTTTTCTTGTAATATCATGGAATATAAATAGCATTTATTTTTTTCCCCTTCTATTGGGAATTGAACCTCAAGCCTCACATGTGCTGGGCAAATGCTCTATCACTGAGCTATATCTGCAGCCCTTTTTATTTTTTAATTTTGATATAGGGTCTTGCTGAGTTTGCTAGCCTGGCCTTTAACTGTTGATCCTCCTGCATTAGTTTCCTAAATAGCTGGGATTGCAGGCCTTTGTCACCATTCTAGGCTATAAATAATATCTTTTTCTTATTTTCGTTTGGGGATTGAACCCAGGGTGCTCCACCACTGAGCTATATCCCCAGTTCTTTTAAGTTTTTCTTTTGAGACAGGGCCTTGCTCACTAAATTACTAAGGCTGGCTTTGAACTTGCCATCATCCTGCCTCAGCCTCCTGAGTCCACTCACTGGTATTGTAGGTGTGAGCCACCACCCTTGGCTATAACTAATATTTCTAAATAACATGAAAATCAATTTTGGGAGAAACATATTAAAAGAAAAGTGAAATGGACTGAACATTTTTTTGTATTTTCTATATTTAAGAAATGATGACAGTTCTTTGTTATCATTTGGATCTGTTAAGATGAAATAGTGAGCCTGTGTCTTTTTAGAATACTTCACTTCTAAGAGAACAGGAAGTACTTGTGTTTGGGTGGAGTGATTTGTTATTCTGCTTTCCTTTTAGTTCCTGTGTTTGTTTATCAGTACTTACTGAGAAACTCCTTAGTCCAGGCACATGCAGGCTTCTGAGGGTTCAATGTGAGCAGTATAGATGTATTCACTCTGTCCCCAAGCCACATGCAGTCTTTTTGTTTCTTATGTGATCCTGATCCCACCTCTCACCTCTTCTCCTCATCCCTCATTCTCAGGCGCTTCACTTGCCAAAGCAGTAACTCTTAGCTGGGGTAGTTTAAAAATCAGGAACCACAGGGTCAAGCTTGGCCATTGAAAGGCAGCAGGAAGGGAGGATGAGAGTGAGCTGTCTGGCCAGACACTGGTAGTTCCTCAGCCTGTGAAGCAGAAATCAGGCCACATCTAGTAGGAAGGGCTGAATGGGGGTGAAACTTGCATTCTGAAAAGGGTTAGACAGGGTTCAAATTGAAAACTGTGTACATAGATACAGCCCTGTGCCAGGGTTGAGAGGGCAGCTGGACTAATACTTGTACCCAGGGAGTTTTTACTTTTGCATAATTCTATGCCATTCAAATAGAATAGATGGGTATTTGTTATCCAGTGTACTTAGAGAGGTGGAATGACATACTTCAAGAAGAGAGGGGACAAAATGGGTAATTACAAGCCAGGAGACAAATTTGAAGAAACTGGGAACCTGGATTGTTGGTTAAAAATAATCACGATTTACTACTTTTTAGTTCTTTGAAGAAAGTATGATATTTATTTGTATGATGAAGCAAACAGGAGAATCATGTGAAAAAGTGTTCCAAAAATATTCTAAGTGATTGACTTTTCTATAAATTGAAAAAAGTGCTGTAATAGGCTCTTCCTCTCCGTAAGGAATTTCACTGCCACTGCCATGGCACCTTCCTGCTCTCAATGGAAAGATTTATACATTGTGACTGGACATTTTAATTGTTTTGCATAGCTTTGTATTGGAAGTTTTCCAAATATCCTTGGAAGAATTAGGACAGAAACCATATTATCTCAGCAAAGGGAAGAAAAGAGAACTATTCACTTCTGTCACAGAGGTTCTTATTAAAGATTAGGATCATCTTGTAAATATCAGGTATAGCTTGGCCTCATGAAGCTGGAAACAGGCACTGGGTTGGAACTGCAATAGTTATTTCTCCATTTCCCTTTAGGTACAGAGGATTGATCAGTACTTAAGAAATCATTAAAGCAATACATTTGAAGGAATAAAAGTATTATACTCATAGAATAGACATTCTCCTGTACATTAAAAAAAAAGAAGAAACAAATATGTATAATAATCAGTTGGAACCTAATAATATAGAAATGCCTCTTTAGATTTTGAGCCAGTTGTTAGTAATAAAATTTAGATTTAGATTGTATGGGAATAATCTGAACCCCTCCTTCTGAATATTTGATTAATTTTTTAAAAACTGTGCAATGTGAAACTCATATTATTGTTATATAATGCCTTGTCTTGCTGTACATGCTGTTTTCTCTTATCTCTTCCACTTCTGACTATTAGGTCTTTCAGCTTTAATACCAGCATTCTGAATTAAGGATGATATTTGGATACATTTTAAAAGTATTGGAAGTCATCCTGTATACTAGCATTGTGGTTTATATATATTTAAACAGATTCCAAAACTCAGTTCTATGTTTGTTATTATTTAATGCAATAATTCATCCATTCAAACATTTATTGATTTCATGGTTGGTTTGAGGGAGCCCAGTGGCTAAAATGCTTGAATAAAGAGAAGCATTTCTTGGGTACTGGAGACATTCCAAGAAGATTTGGTCTGTGTGTGGGTTAAGAGTTATGGAACTGGGCCTGGACTTGTTACTGAAAATATTACTATAACCTAATTGTAATGACTCATTAGTGGGAATACAACAGTAGAGGAAGAAACAAGAAAGCAGCTCATAGCTGGCTTGCTTTTATGTCCATCTTTACCTAACTACAGATAAAAATATCTAAAATATTTATTTAAGGACACTATGTTACTAGCATTATATAAATGTATAAGAAATATGAACCACTGGAACAGCTAAAACATGAATTTGGTAGAATGTTAAGTTCTTACACAATGAGTGGTTGATAAATATGATTTGGTGACTTTGCACTGTGAGTAGTAAATGTGCTGCTTGATAGGGAATACATCAGCCCACAGAAAGGCAAAGCTGCTGCATAGGTGCTGTCCGTACATGGGGACACGATGTGCAGTAACGATAGGGATAATGCACACGGATTCATAGCATAGCTTCTGATGCACGTTATATTAATTAATTATTTTAATTTTTTTGTTCAGCAATGATGATTCATTGATGCTCTTTTTTATTTGCTAGTAGGCCTGAACCCTAATCTAAACATGCTCAATATTTTCTGATTTTTTCTCTTGAATAATTACAGCACATAGCTTTTACTGAGACTACTCAGCCAAATCTATTTAATATGTAACATTTGCTGCTGTCCATTAATGCAAGTATGCTTAGAAAAGAGTTCTAGAATCCCTCATGTGTGTTTTTTTGCAGCTGACTCAGAAAAGCAGTGATTTGTTCCAAATAAATGTTCAGTATTCTGCTCTATCTAGCTATCATGAGATTTAGATGAATTTAGGTTTATTAAACTCCCATAACCATATTTTAAAATCTGTTTTGAAATTACTAAGGATATGTTGTTAAGAATGTTTAAATATTAATACTTCACTTGGAGTTCTTTTTGCGTTTTTGAAAACAAACTTAAGATGAGTTGCAGTTTTTTGACGGTGTAGCCACTCTCAATTGCCAACTTCTAGATCCAGAGTTATTTTTCATCTCCCTGTCCCTGTCCCTGTCCCCACTGCTCCCATCCACTGCCACGTGCAGGAGCAATTTCACCATCTTCTTTCTCTTCTGTGTACTGCCATTTGCTTCAACCTTAGTTTGGGCCTTCGCACTGCTCCTTATTAATTCCTGTAACCTTCTGAATGATCTCACTTCCAGTTTTTTCCCTCACTCCTCAGTACATTCTGTAAACTTGTACTTGAATATTTGTCTGATTGCACTGTTCTAATGGTGTCCCTGCATTGCCACAAGGCTCTGGGCACTTCTGATTACCCTAAGGCCACCTTTTCATTTGACCAAGGGGGTTCCTGCATGGTCTCGTCTCTTCATCTCCTTTTCATTTACTTGAGCTCCCTCCTTTTCTCATTTCTTTCGTGCCTGTAACTCTGATCTATTCTCTAAGTCTAGAGTGGCCAGTTCTCCTCTCCACCCTGATTCCTACCTGTCTCTCACAGCTTACTTCCTCTGAAATAACTTCCCCTGACTATCCTAGTATTTTTCCTAGCTTTTGACTCAGAATTTTCTCTATCTTCCTCTTTTTCCCCACTGAAAAGCACAGTTTTTACTGTGGAGGCTCATTGGGCTTCTCTGTGTCTTATTGTTCCCCTTAGACTAGAAGTAGAGAGGTGGCAAGGCTGGGCAGAGTACTTAGTGGATGAAGCTTGGATTTGGACTATTGGGTCCACATTATGGGGCTGAACAAGTTGCTTATATACTTTATACCTCAGATCCTTTATCTATAAGTAGGGCCAATGCAATTTTCCAAGCATGAATTGACTTTATTTAAAAAAATAATTTCTCTGTACCTCCAGTGCTTTGTATGTTTAATAAATAGATTGCTAAGTCTGATTTACTGAAAAATAAAATACTTTGTTTACTGTTAATCCTCTGTTCATCCTTTGGGTTTCTCTGGGGCCAATTCACTGTACAATTGTTCGGAGAGATCTCTCACCTTCTCCTTCTGATCAGTGTAGTTCTTTGAATAACATATAGGCTCAACTGGAGAGGTGTGGGTATTTTTCTGTGAAACAACTCCCTGTTATAAAACATATAATATGTTTTTAGGTGTTGATGGACCTTTATTTTATTCATTTATTTATATGTGGTACTGAGAATTAAACCCAGTGCCTCACACATGCTAGGCAAACACTCCACCACTGAGCCACAACCCCAGCACACAACTCCCTCTTTCTTGATCCACATATTCAGATGGTGCTGGAACCCTTATAGTATGGACATGTGAAGTTGCATTGTATTTTTATTGAGTGGTGGCATGTCAATCTAGTGTCAGATCATCTGAATTGGTCCTGGTTTTGCTACTTACTGACTGCTTACGACAAAAATTTAACCTCCTAGACTGTTAGTTTCTTTTTATGTAAAGGTTTCTCATTTTGTAGGGTTATTCTGTCTTGAAGAATTTTTCCAGTTGTATGCTAATGAACATTATATTTTACTTAACCCACTTTTTCACACTTAACTATATGCTAACATTAACTCATATAGTAACTCAGTGAACCTTTAAAACGACTCTGGGTGGGTACTAATACATTTTACAGAGGAGGAAACTGGAGAAGCTAATTGCCCATGATTTCAGGTGATGAGGGTGGGATTGGAATAGACACATGGCAGTGTGGCTCCGGACCCCAATGGTTGCTGCTACATCACACCACCTTTGTCTAAGTGGTGCTGGCTCATTAGCCTCCTCTGCCATGTGCAGTCTAGATTGTCTCAGCTAGCACTTTAGAAGTCTCAACAATGTCCTAAGTTCAGCATTCAAAACCACATTTTTTCTGTTTTCATTTTAGTTTACATCATAAAACAAACACAGAGTCTGAAAACTCAAAGTAATGAACTTGTTCTGTGATTAACAGCACAAATACCATGCAAAGTTGTGGGAAGGACTTATGCTAAAATTAATGCAGCCTGGTCTTATTTATTATTAGAAGTTAAAAATTCAATATTTCATTAATGAAAATAATGCAAACGTGATGTACAAAGTATATACTGTAAAGATTGGGAACTTATGAGCTTTACCCTTTTATCTTTAGGACTTTCTGGGACAAGTGTTTTGTACACTGGGGGAGATTGTTGGTTCACAGGGAAGTCGCCTGGAAAAACCAATAGTGTAAGTATTTTTTTAATTCAGACAATTAAATGTTCAAGTCTTCTGTTTCTGTTTTGGCAGTGTGGAATTTATACATGGCTATAGATCAAAAGTGGGCTTTAAAATCTTGTGTGATTTTTTTCTTCTGATAATTAATTTTGACATATTTGTAAAGAATAATTTATGCTTCAGCTGTCATGACATGCTAAAAAATGTTCACAAGATGAAGCAAACAGACTTAAATAAGGAATAATGTAGTTTCCCTTTTGATTGTACCATGAATTGTTAGATCAAGCACTTTTTGAGGAAGAGGTTTTATTCCTTTGAATCAGGGACTATATGTAGCATCCCCTTTACACCATGTGTTTAATAAATGTGTTTTTGATGATTGAGATCTTAATGATGTTGTTGACTTTAAAAGAGATCCGTGCAGAAAGCGGGAAGTGTGCAGTGTTGAGAAGGCCATCATTAAGGATTACACCCTCCGTCTTCGTCCTCCACGACAGGAGTGTGTTTAGTTTTCAAGTTGTTGAAAGAAATGATCCTATTTTTCCCATTTCTAAATAAGGCAGAAGACAAATTCTAGAACTTTTCCATGTGTCACGTGTATTTTCTTGCTACTTCCTCCTTCTTTCTCCTCCCTAATGCTGATTATTTGGACTCATTGACCTATTTAGAAAAAATCAGAAAGAATAGTATATTTGATAAATATCTCTGGTTTCATCAATCTTGATTATTATAAAAAATAGACTTCTTATTACATTAAGAAGTTCTTGTATAGCACTGAATAGTGACATTGTACAGAACAAAACACAGTGTCAACAGGTTTGGGGACTTTTAATCTCTGTCTTCATCATTCTTTAAAAAATCTCAAATTCACAAAATAAATTGTCAAAACTTTGTTTCTGACATCAAGTACTCAAAATGGTGAACACATCATCCTCACATTTTGTCAATAAAATTGAACTTTACACTTAGTGTCATAAAACATTTCCCCTGATAATATTTTTTCAAAAATGTAAAGATGTCTATTAATTTTAACTTCTTTTGTTTAACTTGATATCCTTAGAAGATTATTACCAAACGTCAGTTTGAAGATTTACACATATCAACTCCCTTTTTAAAATTCTTTTTATGTGTAATTTCTTTTCATGTTATTAGAGAACTTGGATGTTTATTATTAAAATATTTTATGCCTACTTTAATAAGTAAAAAGTAATTTGTAAAGCAAGTGCTACTATTTTTTTAAGTACATATAATTCTTACTGCATTTTCTAGTCTAGTGACATATACCTATGAGGATACTTAGAAGATTACTAAATCTATCTCATTTTTGGTGCAAAAAGAACCAATATTATACACAATGCCACCATAAAGATTCCTTTAATATTTTTCAAGAGAAAATAAAAGCAAGTAAAAATGTCAAATTTTCATTTCACGCAGAGCAACAGAATAGGGATTTTTATGAAGTGGCATACATATTTTTAAATTGGTGATTTCACTGGGAATTTTTCTGGTGTTATTTTCTCCTGAAAAGGAAATCATAATTGTAATTTCAGAAAAGTGTTGAATTACAAGTAACTTTTCCAGGTGGAAAATCCTATTTATGTGAACAGTTGATATGATGTTGGTTGGGGTATGTGGTGAATAGAACATAGCAAAAGATTATAGTCCTCGTTCAGGGGATCCAGAATTCCCACTAGACAAGACCATCAAATACCAGTACATGCTAAGAGATGAAGATACCTGGGATGAGGCTTGGGTGGATATGTAAATGTTGGGAGAATTTACCTTGGTTGAGTCATGATCATTTTCTATATTCAGAAAGGATGGATTGATCTTTAGATGTTTGTTAGCTCTTGCTGAGGATGGGGTGGCATAATGAGGCAGAGCCTTTGAAACACATTCATGGTATGTGGAACCATGGTAGTGCATGCTGTGATTCATCTATAGGGCACTTTGAAATTTGGACAACTTCGTTGAATGTGTTGATGTTAGCTATCCTCTGGGAAAAGATACAGTTCCTTCAATTTTCTAAGTGTATGTATGTAACTAATATTTTATTCAGTGTTTGGTCTTATGGAACAATCTTTTCAGGCAAACAAACATTAACAAAGGGTTTAAAAGTGGACTTATTGTTTGGGCAGTGGGAGATTTTTAGAATTTTTACTAAGAGAGCTTAGCCAGGCTAAGCTCAAATGCAACTCCTAAAGGTGACATGTAGTAGTAAGTGGGTAATGAAATGCAAAACTTGAGTGTAACAGAGAGATTGGCTATGAAAAAAACATAAGTAGGAATTGAAGAATGGTAGCTTGTTACATGAGGGAATTAAATTGGATAACTTGAAATAAACAATAAAGAAAAGAGATGAGAGAAGAAAATCAAATAGAGATTAGTCAAAAATAGGAGAGTAAAACTGAATGTGCTTGGTTTACTAGTAGAATGATATTTTGACTTCGTTACTTGGAGCATGCAATAATATGCTCACATGCTGTCACCCGAACATACTTCAACCCAGGTAAACACTGTTTGGAGAAAACATACCTGTCCCTTGGCTTGAAAAAATGTTTAGCTTTTATGGAAAACTCTGAGAGAGGCATGAGATTCAAGTGCATTGAGTGAAGAGGCAGCTTCTAGGCAAATTGTGTTTGACTCTCTTACCTCAGCCCCAAATGGAAGCTATCAAAACCATTCATGCTTTTTATTAGAAGAAAGCACACTGGGCCAGGCACTATGGTGTGTGCCTGTAATCCCAGTGGCTCGAGAGGCTGAGGCAGGAGAACTGAGAGTTCTAAGCCAGCCTCAGCAACAGTGAGGTGCTAAGCAACTCAATGAGACCCTGTCTCAAAATGAAATAGAAAATAGGGCAGGGGATGTGGCTCAGTGGTCGAGTGCCCCTGAGTTCAATACCTGGTGGCTCAGTGGTTGAGTGTCCAAGTTCAATCCCTGGTACCAAAAAACAAAACAAAACAAAACAAAAAGAAACAAAACCCCAAAACACACAGGTTTAGGTTTGAGGAAGAGTGAAATGTTGTTTGTGTGGAAGCGTCATCTGTCCCTCATGTCAAGGTAGCCCTTCAAAGCAACTGGTCCACTTGGTGGAGTCTTTCAGATTCTACACTTATTCTTGAAAACTCCTGATCGGTGACATCCTTTTTCTTGTACCTTCGTTTTTTCTGGAATCAACCTAATAGGAAAATGATAGGAAGAGATGGGAAGGGTGGAAAGACCTGGGATATTTTAGTGGAAGAGGGAATGGCTTTGGAAGGATGAAGCCAGAGGGAATATTGATGATTCAAGTCAGGAAGATTTTTTTGTGACAAATTCAACTCCTAAAGGTGACATGTTATATCACACAATATATAAAACAGTGCATTTTATGAAAGTGTGACAGAAACGATGCAGTTCACATATTAGGAAGTAATAAACATTTAAAATGCAGATCTTATATCTGTTTCCCCAAGTCCTAGCTGCCTTCCTTCTGTGTGAAGCTGCCCTGGCCAGATCTATGGTCTCTGAAGATAGCACTGTAGGGCAGTCATTAAGCATTAGACCATATTTTTCTTGATCTGTGTCTCATAACTGAAGACTGAATTTGCATCTTGTCCTTCAGCAGCTATCACCTTTGCTCTCTTGCTAAGGCTTAGACCATCTTCCCTGTCTGGGTGGGTCTAGGTTTCTGAATTGCAGCACAGGATGCTTCCTGGGGCAGATAATCCACCCACAATTAGCTAAATTGACTCATCTTGAATTTTAAAAGTCCTCCTGTGTCCCAAATGTTTTTATCCTAAATAGCATTATCCAAGTGATTTAGCTCTTATTTACTAATTTGTTTTAGATTAGAGATTTATTTTCTCATTAGTTTCCCATTTATATTCTAAGCTATTCAAAATCTTCCCTTGTTTTCTTCTCTTTAACTGTCCTCATTTAAGTTATTTTCTGATAAGGTATTCAGGATAATTTCTTCCAGATTCTGAACTGCAATTGTGTTATAATATCTCCTCAGAGATACTATTTTAAATTGATGATAATTGTAAAATTTAGGAATATAAGGGAGACAAACTAGAATTCTAAATTATTAATTAGTAATCAAATCCTTACCAACTAAGCTGGCTTTGTTACAAAGAAAAAATTGTTGCTTATACATAGCCTCATGCCTTATTAAATAAGCAGAATTCGAATTTCAACTTAAGCCTTTTTACTTCCATGCTTCAATTATTATCATTTTAACAGATTTTCTCTTTTTATTGTGAAATGAAAATTATCATTTTAGAATATTTTAAAGAAGCAAGGTGAAGAATTTTGATTTATTTTTTAATGGAAGGTTCAGATTCTCACAGTTTGCAAGAGTCTCTTCTGTTGGATTTGAACTTTGAACAAACACTTTCCTCATATCTTAATTCCATCCTGTACTTTCAATCTTCCCTGAAACCTCCCAAAATGAGTGTTGTGCTTCTTAATTCATCTGCAGCATTTACTGTGTCTTTCTATGACTCATTGGATTCTCTCTTTAGATCGTGCCATTGTTATTTAGCATTATTCCCACTCAGCAGTGTCCTTTCTCATGCTGTGAGATTGTATCCAATTTTCTGTGTGATACTGTCGGAGCGTCTTACTTTGTCTATCTTTAGGGAACTCTCTGATGGATTCACCAAAGCCTTCTAAAATGCTAGAATCAGCACCAGTTAAAGAAAGATTGCCATTCTCTCCTTTTGGGGGAAAGCATTCATTATGTTCATCAAGTACCGGACCTGTTTGTTCCTGTTGTTTTGCAGCCAGATGTGATTGGTTCCGTATAAGAAGATGGAGCAGGATAGCAAGACTAATGATTAGAAGTAGGTTCTTATTCTGGGAAGGAGCTGGGATCTCAGGCGTAACTGAACCAGCGGTTGTTTTGGTTATAGAAAGTTGAGGAGGGATGAATTGCATTCTTTATAGGCTGGCAGTAGCTCTTTGTGATCTAGGCAGTCTGTGGTGGATGGAGGATAAAGGGAGGGATCCAAGATGGATCAGTGAATGTCCTAAAGGTGTGAAGGGTGCATGGACAGGGACACAGATGCAGGCAATGATCAGAAGACCAGGTTGGAGTTGTGTAATACATGTGGATTACCAACTGTGACACAGGGTTCATAAACAGAACCAGATGGGTTTTGTAGCTCCACAAGTTATGCAGGGAGAAGAACAAAGCAGAAAGGAAACTTGGGAATAAGGCAGAAAACCCAAACAAAAGAACAGGACCCAAGGGGATTTGAGACTGAGCCTTCAAGTGTTGGCTTAAAGATCTGGACTCAAACATGGACTTACCCTCAAAACTGTGTGGTGACTGTGAACACAAGAGATCAAATGTCACTGTGAGAGGAAGAGGAGGATGAAGAAGGCTGGAGATGGTTAATCTTGAAAATCACAAACCTGGAAATAGTACAAAAGGATATGTTTTTGTTGTGCAACTATTTGCATGTGAAAATATTATCAAGTTTGAGATAAATTTTGTCTCTCAAAGTCATCTTTACTTTATTATTAACTTCCCTGCAAATTTGATTGATATTTTTATGCTTTCTAATTTAGATTGCTATCTTTATAATCTCTAATTTACTTTATTGGAAAGAATATTGGGCTAGAATTCAGAACGTATTTTTGGTCCTATGTGTGCTACTAATTTGCTATACAGTTCAACATTTTTATATCTGTATTGTGTCAGTCAACTTTCTGTCACCATAGCCAATTCTTAAGATATTCAACTTATAAACAGAAAATGTTAATTTTGGCCCACAGTCTTAGAGGTTCTGATCCATAATCATTTGGCCCCATTGCTTTTGGGCCTGTGGTGACGCAGCGAGTTATGGAGGGGAGTGCATGGTGGACCACAACCACTCACTTGATGGCTGGGAAGTAAAGGACAGGGGAAATAACAGGAGTCCCACTGACCCCTTCAAGGGCACATCCCCAATGACCCAAAAACTTCCAAATAGGTCCCACCTCTCTTAAAGTCCACCACCTCCCAATGGTGCCACCCTGAAGACCAAGTCTTTCAAACATGTGGGCCTTTGGGGGAACTTAGGGTCCAAACTACAGGATATATTGCTTTCACATCTGTGGCCATATTTGTAACATAAAAAATTTATTCTAGAGAAATGGAGATGAGGGTACAAGCGCCTTGCAGCCAGTCAGACCTGGCTGCATATCACAGTTTATTTTGTTTGTAATTTGAGCAATTTCCTTTAAATTCCCCAGCTCCAATTTTCTCATTTAAGAATACCTTAACAAAACACTGTTAAGAGAGTTGCAATGAGAAATAGCAATATTTTATATATTTCTCATAAAGAACACTGGAATTTAATAAACACTCAAATAGTGACTAGTTAATATTATTAAAATAGTCAATATCAGGAAAAACCTGTTTTTGTTTTTATTTTTACTTTTCTTAGCCACAAAATAATATATAATTTTCCAGGAGTGAATTTTCTTTTTTCTTTTTTTCTTGCTACTTTTTAAAAATTGATGAATTATACTTGTATATAGCGATGGGATTTGTTGTTATATATTTGTATATGCACACAATATGGCAATATAATTTGGCCTATGTCACTCTCCAGCATTTCCTGCCTCCTTCCTTTTCTCTACTGATTGCCCTTTGATTTTTTTTTTTTTCCTCTGTGGTATCTTACTATGGTTTTCTTTTTCTCACACACACACACACACACACACACACACACACATACACACATACCACATTTCATTTATCTGTTCATCTGTTGAAGGGCACCTAGGTTGGTTTCAGAGTTTAGCTATTGTGAGTTGAGCTGCTATAAACAAATATGATATGGCTGCATCACTGTAATATGCTGATTTTAAATCCTTTGTACATAAATCAAGGAGTGGGATAGCTGGGTCAAATGGTGGTTCCATGCAAAATTTTCTGAGGAATCTCCATACCGCTTTCCATAGTGGTTGCACCAGTTTTCTGACCTGCCATCTATGTGTAAGTGTACCTTTCCCCCCACATCCTCGCCAGCATTTATTGTTGCTTGTATTATTGATAATTGCCATTCTGACTATAGTGAGGTGAAATCTTATTTTTGATTTGCATTTCTCTAATTGCTAGAGATGTTGAACATTTTTTCATATATTTGTTGATCAATTGTATTTCTTCTGTGAAGTGCCTGTTTAGTTCCTTATCCCATTTATTGATTGGGTTATTGGTTTTTTGGTGTTAAGTTTTTTGAGTTCTTTATGTATTCTGGAAATGAATGCTCTATCTGAGGTGTATGTGGTAAAGATTTTCTTCAATTCTGTAGGCTCTCATCACATTACTGATTGTTTCCTTTGCTGAGAAGAAGCTTTTTAATTTGAATCCATCCCTTTTATTGATTCTTGATTTTACTTCTTGTGCCTTAGGAATCTTGTTAAATCAGTTCCTAAACCAACATGGTGAAGATTTGGGCATACTTTTTCTTCTAGTAGGCACAAGGCCTCTGGTCTAATGCCTAAATCTTTGATCCACTTTGAGTTCAGTTTCCTGTAGGGTGAGAAATAGGGGTTTAATTTCATTTTGTTACATATAGATTTCCAGTTTTCCTAGAACCATTTGTTGAAGAGTCTATTTTTTCTCCAATGAATGTTTTTGGTGTCTTTGTCTAGTATAAGATAACTGTATTTATGTGGGTTTGACTCTCTTTGATTTTTGAGAAATCACTGCCCCCACCATTTCTTTCCCTTTTTCTTCTCTAGCTTCTATATATGAGAGAAAGCATATGACTCGTCTGAGTTTGGCTCATTTCACTTAACATATGATCTCAAGCTCTATCCATTTTCCAGCAATGACACAATTTCATTTTTCTTTATGGATGAATAAAACTCCATTTGTATATACCATATTTTCTTTATTTATTCATCCATTGATGGACACCTAGACTGGGTCCATAGTTGGGGCTATTGTGAATCGTGCTGCCATAAACATGGGTATGCATGTAACTATAATATGATGACTAATTCTTCAGGAAAATACTGAGGAGTAGGTCATCTGGTGGTTCCATGCCTTTTGAGGAATTTTCATACTGATTTAGAAAAAAGTTCTTAAATCACCTCATAATCTCTTCCCTTCCTTCCTCTTTTCAGTCTAACTCCCTCCCCTTCCCTCTTTCCTTCCTTTCTTACTTCCTTTCTCCTTCCCTTTCCTTTCCTTTCCCCTCTCTCCCTCCTTTCCTTCCTTCCTTACTGCATTTTTATCTGGTAAGGTAAGAATTCAACTTTAGGGGACAATTATACACCAATCTTGATTATATTATGTGAATTAAGTGCTATCCAAATATAAATACTAAAAATTATTTTGTCTATTCTTAGTATGTGGCTGAACAATTAAATTGGGGAAATGAGTTGCAGTTCTGTTTTTCATTAATTTAGGTATTATAAGATAGTTTTATACTTTTTTGGAAATGTTGAAGTTTTAGAGTTTTAGAGCTGTGTTTCCTAGACATTTGCAAAATAATCTCAAGTTCAATGTCAACTTATTATTTTTTAGGCTTTCATTTTCAAAGATCACACAGACAAGTACACACATATTAACACCATTCATAGGATTCAACACATTAACAATTAGACCACTGGTTGTGTTCTAGAGTGGCACTAGATGCTTTATTGACCTGGAGTAAAGCATTTATCTATTGGGAGAGCCTGTCTGAACAATCGCATGTTTTCTAAAGGATAAGGGTAGAAGGAATTTTAATGCATTCTTTATATACATTCCTTATATTTATTTCACAGGCATCTGAAACTTACATGTGATGAAAGTTTAATAAATGTTTAGTTGAATCACTGCCTAACATTTATTTTTATTTCTGAGTTCATGCTCTGGAAAGATCACCAGGAATGTAATTGTTTATTCCAAACAAGAAGATTATTCACAACTGCAAATTACATGACTGTTATGCTCAGAAATTCTAGTAGTTACAAATAATTTCATACAATGAAGAACTTTTCTGGAAATAAAGGCTTGTAAATGGTTGGTCAGTCACGAGAGATCTGAGTAAAATGAATGCATTTTCTCATAAGTGCCTTTGACGCCCCCATCAGAGACAAGCCCCGCAGTGGTTAGCCTGTCACTTTGACATGCTGTGACATTTCCTTTGCTCTTATGAGGCTTATGTGTAAGTTACTACTTTAGGCATCCTAGATCAAGAAAGAAAAACAAAAGCAAAGTATTTTATGTCAGTGCTTAATGTACTGAGCAAATAATTTACTGATTGGATATATTTACTTCTGTGCTGGGTAAACAGAATCTAAGTTTAATAGATGCCTTATGGGTTATGTTTCAAATTAATTTACTTAACAAATCTTTATTGGGAACCACTTATGTACTAGAAACGGTTAGGGGCTGAGTATAAATGGTGAAAATGCAGTCTTGTTCTGGTCTTCAATATGTTTACCATTTATCCATTAAAGGACTAATCACATAAACAAGTATAATTACAGACTTATATAAGCCCTACAGAATTTTACCATGAGTGTCTGGGGAGAATTCATGATTTTCATTCAAAGAGATTCATTTCTTTCTCTTTGGAGAATGGTTGTGTGTTATTAACAAAAAGACAGTCATTTGGACTAGAAAGATGAAGAGAAACAGATTAAATATATGCTCTGAAAGCTGATTTCTCAAGGCTTGGTGACAGGTTGATAATCTGACTTGAAGAAGATTTCAGAAATGACCTTCAGATTTCTTGCATGAGTATATAAGTATATATGAGTATATAATATAAGGGGGTGGACACACTGCATTCTGTAGAAGGTGGGCCATTCTGCCCTTGTGTTACAGGTACCAGTGTTTGCCTAGGGTGTAAAGATTAGCAAGATGTTTTTGTTTTTGTTTGCCTACCCTCACTGAGTTTGAAAACATGATGGAAGATTTTGTCCTGAAGGAAACCAATGGTGAGACATGATCTTGGAGGAAGTCTTATAGGTTAATTAGCACCTATCATATGGACTGCATAAAAAGTCCTGGTTTCAGTAAGTTTCAGCATCAGATGTGTTTCTAAAGGGTCACCCTTTCTGTAGACAGTGTTTGGAAATCATGCTGAGGGGAAGATTTTCAGAGAAACTGAAAATTCAAATGCATTGCTCCTTTTTTCTTTCCAACCTCATGTGTTTTGCAGAATTTGATGATTCTAGGATTCAAATTGCAGGCAGGAATATAGTTCTATAGTTAAGCAAACTAATAGGTAAGGAAAGACCTTTATGGATCAATGTTATTCGTATCTTAGTCCGAATTGTAACCAACTGATGAAATGGGTGTTTGCAAGAAACATTTGGGTATTCTCTACTCTTGTACTGATATTCAGTTTGTTTTTAGTCATCAAAGCAAGTGTGTTAGTCAGATTTTTGTTATTGTGAAAAAAATGCCTTAGAAAAAAACACTTAAAAGGAGGAAATATTTCCTATTTCCTCATGCCTCTTGGTTTCAGAGATTTCAGTGCCTGGTCACTTGGCCACCTTGCTTTGGGCCTGTGGCAACACAGTACCTCAGGACAGAGCTCATGGTGCAGGAGGCTGCTCACCTCGTGGGAGCTGGGAAAGAGACAGAGGGGGCTGAGGGGTTGGGAGGGATCAGGATCAGGGGTCACCCCCAGCAACCTAACTTTCCCTCCTCTAGGCTCCACCTGTCCAAGGATCCATCACCTCCCAGGAACACCAGAGACTGGTGACCAAGACTTGGGCTTATGTGAATTGGGAGGCATTTAAGATCTAAACCATACAGCAAGTGAGAGGAGCCATGAACTGTTGATTTAAATCAAGCGAGTGGCCCTGTGTACATGTATGAACGCACAAATGGTGTGACTCTACTTTGTGTACAACCAGAGAAACAATAGCTGTACTCCATTTGTGTTCAATGAATCAATAAGTAAATAAAAAAAATAAATAAAAAAAAAGTGATATCAAACATTAAAAAATAAATAAAGAAAGAAAGAAAGAAAGAAAGAAAGAAAGAAAGAAAGAAAGAAAGCGAGTGGCTAACTGGATTGTATTCTTGCAACGTGTCAGTTGCTATTCTACCTACTTTACATACAGTCACTTCCTTAACCCTCATAGCTAATTATAAGCTAGGTAGGTATTGTTAACATCCCTATTTACCAGAGGAAGGAACTGAGACAAGGATTCTGGAGAAGCCAAGGTAAAAGTGGAGGGGGCTTGGCTTCTGAACTCATATAATTAACCACAATGGTATATTGCCTGCAACAAATGAATATATTTATGTATAGCTTTGAAAGAAATTTTGGACCTTACTTTTATTTTAGTAATATAAAAGTACTTACTGAAAAGTCCTGAATATCTCTGGATGTTTAGAAGAGGTTTCAGGGATCACTGATCCTGACAGATCTTTTCAAGGATGAGGTTCCTTCCATCATCTCTCACCCACACACCTCTTCCTCAAGTTCAGTCCAGGGTCCCACTTTTTCCTGAGATTAACAGCTCTCAGTGCTCAACTGCTTACCAACACAGAGCCCAAACAATCCAAACATAGGAAATCTATTGGAAACCTTAAAAAAGAAATCCATATCAAGTTTTTGAAAGAATTAAATAAGTACACCAGGATTTTCCCCCTGATCTGGAAAAATCATCATTTTGAATTTACAATGTGATAAGAAGAAAACTGCATGGAGTTCCCATCCTTCCTCTTCATTTCTTCACTTTGGTACTGAAACATATCTTGGTTCCATCTTTAATCACACTGAGGATTTTAGTCAGTTTTTTGGACACTGTGACTAAAGGACTCCACCAGAACAATTGTAAAGGAGGAAAGGTTTATTTAAGGACTCAGATTTCAGAGGGCTCAATGCATAGACAGCCAGGTCCATTCCTCAGGGCTCCAGGTGAGACAGGAACAACATGGCAGAAGAGTGTGGCAGGGGGAAGTAGCTCACATGGTGATCACGAATCAGAGGGAAAGGTCTCCACTTGCCACATACAAATATATACCCCAAAGCCATGCACCAATTCCCACCTCCTCCTGCCACACCCCCACTTCAGTTACCACTCAGTTAATCCCCATCAGGGGATTAATTCACTGATTGGGTTAAGACACTCACAACCCAATCATTTCTTCTCTGACCCTTCTTGCATTGTCTCACATGTAAGCTTTTGGGGGACACCTCATATCCAAACCATAACACTGAGCTTTGTGGGACAGTTTTCAAAGTTCCTGCCTGAATGGCTCATGTATTCCTTGTAGGATGGGAAGGGGGTGAGATTAGATATACTATTAATATTTTTATTTATCTATTGTCTTCTTTATAAAAAGTTTTTGTGAATATTTAGACTTATGGCACCACTTTAGGTATGTAATGACTCAGAGTGCATCAGACTTCCCTGAAAATAAATTCCCGTAAGTGAAAAAATTCTCAGTATGCAATCCACTCTGTGCTTTAATAGAAATATTCATTGGACCCTCCCAGTAATTATGAAAATAGGTCAGTTGAATCTGAACTCTTTCTCAGATTGAGTAACTAATGAAAGCCTCAAAACATAGAGGGTTGTTTAGTAAAATGACATTTCTAAATAAGACTACATTCAAATGTGCATTTTTAATTCATTTGCATTAATTGTGAGTTTCTCACAGAATTACAGTGAAGATTCTACCTCCTCTTCTTTTCATGCTATCTTTTTTTGTTTTAAATATTTTATTGTCTTTGCTTAAGCTGATTCACTTAAGAACAAAATTCAAAAATAGCAAACATATGCATGGACACACACACACACACACACACACACACAACAAAGCATCCCCAGTAGTTGTTCCTTTTCCTCTCTTACTAACTCTTCTGAGAACTAGCCCTCAGGCCAGTCTCATAGCAATCTAGGAGCTGAATACTTTCCCCATTGCTTTCTTCACATAACAGTTGGGAAAAGACTTAAAAAAGAAACCCTATCCCCTGCTTTGTACAGACCTGTTGTGTCTTGAAAATATTAACAATTCAATGAATGTTTATTAAACCAAATATTCCAGACTAATAGTCACATTTATGTGTCTTTTTGTTGTTGTTAAGTGTTTTCAGTGTCTCTTCTGCACATTTTAACTTTGCACTTATTATTCAGGGCTTGGGATATAATTTTTAGCTTGTAAAGTCGTTGCTACAAATGCAGTTTACTACATTACAAATGCAAAGTGCAATTTTAGTAATACTAACCTAATATCTCTGTGGATAGTTCTAGCTTATCAAAGCACAATAAACTGATTTCTTGAAACGTTTTTGGCAACTGTGGCATTTAAGAGCTAGGATCATGCTATTCTATATTAACTAATTGCTTTTTTAAAAAGCCTCAATTGCCAGAGATTATGAGCTGTTTATTTTGTTTTGTTACTGAAAAATTATGTATCCAATTGTTGTATGCCTGGTGTCTTTGAACCATGATAATAACCAACTTGCTTTCCTTTCAATGTTAACATTTACATTCTAACTATAAAATGAGATCATATTTTATTTAATTGCAGTGTTAAAAATTACAGGGTAACAGATGGATTTATTGATGAACACAGTATTTCAAAATTTAACAAAAGTTGCATTTCAGTTTTCTGGCATATGATATATTTTATCAGCAAACATTATTTTTTATTCTGAGATAACTGATTTACTAAAATCTTAAAATGCCTTTTTTAATAATTTGGAGATAAGGCATATTGCCTAGAAAGATAAATGAATCAGAATTAAATTAAGTGAATTGTTAGTTTTGAAAAACTCGCATGAATCTTTTATTTTTACCTTTGAAAATGACACAATTTCCTTATGTGATTAGATCTCTGAACAAAACTAATACACTAAAAGTAAATTTCTTTTCACTTACATGTTAGAGTTTTCAGTTATTTGACTCATCCTGGCTCTGATTTTTTTGTTTGCTTTAAGGAAGGACTTTTGAGATCTTATGGCAACATGTCAGTTTGACAGACCTACAACTTACCCTTTAAGGCAGTCTGGTATTTTGTGTATATAGCTGCTAATATATAGTATTTCATAATCTGTATTCTCTTCTAAATGATATAATAGCTGTTACAAGTAATTATAACTTGTTAGCAACTAACATAACCTCTTTTTTTAGTCTTTTTTTAGAAATCTGTATAGATTCACCACGAACCCCACTGAAGTAATTTTATTTTGCCAGTGAATATGTCAACCATTTTAAATTTACATTTATTATCCTGTTTAGCCACATGTGACCTATGATACCTATAATTCACTGTTCACTTCCTTTTAAACTTCTTCCATTTTGCATGCATGATCAAACATTTCATTGAATTTGTTGTCAGGTCTTCAGCCTTCTTCACTCTGGACTCCTTCCTTCCATGCCATCATAAACCCTGGCTAGTTACCTCAGTGCATCTACATCCACGTGTCCCAAGCACTGCAGGATCCCAGGACAGACCCAAACAGGCTGGTGCTTCCCCTGACCATTCAACTGGGCATCTAGCCACAGCTCCACCCAAAATGCACTGTGACCCTCAGGAACTTTTTCAAAAAGGGATAAATGACCTTCCAACTTTCCACCTCACACCTTTTCCTCTTCTTACTTACTCCAAGCCTTTTCCTTTTACAACCTCACCTTGAACTCTCAGAGAAAATAATGCCATTATAATTATTAGTTCTTATATTTGTTATTCAACACCCTGTCTTACTGTGCTAAGAGCTTTTCATTTATTATTTCATTTAATCTTTCCTCACCTAGCAAAATGCACTCTACCAATGCCTCTCATATTTTCCAGATGAGATGAGTGAGAATTAGTTAGTTCAGTTCCTTGCCTTAAATCAAGAGGAAGGAAGTCAAGACCTGACCTGTTTTTTAAAAATCAGATTTGGTTCATTAAGCTTTTGTCAGAATTTTTTCTTACTATAGATGGATTGTTTTTACCTCATCCTGTCCTGGCTTAGATCAGCATTTATTTCTCTTCTTTACCCAGGCAGTTGTACCTGAGAGTTCTGGATCACTCTTCACAGAACTCCCGAGAGACCCTGTCTCTGTCTTCACCCAGAGGCACACAACTGTTTCTTCCTGTGCTACAACTCTCCTTCCATTCTTCCCTTCACTGTACAAAGACTTTGGTACAGCTCTCCACTCCTGCTTCCTCTTAGCACATTCTTTATGCATCTGTCAGATGGCTTACTTGGGGCCTGTGTGTTGTATTCTTGAGGTGCTTGCAGTTCTAATCCTATTTGGCTGCTCTGTGACTCTTGGTACTCTTGACCCACTTCCTTGTATCTCCTCCCTCTTTGCTTTCATGACAGCACGCTGCCGTGTTCTCTTCCTGGCTTCCTGGTTAGTCTTTTCACTGTCCTTCACAGGCCCAGGAGTAACCTCAAATTTTATGCAAAATACTAGATGACATTTTTCTCATGAAAATGTCTTTAACTTAAAATTTCAAAAGTGTGTGTGACTCAACAAAGTTGATCTACAGCCTACAGTGTATGTTAGCCAGAGTGACCTCATACATATCCCTGTTTCAACTGCCACTCATATGCCAGTACTGCTCATTTCTTATACCAATCGTATTTCTCTCCTTGTCACACCTGCCTACAGAACATAGATGTCCCTAAAGAAATCTCATGCTGAATATGTTCCCAAAGTGAATTTGTCAGTTATAGCATCAAAACTTCTGCTCTGTTCTTTCTCTGTGGTAGCGTCACTAGATAATTTTCCAAGTAGGATAACCAGGAGTCATACTGGACTCTTTCTCCCTCTCTCCTTTTCCCAGTTACTTTTTTAGACTCCCAGGTCCACCCCATCTCTTCTAGCTTTGGTCAGCAACTCTTCTTGCTTCACTGTAAAACTCTCCCAGCTGACCTTGGCTTCTATGGTCTTAACCTGTACTCATCCCATCTGTGTGCAACAGCTCCTACTGGTTTGTATCTGATCTAAAATTCAGTCACCTTCCCTTTTATGAAATCTTCCCAATTCTCCTTCATAACCTTTGAGAAAAACTAATCTCAACTTTTTGTGATAGCACTTGAGATGCAGCTATGTACGCTAGTTTCCCCAAATACACATTATGCTCCCACTTACTTAGATTTCCTTCAGTGGACTATATTCCCATAACAATGTATTTGATTCCTTTGTCTAGAAGGTACTTATCTTAGTCTGTTTTGTGCTGCTATAATAGAATACCTGAGATCCGGTCATTAGGGGAAAAAAAAAAAAAAACCCAGAACTTGGTACTCTCTAAGTTCAATGGCAAAAAATCCATGGTGAAGGCACCAACATCTCATAAACGTTTTCTTACTGCATTCTCCCATGGTGCAAAGTGGAGGGACAAGAGAGAAGTGAACTCTGTGTCCTCATATGACAGAAAAGCAGAAGAGAGAGAGAACCACAGGGAACTTAAATTCTTACATTTTTGTAAATTTTCATTTTTACAGCATTAATTGATTTGTGAGGAAGGAACCCTCCTTGACGCCTCCCAAGAGGCCCCACCTCCCAACACTGTTTCATTGGGAATTAAGTTTCCAATACATAAACCTTAGAGGGGACACATTCAAACCATAACACTGTGTCTACACTGTGTCCCACTTGGTAGTTGGTACTTAGCATTTTCTTAGACTCACTTCCTGTCACCTTGTCTCTGCAATACTGGGATTATTCTTCCATTTTGGTGCTCCAGCACCTTCCCCTTCTCAGTTGTGGTTCCCCATCACCCCTTACTCTTACTGCATCAGTTGTGGATGGCACCTTTGCTGTGTTTTGTTTTTCTTCCTACTCAGCTCCTTTAGACTGGGGACCATTTCTTCTTCCACGTTGTGCCTTCACTGTCTAGTACTATGCCTGAGAAAGCTTAAGCACTCAAGGCATCTTTTAAAAATGTTCATGTTGCAAGACATCAGGGAAGGAAAACTGTGGACCAATATCCCTGATGAACGTAGATAGAAAATTCTTATAAAATATTAGCAAGCCAAATTAAAAAACACATCAAGAAGATAATACCCTATGATCAAGTGGGTTTCATTCCAGGGATGCAAGGCAGGCTGGTTCAACATGTGCAAATCAATAAATGTAATTTACTACATAAATATAATTAAGAACAAGAATCACATGATCATCTCAATAGATGCAGAAAAGGTCTTTGATAAATTCAGCACCCATTCATGTTAAGAATGTTGGAGAAACTAGGGGTAGAAGGACCTTAGCTCAACATTGTAAAGGCTTTCTGTGATAAACCCAAAGCCATCATCATACTGGCAGAAAAAACTGAAAGCATTTCCTCTAAAATCAAAAACTAGACAAGGATCCACTCTCATCTCTGCTATTCAGTATAGTTCTTGAAACTCTAACTAGAGCAATCAGTCATGAGAAGGAAATTAAAGGAATACAAATAGGAAAAGTAGAACTCCAACTATCTCTGTTTGCTGATGACATGATCCTATATCTAGAAGACCCAAAAAATTCCACCAGAGCTGATAAATGAATTCTCGAGCAGACAAATGAATTCAGCAAAGTATCAGGATACAAGATCAACATTCGTAAATCAATAGCTTATCTATACTCCAATAGTGGTTCTATTGAGAAAGAAATTAGGAAAGCTATCCCTTTCACAATAACCTTAAAAAATAAAAAATAATATACTTGGGAATCAATCTAACAATGGAGGTGAAAGATCTCTACAATGAAAATTATAGAACACTGAAGAAATAAATTGAATAAACCCTAGAAGATGGAAAAACCATGTTCTTGGGTAAGCAGAATTATATTGTTGAAATGGCCATATGTTGCACAAATTTATTCTGTTTATATTGCAATTCTATAAAAAGTGATTTATTTATTTTATTTTATTTTATTTTATTTTTTGCTGTTTGGACTTAAAAAGAAACATTGAATACAAGTTTTTTTGTTAATATTTTATGGTGAACTAGAACCAATGACAAGATTCATATGAACATCTTGACTCTCATGTTCATGTATTAAGAACTTTAGATCAATGTACAGTGATATCAGTAATTCATTTTGGAATTAAAAGTATTCATACAATAACAAGGAATATCCATAGTTCCATGTTAGGATTACTTCTTATATTGAAATAATTAATGTTCATGAAGAACAGATGTATTTTATATGTTTATTTCAGTATTACATGCTTTGCATTTCTCTGAAGGGGCCAGTTTCAGTTAATTACTTCTATGGTTTGTTTTCCCTTTATGCTTTAAGTCATTTCTCCTGTATACTTCAAGTATAAACAGAATTCTCATCCATTAATTATTTAGGTATTACTAAATTATAGTGTAATGTTCACAATGAATTACCTCATGTGCCACTGGGTAACTCTGATAATTATGTTAATTTAATTTAATTTTTTAAAAAGGGTCAATCCAAAAAGTTTTTTTAAAAAATATTTTTGTTCCAATCATAATAAATGGTATGGCATAGAAAAAGCATTGCTTTATCTTTTACCCTTTTAAGAAATAACCCCGATTTGAGCCTATGTCCCTTTCCCCCAACCCCTCCAATGTGAGAATTAGCTGGTTAGTCAACACTGGTCCAGTTTGTATACCAAGTTGATAAATTTGGTCCTGAGGATCATCCCTTGGTAAGGTAAAACATTTGGAAATCTCATCCTTCCCCTTCAGCCGTCCAACATTCTATATCAAGAACTACCAGTCTGATTCTTTATCAGCTATCCACATTCAGTGAATGAACTACATTTTATTATATTCTACCAGAGAGCTAGTTTATTAAGCTCATCACTGCTAGGTTTTGTGAAAGGCATGCTACTAATTTTTTTAGTCTTGTACATCCACTGTGAGTCATATCGTTTAGCTGGCCCTTCCCAAACCACTCTCTTAAATCAAATGTTATTAAAGTCAACAAATGTTTAGATAATGTCTAATAAATGACAGACATCTCTAGTAGAAATAGCATTGCATAGTCCTTCAGCTTCTGTAATTCACTACTCTTAGGAAGTGATGCATGTAAACATATAATACTATAATCTATTGGATACTTACTCTATGCTATGTTTATCATACTTGTGATATTTAAAAACACATTATTATCTTGATTTCTCAGATGACAAAACTGGGCTTTAAAAAGGTTAAATAACTTGTTAAAGGTCACAGTCACCTGTTCACGTATCTGGGATTGCAGCTGCCGCTGCTGTGGACTGTCATTATAACCTCTATGCACTGGGTCTCAGGGTACCAAAGTAGGAGGGTCTGCAAGGTAGAGAGGGAAAGGAACTAGCTCTAGTTGTGGGAGACCCAGAAGTGGCATTTGAGTTGGACTTTGAAAAATGAAGGTAGTTTTACCAGGTGAACAGCATAAAGATAAATCTTAGGTCCTGAAAAATTTTAAACATTAGGAAAGGCTGATGAAAGAGATACTTTGAGGCAGAAAACATTTTATGGTACTGAGGACAGAAACCCTTAGTGATAGACTTGTTGCTTTTGGCTCATCAAAACAGGTTAGGTTTCTGAAAAATATTAAACCTTATGGCAGCTCTTCCATAATATCAACTGTGTTCATTTTTTCAATTAATATAACTGAAATCATAGTATATATATATATATATATATATATATATATATATATATATATATATGTTTTTCTGTGACTTGATTTTTTTGCTTGAAATAGTTTGTGAGAACCATTGATGTTCTGTGAGCTGTTGTGTTTTCATTTGTTTCATTTCTGTGTCAGTTTTATGAATTGCAGGTTTACCTAATATCAACCAAGTGAACTTCTTAATAGTTTTTAGGTTTTTTTTTTTTCTCCCTATGTAAGCAATGCTACAATAAAAATAATCTTATGTGCATAGGAATGAAAATCTGGGATGTGTGTGGAATGGAGAAGTTTGGCTTCTGTGACTTTTGGTATGGTGTCACATTCATAGTTACACTACTTTACATGGAGAGAGGAGATGTGCAGTTGTAGTTAAGGTTGCTAATCAGTTGCACTCACGATAAGAGGTTTAACATGATTATTGGGGTAGGTTTCATGTAATCACATGAACCCTTCAAGACAGATGAGAAAAGCAGAAGAGGAAGTCAGAAAGATACAGCAGGTGCTTGAGAAGGACCTGAGCTGCCTTTGCTGACTTGAAGCTGTAGGGAGTGGCCTGGAAATCATGTGGAGGAAATGAGTTCTGCCAACTACTAATGAGATTGGAAGTTAATTCTCTCCCAGATCCTCTAGCTAGAAACCCAGACCTGCTGGCACTTTTTTTTTTTTTTTCAGCTTTGCAAAATCCTAAGCAGTGTGTGTAGCTGAGCCTGTTAAAATTTTGTCCTATAGAATAGCCTGATAATGAATTTTATTTTAGCCCATTAAGGTTATGGTAATTTGTTAGGGCAGCAATAAGAAACATAGCAATAGGAAATTAAAACTTTTCACTAACTGGAATTGAGTGCTGCCATAATAAAAACCTAAAAGATTATAAGTAGCTTTTAAATCAAGGAGTGGGTTGAGGATGGGAGAATTTTGAAGAGTAGATTGGAAAAAACCTAGACTGTCTTGAGCAGAGTTGATGAATTGGGAAACCGTCAGCCTTTTCAAATGCAAAAGACTCATGCAAGGAAAATGTACTCAAGGAAGAAGATTGAAGATGTGACTACAACTCCTGCCAAAACTTCAGTGATATCTAAAAATCTTAGTATTCAGTCAATCAAAAGGCTCTTTGAAGGGGCCAAGTGACTCCTAAATCCCCCTCCATTTGGAAGAATCCAAAAATGGTCTGTGGAGGAGCCTCAAAAGATCTTGAATTTTTTTTGCAGGCAGAAACACTGCTGGCTAGGACTGAATGAGAGGAGAGCACAAATGGAAAGTGGGCTGTCAGACTCCCTACTTTCTACTGGCAGGACACAAGCTGATAAGGCTAGCCAGTTGCAATCTCTTGCTTCCTTTCATGAAGTAGGAAGAACACCCCAGGGGTGCCACTGTGAACCTCAGAAAACTGATAGCGTTCAGCTGGACTTTAAAACTCCCACTACCTTTTCTTTCTTCCGTGTTTGAACTGAGATGTCTCAAACTGTTATCCTGTGCTTATATTTTGGGAGCAGGTAATTTGTTTCTTTAGAGACTTGGGCCCCTGTGTCTTGATCTTCTGTAAAATCTACCCATTGAATTTTACAAATAATAAGTAATGAAATAGAAATACTGTAACAACAATGATAGTTCCTGTTATTTCTAGAAGTTCTATTTGCTTTTTCCAAATATTCTTTCATGGTTAATTTTTAGAAAATAAATTTTATTGTGTATATTTAAGGTGTCCAACATGATGTTATGGGATACATGAAGAGAGTGAAAAGGTTACTATTGGTGAAGTAAATTCACCTATCTGTCATCTCCTGTTTCCTGTTTATTTGTGTGTGGCAAGTGCAGCTAAAATCTACTCAGCATGCTTATCATATATAGTTCAATTTTATTTTCATCATCATGATATTCATTATATTTTTGTATTTGTTCATCCTATGTATTTTCTACTTTGTGCTCTCTGACATAGATCTCCTCATTTCTTCTTCCCTTTGACAATCACCATTTCCTCCTCTAGCACTGTATTTTTGAATATTTTAAAAGTACTGCTCATATAAGGGAGATAATACAGGTATTTTTCTTTTTGGGTCTGGCTTATTTCACTCAGCATAATGTCATCCAGTTTCATCCATATCGTGGCAAATGAATCTAGTTTGTTTTCAAGGCTGAATAATATTCCATTGTATGTATGTACCACTGTTTCTTTATCCACTCATTTGTTAGTAGGTACTCAGGTGTTTTCAATATCTTGGCTATCATGAATAGCGTTGCAGTGAATACAGGAGAGCAGATACCTTTACTAAGTCATCATTTTATTTCCTTTGGATATGTACCCGGAGGAGGGATTGCTGGGTCATGTGGTAGTTCTGTTTTAATTTCTTAGAAACATCCATATTGTTTTCCATAGTAGCTGTTCAGACCTATGTCACCACCAACAGTGTTCAAGAGTTCTCTTCTGTACACTCTTACCAACATTCATCATCTTTTGCCTTTTTGATAATCACCATTCTAACAAGTATGAAGTGGTATCTTAGAGTTTTGATTTGCGTGGTGACTAATGATATTGTAAACCTTTTCATGTACCTTTTGGTCATTGTTATGTCTTCTTTGGAGAAATGTTTTTCCACTGTTGAATTTCACGTGTTCTCTATAAATTTTAGATGTTGACCTCTTATCACATATATGGTGTGCAAATATTTTTTTCCCAATACGTAGGTTTCTCTTTCATTTTGCTAATTGCTTCCTTTGATGTGTAGAAGTTTTAATTTGACATAGTCCCATGATTTATTTTTGCCTGTATGGCCTAAGTTTTTGGTGTGACATCTGAAATATTATTTCTCTTTGCCAATGTCCAGGAGTTTTATTTTGTGTTCTTTTAGTAGTTTTATAGTTTCTGATATTCTATTTAGGTCTTTCATCATTTTCAACTAGACTTTCTTGTATGAAATAAGATAATCATGTAGTTTCATTTTTTTGTAAATGGAAATCCAGTTTTACCAGCATTATTTATTGAAGAGACTTCTCCTTTTTCCATGTGACCTGTTGGTACCCATGTCAAAAGGTGGTTACCTTTGTGTGTTTGGATTTATTTATGGGATCTCAATGCTGTTTCAGATGTTCTCAGTTATTTTTATAATCCTTTGCCAGTTATCACATTTCCATTCTCCTAAAATTTTGGATGAATTATACATGCTTATGTTTTGGGTACTGTGAATAATGCTTTCAATATTCTAAATCTGTGTTAGATTCTGTAACCTGTTATTTTGGAGAGTCCAAATACATAGTGCATTTTTCCTTGAGCATTTTGTAATATTTAAAAATAAGCCATATATATACTTCTAAAAATTTTATTGTGAAAATATTTTAGGACCCAGTTTGAAGGCAAGACTGCATTTACCAGGCACTATGATCAATTGAATTAAGACAGTAAGCCTGATTGAGTCCTAAATTATTAGAACTATTTATTCATCAACTTTTAAGGCAGTGAGTTATTTTGTAGGGCCCTTCAAAGTGAATGTTTATATGTAATTCATGCTATGATCAGGCAATGTAGTCGTTAGGACCCAAGCTTTCTGCTAAACTCCCACTTTGGGTATTCTCTTCCTCTTCCTCTCTTATCTTTATGCACTAAATAAACATTTCAAAAAAAGAAGAAGAAGAAGGGGATAGGGAAGCTCAAGAACAAATTCCCCAGGATTCATTCAGCTTATAACTGGTCCTTGCTTTCCTGTCAGGTTATCAGAACATTTATATAGACCTTGGCATATTTTATTCAGCATTTTATAGTATTTCCAGGTAGATGCTCAGGCCAGCTGTTTAATTTGTCATCATGCTGAATATGTAAATTTTGTGATTCACAATAGAAAGAAGAGAAGAAAGTTACAGCTGGGTTGGAAAAATTAAGCACACTGGAAGGATGCTAAAAATGATGTATGCAATATTTTAAGAAAAATGTGCAAAGTTGGATTAATTGAGCTCTTAGTCATAAGGACCTAAAGAAATGGAAGTTTCTGACATGTGCAATTTAGCTGATGGGGAGTAGGTATGTGGTGGAGACAAGATTTTGTGATAGACAGTTTACTGCACAGCCTATGAGCTGGCATTCTTAGTACAAGCCTGAGTGGCATGCTCCAGAAGATTTCTGAGAACAGGGAGAGAGGATGGAGTAGATTTAGAGTGAATATAATTGATATTACTATATTCACAACCCCTGGTATTATTACTTTCTATTATTTCACCTTGTTCCCAATCATGATAGTCAGACTACAATTCTTCTATATTTGGAGATAAGAGGGATAAGGGACTGGTTGCATAAATATTGTAATAAGTTATTGGGAATGAATTATATTTTTGAGGACAAAGCACTTTTTCTGCTACCATTTGTAGTTACCAAGACACACAGAAGGGTCCGGGCTATGGTTCATGACAGGACAAAAAGGCACAACATATACCATTAGAGTGTTAGGATTGTTCTACGGAGACTTCTCATGGAATTGTCTGTGTGTTTCCCTATGTAAGTAGGGAACTCTGTTGATCAGCTTAATGTTACTGTAACAAAATAACTGCGGCCATTAACTTATAAAACATAAAGGCTTATTTTGGTTCACAGTTCTGGTGACCCATAGCTTCAACTCTCTGTGCCAAGCATGGCACATAATGGTGGGAGTATGTGTTAAACTATACTAGCATTCTACTTCCCTCGTGATGCTTGAAGCAAAGACAGGAAGGGACCATGTTCCCACAATCTTTTTTGAGAACATACCTCCAATGACTTAAGAACTTTGCTAAGCCCCATCCCTGAAAGATCCACAGCACACTGGGACCACCCTGGTGCACCACTGTGGGAACAATTTTTTAACACACTGAACTCTGGGGTACACTTGTCCAAACCATAGGAACGGTACACACATCTTGCATATAAGAATATTGACTTTTTCTTGGAGTCAGCTGGAAAGCCAGAACATGTAGAGATATAATTTAGTGGGGATTTTATTTTGCTTAGCTTTGCATATTACATGCTTACTTATATAATGTATATCTGCTATGTATAGATGTTTAACTTTGTGGATTAGCAAAAATGTCACGACATTTGCTCTCATAGAACTTACCAACTTGAAAAAAGAAGGGGCAAAAATATGTGATTTTAACAACTTAGGAGTAATTAAATGCTAATCCTTATGGTACCAACATCAAGGACAGTAAGAGTGCAAGAAAGGAATAAAATTTTCTTGGAACAAAAGGAACTTCGTCTTGGGATATGGAAAATTTGAGGCATTGTAGGGAACAATTAGCAAGCTATGGTGTGTCAGATCCAGGGAGTGGACACAAAGAAGAGAGAAGCACAAATAAGGAGACTTTTTGATGAAAGGAGAGGGAAGTAGTGGAAAGCAAGATTTTTAGGTAGAGTTTTTTTGGGAGGTATGTGTGTACCGGGGATTGAACTCAGGGGCACTCGACCAGCCACATGCCCAGCCCTGTTTTTGTATTTTATTTAGAGACAGGGTCTCATTGAGTTGCTTAGCACCTTGCTTTTGCTGAGGCTGGCTTTGAACTTGGGATCCTCCTGCCTCAGCCTCCTGAGCCTCTGGGATTACAGATGTGTGCAATTGTGTCCAGCCTTAGGTCGGTTTTTAATAGCACAGTTGAAACCTTAAGACACCATTAGGGAAAGTTTTGTTACATTTCACAGTGTTATGTATGGTGTATGTTAGACAATAGGAAGCCATTGAAGATTCTTGGGCAGAGGAATAACATATTGAAGTGATGGGAAAGTTTAGCTTCATTGATAGGTGTGGATCTATAGGATAAACTAAAGGTTGAACCTAGGAATTTATTTTGTTAGAGAAGAGCCACCCATTAGTAGTATCCTCTTTATTTGATTACATTAAAATATAGCATATTAATTTATATTGGATATTAATATAAATTTATTAATGTATTATTTTTGTTGTTGTAGAGGAATTCCAGGGAGGAAATGTGGTACAATCATACTTACAGCTGAGGAATTAAACTGTTGCAGGGTGAGTAAGTATTTCTTTGTTTGAAGTTATTTCTAATCCTTTTTTGAAATACTTTTTCTGAAACGCCACTTAAATAATCAACTCTTAAGTAATTTTGGCCAAAATAACTGAAATTGAGTGTTATGTAATTCTGTTATTCATAAAAGATTACTTTTGGCACTTAGAACTTTGGCCAGAGAAACTACAGTTAATAAACTTTTTAAAGAATAAAGAATAAAAAGTATTAAACTGAAATTTAATACCAATAGCTCTTTTTTGTGGGTATTATTATAAGGAATTGTCAGTTACACCATCTGGTTCAGTTCCTAAAAGAAATGTTGCAGATTTGTGTCTAATTTTGTTTTTTTAATTAATTAACTAATTAATTAATTAATAGGTTCTTTTGAGTTATGCATGACAGTAGAATCCATTTTGATGTAATTATACAAGCATGCAATATATCTTATTCTAGTTGGGACCCCATTCTTGTGTGTGTACATGATGGTGAGATTAACTGTGATGGCAGATTCATTCCACTATCTTTCTATCTGCCCTTCCTCTCTCCATTCCCCGTGTCTAATCGATTGAACTTCTGTTTTTCCTCTCTCCCCTCTTATTGTGGGTTATTTTCCACATATCAGAGAAAACATTCAACCTTTGACTTTTTGGAACTGGCTTATTTCACTTAGCATCACAGTCTCCAGATCCATCCATTTACTGATAACTGTCAATTTATGCCTAATTTTGAAGAAATACTTCTGATCACTTGATTTAGGCTTTGATTTAGGCCTTCTGTGTTATGTATTTCTGGGGCGATTTCTAACTGAATTGCCCCAGAATTTATATTGGTTCCATTTTCTGCTAGCTTGGGAAGTCCACATTTTGACTCTTCTTATACATTGACTGTATTTTTAGAAAAGTGCTATTTTTAGTTGCGATTTGCTGATATGCCCATTGACTCATCTTCAGTAATTTTACTGTCAACAAGAAATGGGGCCATAGCTATGACACTGCACTAGAGGTAATGATGGCTTGCTGAATCCAAAGTCAATAGTATCTGCTTTGTGTGGCCCAGGGGATCTCTGGGAATTGTTATTTCTGGAGGAAAAAAAGAGTTTGCCCTAGATTATACCTCTAGGGCTTTTTATTTTCAATTTCTGCTTGATGATTTTAGGAAGAGAGACTTCCGAAGAATACCAAAAGCTTAATACTTTCACTTTAGCATCAATTTTTATATAAAGTAACAACTAAAATCTAATATCAATACCTCTTTTTAGAGGTATTTAAAAAGAATCAGGCATTATCATTCAGAATTTTAAATGAAATAATTTTATTTCACACTCAACACCATACAAATCCACATTTTTTTTTTTTCTTTCAAACAAGCGTTGGTTGTTAACTTTTACAATGAGCATGAGCTTTGGAGTCGGGGTGCCTGAATTTCATTCTTGTCTTTTTCACTGTTCAGCTGAAGAATGTTATATACTTAGAGTTTTAATTTCTGAAATTTAAAAGGCTACTATCCTGTTTTTCAAACAAATTTATTGAGGTGGATTGACATACAGAAAGCTTTGCATATTTAATGTCTACAACTTGATGAGTCTGGAGATAAATATACACCTGTGAAACTCCATCAGCATAGTCCATACCATAAAATCATCTATCACCTCCAGAGTGTCTCCCAACTTCTTCATTGCTGTGGTTGTTGTAATAAGAACACTTAAGATCTACCCTTTTAGCAAATTTTTAAGTATGTGATACAGTATTGTTAACTATAAACACCAGGTTGTACAGTAGATCTCTAGGACTATTCATCCTGCAAAACAAACTTCGGGCCATTGGGCTGATCCCTCCCAGTTTCCCATTCCTCTCAATCCCTGCAATCATCATTCTGCTTGTTGCTTCCATGAGTTTGACTGTCATAGATTCCTTGTATAAGTGGCATTGTGTAGTATTTACCTTCCTATGTCCAGCTTATTTCATTTACATATGTTTTTCAGGTTCATCCATGCTATCACAAATGACAGGATTTCCTTCCTTTTTAAGGTTGAATAATATTCCTTCTCTCTCTCTCTCTCTCTCTCTCTCTCTCTCTCTCTCTCTCTTTCCACACACAAACACAAATGCAAGCACATGTGCACATACCAATTCATTCACTGATGGGCCAGTTAGGTTGCTTCCAGGTCCTAACTATTGTGAACAAAAGGTGCCGATATCTCTTTGAGATACTGTTTTAAATTTCTGTTTCTATATACCTGGAAATGGAATTGCTGAATCATTCAGGAATTCTATTTCTCATTTGTGGAGGAACCACCATACTGTTTTCCATCATGTCTGCACTAATTTGCCTTCCCACCAACAGCTTTCGGGAATTTCCTTTTCTTTACATCCTTATCAACACTTGCAATCTTTTCTGTGTGTGTTTTCATGATAACTATTTTAGCAGGGATGAAATGATATCTCACTGTAGTTTTAATTTATCTTTCTCTGATGGTCAGTGGTATTTGGACTCTTTCATATACTTGTTGGCCTTTTGTATGTCTTTTTTGGAGAATTGTCTACTTAGTTCCGTGGCCCATATTTTAAATTAAGTTGGTATTACTATTTTTTTTTGGTTTTTGACTGAGTTGTAGGATTTCTTTACATAGTTTAGAGATTAGCCTTTCATCACTTATTTGTTTTGCAAATATTTTGTCTTATAGGTTGCCTGTTCATATTGTTGTTTCCTTTACTATGCAGAAACTTTTTATTTTGATGTAATATTTCTGGTCTAGTTTTGCTTTTGTAGCTTGTACTTTTGGCATCAAATCCAAAAAGATTATAGTTAAGGTCAACAGCAAGAAACTTTCCCCTATGTTTTCTTTCCAAAATTCTAGTATTCTTAATACCTCTCCCAGGTGGATACTATGTATGAAAAAGGGCTTCATTTTAGAGATTTATAAATATTAGATTTATACAAATGTTTATTTTTATAAGATAATCCTAATTTCTTAACTTAGTATTGTATAGTTTTATTATCTAATCAAATGACAGCCAAAGTGTAAGAATTCCAGCAGAGCGCACAGCTTGGGTAAGGTTGGGAAAGGAATGTGTCCAGGTGTGATGGCCAGGGGCTGGCAGTGGGGAATGACTGGGATCAACCTTCCCCCTCTGGTAGGAGGTAGGAAAGACTTGTCAAAGCTCATTTGATGTTGACCTTTGAAGACAGTGTTAAAAATTCTGCATTTAACTTAAATGCAAAGGGGAAAACCTTGAAGAACTTTATGCTGAGAACAGAATGATTTCTTTCATGTCTGAAAAATCTTGTTCTGTCTGTTGAATGTTCAGAGAATCCATTGGATAAGATCTAAGAGTTGAAGAGGGGGAAAAGAGTAGGTGCTGCAGCACATGTGGGTGAGCCAAGGATGGCTTCCTTGAGATCTTGGGGGGATGACTCTGCCACTAATTGAGCTGGGAAAATGGGAGGAGAAGCAAGTTTATGGATAGACAGTAGGTGCTTCATTTTGAACTTGTTAGACATGCCTGTGAAACCTCCAAGATTTCTACAGTAGGAAACTCTTTATGCTGTTGTGCAGCACTCCGAGGGATCTTAAAAATCTTTAAGTGTAAGAGAGAATGAAAATCCCCAAACTGAGCAATGATGCTGTTGTATGTCTAGAAGTATATTAATACTTATTTTTTTACCCCTCATTAGATTTCTTTTGTGCTTAATATCAATTGGATCTTTGCTGAATTATTAATCTGGGTAACTGGAAAACATTTTTTCCCAATATTATATAATTTGTTGCATTGAAATCCGTCTTTATTTTGAATCAATTATTCATTTTTATCAGGTTTGAGGAATAAAATTTGAAATATGAAATATCGATATTAAGCTTACCAATGATCATGTAAAATTGATAATTTAATAATAACATATATCTTTGCAGTTTTATTCACAATATGAAATATACATGATTTATTTTTAAAAGTTTTATGTTTATTTTTTAGTGGTGCTGGGGATTGAACTCAGGTGTGCACTACCCCTGAGATCCATCTCCAAGCCTTAAAAAAAAAATTAAATTTTGAAACACGGTCTTACTAAGTTGCTGAGGCTGACCTTGAACTTTCAGTCCTCCCAATTTGGCCTCCCCAGTAACTGAAATTATTGGTGTGTACCACTACACCCAGCTTTTACATGTCCTTTGTGCATTTTAAGTATGTTTCTTGGAAGTTTGTGTTTTGGTCCACATGCTTGCAGGTATGCGTTGAGAAGGAGTGATTTTTCTGCATCAGGAACAATGTCATTGTAGTGTCCTGTGTTCTTAGAAAACCACTCTTTCCCAAGAGCACTTCCATATTTGTATATATGTAAAGTATATGAAAACAAGCAAAGCAAAACAGTCCTTCCTTCTTAATTCTTTTCTTGCTTTTATAGTTTTATCATCTCGTTTATCATTCTTTCATTGCTTCCTTAATGGATAGTATAGAAATTTTTAATCTTTGGCCCTCAAATTTTAAAAGTAAAGTGATCATATTTGATCACTTTTTGTTTGAAGTGACAGATGTCTATATGGTTCTTATTTCTGTTCTTTTAATTGTCTTTAAAATGTGCATCTCAATATGACTGGTTAGAATTTATTTCCTCCTTTATTAATTATGTTCCTCTGGTAGAAGTTATCATGGCTATATGCTAAATAATAAAGTAAAATAACACTATCCCATTATCTTTGAAAGTGAGAAATTTAGAGCTGTGTGTGGTGCCTCACACCTGTAATCCCAGCTGCTCAGGAGGCTGAGGCAGGAAGATATAAAGTTCAAGGCCAGCCTGGGAAACTTAGGGAGACCCTGTCACAAATTAAAAAAAAAAAAATTAAAAAGGGCTGGAGAAGTATCTCAGTGGCAGAGCATCCCTGGGTTCAATCCTCTGTATCTAAAGAAGGGATGGGTGAGGAGGGGCGGATTGGGGAATTCTAGAACCTGACTTTTCCAAAAGCAGAAATTATCTTATCACTCTATTCTCAAGTCTAACTTGGATATTTCTTGAGAAATATTTGCAAAGTAAATGAATGAATGGATGAAGAAGACAGCATCATCTCATTTATGGTCTTTGGGAATTGAAAGTAAATAATGAGAATTTTATGAATACCTTAGTAAGTATTGTTGGACTTCCCTAAATAAAATGGTGAATAAGACTGATCTCAGGCTTTCTTAATATTTTGACCACATACTATTCAAAACTGTGACCTCTTCATTTATTCTGAATTTTCCAATCTATCTCTTCCTAAAACTTTTTGCTTCTCCCATCAGTTGCAACACACACAAAAAAATCCCCAATGTATTGCTTTTCATTTTCAAAGGACTATACATTATCTATCTTTTAAACAAAAACTTAAATGTTTAACTTCCCTACATTGAAATCATGTAGATTATGAGTGCTTGAATAAATGAATTGGTAACCATGATTGGTTTGGCATAATAACTAACATGTAAATATATAATTATATTACAGATGAAAATGAAGGAAAATGATTTTGTTTTCTTGAAACCCTGTATCATAGAAATTATTTTTAAATGTAGTTGCTCAGACATTTTGGTGTATTGTTTACAATTTAAGAAAGAATTCACCGCCCCCACCACCAAAAAAGTTTATGAACTATGCTGTCAGTCTGTCTCAATCTATCATGTTGCTGTCTAATAACTTAATGTATTTCAACATCTAATACTTTGGGGGTACATGATAGATGCTCAATAAATATTTCCTGAGTGAGGAATTTAAAAAAAAAACTTGATGTTTTAAATCTATACCTGAGTGATTGAAAACAGAATGTAGATCCTGTATGGTAGAGTCATGTAGTTTCATATCACTTTTTGGGGGGAGAATGTTAACAGTTTTTGATAAGTAAGTTTTGTGACTTGAATAAAAATTTCTAGGGCAATTTTTAAAGTTGCACAATCCTTGAAAAAAGGATTTTATGTTGTCTGGAACTCTTCCATACTTGGCTATTTGCATTAAAATGACAAACTTGTTTTCTTGTCAAGTCTTGCTTGAGGTCTGCAGTTTCTAGTTATTTATAGCCCAGCTTTTGAGCTTTTTTATTAATTTTGTTTTCAGGATGCTGTTTTGATGCAATTTTGTGCAAACAAATTGGACAAGAAGGATTTCTTTGGAAAATCAGACCCTTTTCTTGTATTTTATCGAAGTAATGAAGATGGCAGGTAGATCTATCTTTTATTCATTTTAACTCTTTGGTAAGAATGATATTTGAATTATTACATTTTGTTAGAGAAGCATATTAAATTGATAAATGGAGGAAAATATTTGAGTATTTTAAAAATTGATGTGATTTTTAAAAATTGATGTGATTTTTATATTCGGTAGCAATGTATAACTTCACAATCATTTTATGTTATGTTTGATACTTAAAATGAATGATTTTAAGTTTCATAGAAACATTTCCCCTTTACTTTTTATACAATTATGATATTGCCTTAGGAGGTGGAAGAATGATATTGTTTAGAAACCCAAAATGCTGAAACAAATGTATTTTGTTTATTATTGAACTCTTAAACCATTTTCTTTAGAAAAATATGAACTTGTATGGATTGCTTTTTATGTTACAATGGTTTTTTCCCCAGTAATATCTGTGTCTAAAGTCAGTAAATTTTTTTGTTATATTATAGTAAATTTGGCTGTTTTTGCTAGTCATGATTAGATTGGGTTTTGTGTGGTTTGAATACATATCTATGGGTTATAGAGCATTATTTAGTGTAAATAACTCTACCATTAAGCATTTGATTATTGTGTTCTGTGATTCATTTTGTACCGTCAGAATTCATGACAAAATTTAGTGGTTAAAAATATTATTAAAATTATGTTGCCAAGGTTTAAATCATGACCATTCTACTTAACAGCTATAGGTCTGTGGGCCGGTATTTTAAACTATGTTGAGACCCAGTTTTCTCTTCTATAAAATGAAGTAATAATCATAGTAACCTTCCAGAATTGTTAAAAGAATTAAATGACATATTACACAAAAAGTCTAGAAGTTTTTCCAGCATGTAAGAAGAATTTAAGCATTACTTATGATTATTGTTTTATAATGATCATTAAGACTGGAAATTAAGAGTGAAGGGCATAAAATGAAAAGCAATATGTTGGTACTGCTATACTTGTAAGTAAAATTACACAACATGTTAATGTTATGTGGCAAGCCCATATGATGTATAGAAATAGAAAATTTCCTCTTTAAAGTGAATGCACTGGGCAGTTTAGAATGATGCTCTACTTATGGTGAGAGTTTCGCTGATGGAACTACTAAGTAACTCTTGGGCATTTTTGTTGTAGTGCCATATTATTGTATATATCACTTGTATTTGGTGGTAAAAAGGTAACAGTATCATTTGCATTTGTGCATCAATTTTTTTTTGGGGGGGGGCGGTACTAGGGATTGAACCCGGGGCACTCCACCACTGAGCCACATCCCCAGCCCTCTTTTGTATTTTATTTAGAGACAGGGTCTCACTGAGTTGCTTAGGGCCTCGCTAAGTTGCTGAGGCTGGCTTTGAACTCGCGATCCTCCTGCCTCAGCCTCCCAAGTGCTGGGATTAACAGGCATGCGCCATTGCGCCTGGCCATTTGTACATCAATTTTAACGATATGAAAATACTGAAGAAAATAATCATATTTGCCAGTCATTTCAAATGTAGAGAGAAACTAAAGAATGGTTCAAACTTTCTTGAGTCACAATATTCTTGTCTTCTCTTGACAGAACTATTTCTTCTTACTTTAGTATTTTTCTTCTTACTTTAGTATTTTTCTTCTTTATTTGTAAAGATTAGCTGTATAAGCAGAGGAGTTCAGAGTACCACACATTTAATGCTACCAGTGATGCCTTTCTTACAAAATTTTATTATAGTTTTAAAAAAGATAATCATTGAATTGAATATTAAGAAAAATAAAACTAATTCAAAATTGTAAATCAACAATTGCTAAAATTTGATAAATATCATTTCAGAAAACCTTCCATATATTTGTAGACAAAGAACACTAGTTTAGTAACTATAGCCAAGTATATTTATTAATGAGTGTGTGTATTAATATAGATCATTCTGTTTTGATGGTATTTGAATGAGTAAAATGTTCTGAGGTATTCCTTACATTTTACATGTATGTCGATTTTTTTTTTACTCAAAAGATTTTATTTTTATTTAATTGAACATGGAACTATTTCGAAAACTACCTCTCACCCATTTGTGCTTGAGGCTCATTTTATTTTTAAAAAGTCACTTATTTTCTATTAAAAACATTAATTTAAAACCTTTATGATATATGTTACAAATTCTCTCCCTCCCTCCCCCTTCTTCCCTCCTTCCCTTTCCCTTGCTCTCCCTCCATCTTTTTCTTTCTTTCTTTATTTTGGTACTGAGGATTGAACTCAGGGGCACTCAACCACTGAGCCACATCCCCAGCCCTATTTTTTTTTCATATTTTATTTAAAGACAGGATCTCACTGAGTTGCTTAACACCTTGCCATTGGAACTCGAGATCCTCATGTCTCAGCTTCCTGAAATGCTGGGATTATAGGCGTGGAAATTCTTACTTTCTTGTTTTCACATTTATTTAGTAACTTGACCTTTGCAGTAAGTAATCTTGGTAAATAGATTCATTTGAACTATCTTCATATAGGTTATTTAATAAGAGTATTTTTCTTACAATATTTTTTGTGATAGACACCTACACACATTCATATGCATATCCTTACTCCTGAACATTAGAAAAGCTATATCAGAATCCTGTTAGAATTTCTACTAGCTACACCAGCTCTGGAATTCTTACTGGTGAGATTTTTTTGTCCATATCATATCTAATGTGTTGCAAATGAAAATGATTAACAGGAGAAAAATGACTATCTGGCTCATAAATATCTAAGAAAATAAGTCACTTTCTTATGAGCAGAAATTTCAAGTGTCAAATTATTTAATCACTGTGATTGGTGGCACTAGGAATATACCAGAAATTTTGATTTAACCATAAGAAAATTAACCCAAAAAGCCAATAGAGTTGAGCTTATTGCTTTAAAGATGGTCAGTTGGTTTTTATTTTCTCTTGTCTGCTGTCATCTGTCTGAATGAAGTACATTGCTCCAATCTTTGTCCCCTTTCTTTCATGCATCATATATGATTTCCTCTCTATTAGATCTTTTCATTTAGCAAAAAATCTTGTAGTTATTTCTTCCATCGTGAAAAATAATAATAATGAAAATAAAAAAAACCTTTTCCCTTATCTCATCTTTTACTTTAAACTATTGTATTATTCAACTTTCTGTCACTGGGAAAAAATATCTGAGAAAATCAAATTCAAGGAAGAAAGTTTCATATTGGCTCATGTTTTCAGAGCTTTCAGTTAATGGTCAGCTGACTCCATTGTTTTGGGCCCCTATTGAGGCAGAGCCCATGGTCGAGCAAAGGTACTCACCCCATGGTGGCTGGGAAGCACAGAAAGAGAGAAAGGATTCCCCATATCTCCTTCAAGGGCATGTCTCTGAGGCCCTGACTTCTTTCCACTGGGCCCCACCTCTTCCTACTTCCTAGTAGCACTGCAGACTAGTGACCAAGCCTTGAACATGTGGGTTGTGGGATCCATTTAAGACCTAAACCCAACCAAGTTACCCTCAATTTCTCTTTTTCATTTCATAGCTGAATCCTTCAAAATGTTGTACAGTTTTACAGGTGATCTTTCTGTTCTTGATGGTCTGCAGAGTTTTTTTTTTTTTTTTTTTTTTAAGTACTGTATCAGTATGCCACCATAGTTTTTATAAAAATAACCTATAAAATAACCTTAGGTTTAATTCAATTTGTAGAAAATTAGTTGTGATAAACTTATAGCAAAATCTCATTGCTTTATATTATGGTGAGCTAATCTTAAAAGTTTTAAAATCATTCTCTTTTTATTCAATGGTGTAGCAACAACAGTGGGATCAAAAACATTTATTCTGCACAGTAAGAGGAATGACATTAAAACAATATATCACATTGAATATATTGAATCATGAAAGTAACTGAAAATATGTTTTTCTTTTTACAGTTTTACAATTTGTCATAAAACTGAAGTTGTCAAAAACACTCTAAATCCAGTATGGCAAGCATTCAAGATCTCAGTCAGAGCATTATGCAATGGAGATTATGACAGGTAAAATAACTGGCAACCTCCCTGAGGATTTTGGATGTTTAGTATAGGTCTAATAATCGAAGCCAGATAATTTTTTAAATGAAGGTGGCTTCTTTGCTTATGTAAGTATGTATTTATAAAAGCTCGTATAATTTATTCAAAAAAATTTAAATGACATTTTTAATCCATGATGATTTGGGCAAGAGATATAATTTGGCTAATTAAAATTTGGCTAAACTGATTTTTCAAAGATAAAAATGTGCAAAGTGAAAATATTAAACATGGAAAATACCCAAGGTATATAGAACATTAGTGTAAGCTTTAACTTGTTATTTGAGAGCCACTTTGGAATTTTCTTTGCCTCAAAGGCTTTAATATGGTACATCTTTCTGGAGCAGAATAAGTATATATACAGGAGGTACAGGACAATGTCTACATTATTGTCACCACAGAGTCTTGAAAATGCTCCTTGGCACAACTGCCCTCATAGTTGCTGATTCATAGAGATTCTGTAGATATACAGTGGTGTTTTGATGAGTACCCAGGTGATGTAGGTCTGAAGATCTCTGCACATCCCTGATGATTTCTTAAAATCAAAGTTTTTTCTTTTTTAAGGAAAGTTAATTATAAAGTTACAATATAGAAACCTCTCCCCAGTCCCAAAGAATATAGGTAAAAAATAATAACCCATCTTTTTCTTATTTTACTTATTTGCATATAAGAAAAAGGAAGTTTATTTTATTAACCAATGTTATACAAGGAACACTTGATTACCCAGAGTGCCATTAAGTTTACTTTGAAATGTAAGATGCTGCTTAATTGTCATGCTATTTATTTAATAAGACTGCAATTTTTTTTTAACTGGACTCCTTCTTTTTGTAAGAAATTGGTTCTCATAATGTGATTAGTAGTATTTGCACCATATAGTAACTTCATAGAAATTCAGATTTTCAGGCCCCAACCAGAGTTTCTGAGCCAGAAACTTTGCAGAAGAGGTCCCATTACCTGTGTCTTGATAAGTCCCCTTGTGATTCTGACTTTGAGAAATACTGTGCCAAGAGAGTGGTTTTCAAGTGTGGGAAGTGGGGGCCTACCTCCCCATGGAGGAGCTGCATCCCCATGTACTTTATCTTAGACCCTTTAAAGAATCAACACAAATTCTAGAAACTGACTTTAAAATGTCAATTGAATTGAAGCAATGAATTTAGCTAAATCACTTTTAAATTACTTTGTAAAACATAAAAGCTTACACTATTTTATCTGACAGGAATATCTGGCAGTTTAGTTTTAATTCTCAGTCTTACTAATTAATGTTAACTAATTATTTTGATCTTACTAATTAATGTTAATGTGTTTTTTTCCCATGGACAGAACAATCAAAGTAGAGGTGTATGACTGGGATCGAGATGGGAGGTAGGACATTTTCTTTTCTTTTATTCTTACTTTTTAAATATACTTTAGAAGCAAGAACATGGAAATGGACCTATTTTTAATTTCCATTTTTTGAATGCATATTTTGTATATTTTTTTCAAATATCATTGAGATGTTTACTTGAGATTTTAAAAGAGTATATTTTCTTTGACTTGGAGACTAAAAGAAATTTTCCTCATTTACAAAGATTTTCATCTTGAACTTGATGTTTTCTCATTGCTTCCTGCTTGTAGATGTCTAGTTTATTAGCTATAGAGCAAAGATTCTCAAATTTCTACAACCTGCAATCTCTCTGAAGATTCCTACAAATTTTATATCCTGTACCATTCAAGGAAGTGCACCTGAGCTCCATGCACACACCCCTCACTCCCCAGGCAGAAACAGAGAGGAGACTTATCTCACAAAGAAACTCTAGAATTGTGTCTGGTGATCGGTACAGCAAGTAGTTGTTCAGAGCTCTGCAGGACAGTCTCCCTCTCATCACAGCAAGTGCTGCAGACTTAGAGGGTGGGAACACACTACTTCTTCCTTTTCTTCTTTGACCATTTTCCCAGAGTTTCTGCTATTTTAAGTAGGATTGATATTGAGATACTTTTAAGTGATGTTAAAGCAAAGGACCCAGAAATGATCAAAATCCCACTTTGTCTTAGACAATTGCCAATCCAGAAAGGACAGAATAGACTCATGCAAAGGAGAATGACAACTGGGAAATAGGAAAGGGATCTTTTAATTTTCTACTTGGCTAATGCCCTAAACCCCAACCCATAGCTCATTGGTAAATGGAGCGAAAACAGGAAGTCAAAACTTAAGATACAAGCAAAGCCTTTCTTTCTCTCTGTATTACATAGAAACCAGCAACCACACCCAGAGATGGGAGTGCCCAGCTCCCTGAGCTCTCCTATGGATACAGGAACAGTTCCAGAAGCCCAGCCTGTGCCAAAAGAGCAGCCCCCCTCATTCCTTTGGCTCCTTAGGTGGAAAATGTCCAACTGGACAGACACTTTTATGCATATATGTGACATTTGCCCACTTATTCTCACACATGGTCCAGTAAGTGTCCAAAAATTTGAAACAATGATGTTTTCTCCGTTTTAAGAAGTGATAAGGGAAGATGAAAGCGAAGTAGAAATTTTGCATCACATTTTAGCGACCAGCAAACAGCTGTAAAAGTCAAGGATTTCAGTACTCAAATTGTATCTCAAACAGGATTGTCCTAAAGTGAGGAAGTCATGGTTTGGAATTTACTCTTGGTGATAACCCATGCTATACTACTGATCATTGCATTTCTGCCAAGTATTCATTGAATTAAATACTTATTTGGATTTCCTTTATAAGAATTTGACATGTGTTCTGTTATAATATTATCATAACACTTTATGTTTTTCTTTTGGAAACTTATGCTTCATTGCTTCATTAAACTTAATTCATGGAGAAAATGAATTTTGCTGCTTGGAAAAAATAGAAAAGGAAATAATGCTGCTCTAAGTAAAGGAGGACTTTCTGGCCTTCATCATCATAAGCTATTTTAAATAAAACTGGTAGCCTTTTCCTAATAATTTTTAGAAGTTGGGAAAATGGTTTTAATTTGACCACTTAGGAATAAGGGGTGGAAATTCAGATTTCATTCATATCCATGCGCATTCAATCCTGTTTGCAGAAATTGTGGCTATTGTATTATCTATCTCTGAATGGTGTGTTTCTATGACTGTCCTTCAGTATTCCTCTAAGTTGCAAGCATTTTAAGGAGCTTTGAGTATCAGAGATAACTTGGAATGTGATTATTCTTTCTTTTGATTTTGGGGTTTTGAGTATTCCTATCCAAGATATGACTTGATGAATGTTTCTATTGTACCAGGTATTCTCTAAGCATTTTTCATGTTATTTCCAATTTAATTTTTACAATAAATAACAGGTATTCTATTAATTCCATTTTAGAGATAAAGAAACTGAGGAAAAGAAGTAACTTGCATAAGGTCATACAACTAATAAATGGCAGAGACAGGACTTGAACCTTGATAGTCTACTTCCAACAGTGCATTCATAATTTATGCACTGTGTTTCTATAGGGTACACCCTGTAATGGTAAATTCTTCTACTTATATAAAAGCTTTTTGCATGGACGTTGGTCATACCCTATGACACTTTGGTGATTGATAACGTGGTAATTATGAAGAGTGCAAAGGCTATTTAGGAAACCATTTAACATAATTTGACTATTTCATTACCTGAACTGTTAAATTAGTGGGAAAAACCTTCTTAAGTAGCAAGTCTTATATAACAGAGAGTTAGGTGCAGAGAAATGAGTATTGTATATTCTTAGAGAATCTTAAAAAGATGTTGAAATGGGCAATAAAATGTATGCAAGATCTGGCTTAGATATACATGAAAGCTAGAGTGAGAGGGAGAGAGAGAGAGGGGTAGGGGAGGGAGAAAATGAATTTATGATTAGTTAATGGAGGTGGAGGAATTGGTCCATTAGATTGGGGAAACATTTTTCCATAAATAATTACTTTTGAGACATCATACTTAGAAGCAAAGAAACTATTTAGATATTTTTGTCATTGGTTGTCAACTGTTTGATATGTTGATTTATCTTACAAATTTTGCTTCAATATATCATCATTAACAGCATAAGATGTCTGAATTGTTGAAGACTGAAATTGAGAGTGTGAGGTTGTATGGAGAAATTTAAACATTCTTGGAAATGAATTATAGGATTAGCAGAGTGAATAATTAGGGAAATGGATTGCAATTTTGTGTCTTAATATGTTTTTATTAGGGTAGAAAGCTTTTTTTTTTAGTTGAAAATGTAGCTCAATATTTTAATAAAAAATTTCAGTGTATAATTCTATATGATACATGTCCATCAAAACAGATTTCTTCAATGTTACCAAGTTACTGGGTTGTGGATGCCATGTAAGAGGCAAAATTAAAATAATAATTAATTCTCAATAACCCTTCCAATTAACTATATGAAAATTAAAAGCTATGTTAGTCCCCAGTAGAAAATAATACATAAAAACTTTATAAATTTATATTTATATAAATTCATATTTATATAAATTCATAGCTATTTATAGTAACAAATTTATATTTACAACATAAATTTAAATTTATGTTACTATATAAATCTATAGTAAGTCACCATTTAAACTGATATGCAAATTGATATCCAGCTATGGTTACATGTAAAATAATAGCATGCTTATTAAGCTTTTTACATGCATTTTTGTTTTTCTGACTTAATTTCCCAGTGTAAGTATCCTTTCCTTAAATCAGAGTGACTATGATACAACACTCATTATATTTTATGACACCCATTATATTTTAGACACAATGCAACGATCAGGAGACTTTCTTATTCACCATGTTTGTCCTTCTGCCCTCTTCAATATTTGCTCAAAATCCTATATGCATATCATTTTATATTCCATCCAGAACTTTTGATGCTTCTTATTAGACTAGATTATTTGCTCAGTGAATTTTTTTTTAACAATATACACTACTATTATTCACTAGAAATGCAAGTCGCTAATTTTACATTTTTTTAATGGCCACATTAGGAATTAAAAATAGAACAGTGAAACTAATTCTGTATATCTAAATTGTTACCAATGTACAGTCAGTATAAAACTTAAGGAGAAATTTTACATTTTAATACTGTCTCTGAAATTTACAATGTGTTTTATGCTTACACCACAATTTAGTCCCCGTCTGCCACATTTCAGCTGCCCTCTGGTAGCATGCAGCCATCTGCCACCACACTGGACAGCACCACCATAGGCTTTATTGAAGTCCATCTGATAAACATCATAAATACCTTTATATCAGGTGGAATGTTTTCTCTGCATTTAATAGATGTTTAGAACTATCCCTGACAGAATGGGAAAAACTGATCATATGTCTATATTATTTTATATATAAATTTTGACCATAGGAAACCAGTAGAATAATCTGCTCTTTCAATCCAGAGGAAGTATTTCAGGTAAAAATTTAAATGGAAAGTACTTGATTAGTTAAACCTGCCTAGAACATTTTGTTTTATTAGCTAAGGGTACTTCAGGTAATTGTGGTCACAATGATATTCATGGACAGGGAACTTCAGATAGCAGTGTGGTCTTGTCTGAATTCTGATAGTATTTTTGACTTAATTGATCAACTTGAAATTAATTCTGTGAGGAACATCTCATGAATCGATGAAGTGTACACAAGTGTGGTAATGCTGTTGAGCAAGTCAGCTCTGAACATTAACTTAGGTACCCTGAACTAATCCAGAAAAGAAGTACAGTCATCTGTCCCTTTTATTTAAACATATTGACAGTGTCTGAGAGTGCCAGGATTGCTTGACCTTGGGATGAATAATTGGTTTTAATGTACTTAATTTTTAACAAGTTAAACCACTTTACTAAAATCATTTCCATAGTTCCCACTTTTTCTTTAAAGGATGAGAAGGAAGACTATTTAAATCTCATTTTAACAATTGGAAGCTAAAGTGCTGAAAAACTGACTTGTCTGTGTTCTGAAGCAATCAGTGGTGGTGTCCTTGAAAAGCTTCAGTTGCTTGAAGTTGCTTTAGCTGAATTTGTAGCTTAATTTAAAATTCAGTGAGCATTAATGGAGCAGCTCTGCATTAAGTCCGGGTATCTATAATATGGAACTGATTGTAAATGGGTTACCCAGTAGATGGCTGTCTACCAGAAAATGATTATTTCATGAAAAGGCTGAGATAGTGAACTGCCAATCATGAAATTCCAGCTTGCTAAGTCTTTTGAATAGGGAGAGCAAAAGTTTCATTGTTACTGCTCTGCATTTTGTCAAATGGTGTCATTTAATAGGCATATTTATTATAACTAAGTGCAAACTAAATTTATCTGTGAAATTGCTATACAAACACTATCTTTTTCTAGTATGTTACCTTTGAAGTTAATATTTGATAAATATGTTTGATGTTTTCATTCTGGGATTATTCATCATCAGTGTTCAAGTGATTCTTGGCCTAGTGCTTAAGAATTTACTTGTGAGTCATTTAAGACATTAGACCTCATTAGGAGAATCTTTTGTAAACCTTTTATATTTTTCACTTATTTTTAGTTTCCTCCCTCACTCCAACTAATCACCCCTTAAGTATTGCACACCATTTGCCTGTAGTTAACTTTGAATGTTCAGTGTATTCAGTAGACAAGATTCAATCTTTTCCTTATCCCAATGCCTATTACTTCTTTGAATTTTTAAAAATATTAATAAATGGAATTTATAATCTGCATATTATTCACTGACATATCTATTTCCCTCCATCTACTAAATGATTTTTCTCAGATGTAGTTGGTGAGTTCTTCATTGCCTTTCCCTTTAATCTATAATTCTTGCCCTCAAGAAAGGCTGATTTAATTATGTATCATTAGATAATTAGGACGCTAATCAATTTTTAACTCTTGAACTTCTTCATTATTCATGATTCAATAGAAATTCTGTTAATTAATTTGTAATAAATTGTCATTGAACATATATTGTGTTGAATAGTTTACCAGGTAATGTGATTTAACTAAAAAAAAAATGCTTTATATAGTAATATTTTAATTGCATTTCATTTTTTTAATCCTCCACCTTTAATGATTTTGGATTCTTTCAGATATGTATTTTAAGAAATGTATATATCTTGTTTTCAATTAGATTGTTTTAAGAACATTATATAACCATTTCACACAGGCCCTTTACCAACAGAAAAATGCAAGAAAGATTTGGGGAAGTGGTGCTCTAGCCAATTCTGACCTTGCAGTCTCGTGTTGGGCCAGTCCTCTTCCATCATGCATTTGCTCAGATAACTACCACTTGGAAAACCACACGGTGTTCTTTTTGCCTCTGGGTTTTCTGTTGAGGCCAAATTTAAATGGCATCAATTGTATGAAAGCTTTTCTTTCTTTGTCTCTGAATTCTTTTAATCCCTCTCTCCTCTGTGTTTACCACCTAAGAATGTTTATTTGCAGACTTAACCCATTTTGACTTATATCAAAATTATTTGTTTCTGCTTCGCCTTTCATGATAATTATAAACTCCCTGAAGTCAAGGGCTGGGTTTTGTCTTCATATTCCTCACAGGGTAGATTAACTGCCTTTTATGTACTAACTCCTTGCTGTGTTATTTTTCAATATTACAGAAGAGAGTATTTAAAACAGCTATTATCTATCTAACAAACACTCAGTCCTCCATTAATACTTGTTGTTTTATCTCCTCATTCTCATGCTTTAAATGAAAATATCTTGAATAATATTGGGGCTTTATTTCTCCAGTGAAGCTTGAGGTGTGAGTGAGTTTTTAGCTGTCATTTCCTGAGTCTCTGTTTTACCATTTGCAGTTATCCTAGGCTTTACATTCATGTATACATGCTCTTATGATGAAAATTAATTTTTTATGTTTTATTTCATGTGCAAATACTAATAAACTTTCACCTACTACACAGGATCAAATTCAAATCACCCAGTATATCTATATTGTTAAATTTTGATTTTTTTTATCACCTTACTATTTAAATTCTTTTGTCTCCATTAAAATATTATCATTCAAAATTGTGAAATATAAATTAATTTCTAATTCTGATATAAGGTAATATTAGAATCCTTAGGACTGAGAAATGCTATTCAAATTAAACCTATTTTACAAAAAGGAGATTGATTCTATTTCATTTTGTCCAATCCTGAATGAGTCATCAATTTCACCACTGATTCTGCCTTTCTTCTCTCAGGTTTATTCCATTGTGAGATTTCCGGGGGTGATATTTAAAGTGTTCATATACCATCAAAAAAAGATGAGAGCCATGCAATAAGATTAGGGTCCCCCAGGCCCTTTACATTGCCAGGGTCAATCTTTTAGGATTTTGGGGTGGCCTGGAGAGTCTAGGGTTCATCCATGGAATGGGGACAGTAGGCTGAGCATTATTAACATGTGGGCATGTATATATCTTCATATTTTTATATTTACTTTGGCTCTGCCAATATATTTCTTGAAAGTAAGTCCTTGGCAATACTCTAATTCCAAACTTGCAGACCTGAAGGATCATAATCATTTTTGGCCCACCCTTTCTCTTTTTTTGTGGGGGGGCATAGGGTACCAGGGATTAAACTCAGGGTCACTCCACCACTAAGCCATATTCCCAACCAGCCCTATTTTGTATTTTATTTAGAGACAGGATCTCTCTGAGTTACTTAGTGCCTCACTTTTGCTAAGGCTGGCTTTGAACTCACAATCCTCCTGCCTCAGCCTCCCCAGCTGCTGGGATTGCAGGTATGCGCCACCATATCCAGCTTGACCCATCCTTTCTTTTATCCACAATCTTCAATTAATTGTCAATTCCTGCATCTCTCAGAAGTAAACAATGAGTAACAGCATCACTGTCACTGGAAGGAACTAATGATTTTCCAAAACTTAGTCCTTAATTATTTGTAGTTTTCATGAGGTGAAAAGATGGAGTAAATGCAGATGTAAATAAGGAGTATAAATGGTTGTTACTAGAATTTGCTTTTAAGAATACTGTAATTTATACAACAAAACACTGGAAATGATTTTTTAGAAAGTAAACAGATACTGAAAAGAGAAGAATAGTAAAGAGAGCAACATAGTGGTAGAAAATATTTTTATAATACAGCCCAGGGAAAGAGAAAATAAATCAAGACTAAAGGTAGCCTGAATTATGCATATGGAAGAAAAGGAATTTAAAGAGAAAGGACTGTTCAGAATAGGACAAAAATATTCTAGCAAGTTTTGGAATAAAGGCAAATGTATGAAGCTGAGGTCTTATTTAATGTCTCTTAGAAAGATTTGAATTTTAAGTTGACCTTTCCAAAATAAATCATTTTATGTCTTCAGGGTCACTATTGCTAAATTAGGGTTAATCTGTCACCAAAAAGGATCTTTAACTGGCTGAAAGTGTTAGCTTTTAGTTTGGTCTGTAGATAGGATTTAGTATTAAAGTCTGTAGCTCCCTGAATCCAAAATCCTACAACAACTCAGGTTGAGACCTGCCAGGGAGATAGGCTATTTGAAGATGACCAAATTTCTTCTTTTGTATTAGATTAAGAAGAATGAGAAATTAGAAAATGACCAATTTAGCCTTTCCTATAATTGGAAATAATTTGTATATACGATACAGAAGACTCAAACTAACTTAAGAATTAATCAAGACTCAAACCTTGACCAAAATAATTTCCACCTAAATTGGAAGAACACAGAGAAAAGAAATAAAAGACCAGGAGTTAATTTCTGAATTTAAAGGTCTTTTAAGCATAAGGAGATGGAACTTATGGGTCCATTTTAAGAATAACCTTTGTAACTCAATTGTAGTGTACTGGCAGCAACGTGTGCAAATCATAAATCCACAGCTTAATGCAGTTTCACAGATTGATCACACCTTGTGATGAGCACCCGCATCAATACACAGAGGTTCACAGCACTTAGGAGCATTCACCTGCCCCTCTCAGTTACTATCTACCTTCCCCAAAGCAGCCACTTTCCTGCCTTCTACTACCACAGCTTAGTGCTGCCTGTTTTGGGATTTAATATAATGCAAGTCTGTCAGAGTAAGTGCACCTTCATGTCTGACTTTACTAGACATTGAAAACAGTTTAGGAGATTCATTCATGTCCTTTGCAGTATCTTTAGTGTATCTTGCTGCTGGTCAGTGAGCTACATAAATCTAATTATGATCAGTGCTGCAGGAACATATTTGTATATGTCTCTAGGTTGTATGTAGTGAAATTTGATACAGTTGGATATGTATCTGGGACTGGGTCCTGTATTTAACTTTAGTAGATTCTCACTGACACTTTTCCAAAGTGGTTTGCCAACTTACTTACCAGCCAGCATTGTGTAAGAGTTTTAGTTGCTCTGGTTCCTTGTCAGTATTTGGATCCAGTTAAAAATTTTAGCCACTTTTATAGGCATCTCATTATGCATATCTCACTTTGTATATCCCTGGGGACCAGTCACTAGTCAGGTTGACTACTTTTCATATTTATTGGCCATTTGAAGAAATCCATGAATTTAAATATATAAAGCTTTATAGATAAAAGTATCATTTTTTAATACATAAAGTCCCAATATAATAAGAAGAAAATGCCCACACTCAATTACAAAGAGGCAAAGATTTTGTCATTGATCAGAAAAACACAAATAGTGGATCTATAAGAAAAAACCAAGTTTACTAGTAATCAGCAACAAAACAATTTCATACGTATAGCTTTATATATAATAAATTATATTTAAACTAAGTAAGTATTTAAACCAGACTAGAAAATATTTTAAAAGACATTATTTGATATTGATCAGGGGACTTAAAATAGGTATTTTATACTTTAATAGGATTATAAATGATAACAAAGTATTGGGAACTTATTTGTTTACATCTGTTAATATCCTTAAAAATGCCTCTTTAATTTTCTCTATTTTCATTTCTAAGAATCTACAATAATTATCAGAAACCTGAAAAGAAGGTTTATGCTAAAAATGTTCAACTCATGTATAACAATTTAAGTGTTCAAGTTAAATTCTGAAACATCCATCAAAAGGAATATTACATATTAATAATATTGCTTTTCATTGAGGTTTAATAATTTGTGGATATGCTTTTAATTGTATTATTGAAAATTTTAGAGTACTATTCAATAGAAATAGCATGTGAGTCAGATTTTTCTGGTAGCCACAATAAAAAAGAAGTAAATATAATCTGGTGAAATTATTTTAAAAATATATTGTACTTAAATTGATATATCTGAAATATTATTTTTCAGCATGATTAGTATCAAGATTGTTAATGGGATGTTTTTTCTTTAATGTATTGAGTCTTTGAAATACAGAATATTTTGCATACTTATTGCAAAATTCCACACTGGTTATATTTCAGGTATTCAGTGACTGCACATGGCTAGTTTCTAGTAAATTGGACAGTGTAGCTTTATGTGCTGTATCTGGAAAGCTTAAAATATGTAAGCGGAAAAGATACATCAACCATCAGAAAGGTCATCTCTGGATGGTGGGATGAAAAACACTTTTTTGCTTCTCTTTTTATACCTTTACATATTCTCAAAAAAAATTTGCCATGGGTTCTTAAAATATATTAAGAAAAGAAGCTGTCAACCAAATGTCTAGAAATATCAACATTATAAATAAATTGGCTTGACATATCAACTCTCCAGTTCCATTATGTGGCTTAGAGAGTAGAGTTCCTAATGCATTTCATAACTCTTCACCTGTGGGATTGAGAGCTGACTAGGTAAGCAAGAAGAGGCTACCTCAGGGAGAGAGAACAGCAGAGGGTAACTAGCACATGTCAGAAAATATTCTATTTAGAAACACTGGCCATAGTTATAAATATTGGTATTAGTATTTTAATTGTTAATAGAGCATATAGTGTCTTATTAGAAATCACAGCTTGCTACTTTCTTAAAAATAATAGCACAGTGGAATGTAATAGTTCACAACCAAATATGCATTACAAAGAACTAGATGAACAGAGTCTGAAGCTCCCCAACACAAAGAGATGAATGTTTGAGAGGGAAATGCTGATTATTCTGTTTTAATTATTATACTTGCATACATACATTGAATTATCTCACTATACACCATAAATGTGTACTATTATTACATGTCATTTTTTAAAAAATTAAAAATAAATTCAGAAAATCTGGTTGCTTCTGAAAAGCCTGGGACAATCAGGTGAGTAGAATCCAATACTCTGTAGATCAAGGCTAGAAGTGAAGTGTGAATGGTGTGTCAAGTTGAACTGGCAAGCAGAGCACCCATTTCTCTAGTTTCTAGTTTCTCTTTATAGAAACTACGTCTTATGTTTATTTTTTCTCATTCATTTAATTAATATGGGTTGCACTTCCATCTTTTTAGACAAAAACATCTAAATCATATGCAAATTCATTCCATATTTCCAATATGTAAGAGTCTAGGTCCTATGTTAAAGTTGAGCAGTAACAAACGGGAAGCTTTTAATTGCATTTTATTCTTCATAAGAATTAATATAATGACTGATTTACTGCTGATGATTTTGATTCAAGTTCCGCTTGTGTCTCCAGGGGTTCATAGTTATTGCCCTTAAAATGAAAATCTCTCTGTTATATTCAAAACACTGAAGAATGATTTCTTGTAATGATGTGTTCTTGAAAGAACAATCTCCTGATGAAGGAAAGCAGTGACCTTAATACCATACTGAGAGACTGACACTGTGTCAACAAGATATTTAGTCATTCAACTTTGAAGTACCTCAGCATTGTTCATTTTCATCATTTTTGTTATCTTCTAGCATCCCTTGGACTTACAATTTGTAACTTGTAGAAAAATCTTCTAGAGTTTACTTATTACAACACACTTGAGAAATATACTAAAGTTTCTAAAGAAAAAGGACAAAACCTTACCTCTTTTTCTTGTTTATGGCAATCTTTTTTGACAACCAAGTTACTGGATGAAATATTTCATTGATTAACATATTTCTGACTTTAGGTCATCTTACCAGCTGCTTCCCAAAGGATTTTTTAAATACATATTCAAAGCTTTTTCCCTGGGCTCATATTGAAGAGTATTTTGCATATCTCTGCAATGACCTTAAATGACATCTCTACCCTATGAAACATAAAACATTGACCCTTTTCTGTAGTCAAGCGCAAATTATTGAAATCATCTCACTACTTGTCAGAGATGTGTTTTGTAGACCATTGGTAGTGGTGGTTTCAACTGGAGGTGCACATGAGGATCATCTGGAGAGCTTGCTTTCAACTGTTGCCCATCCAGACATGGTTCAGTAGGCTCAGGATACAGTCTAACTGTGAGTTGTTTGAGAAGAACTCTGAGTCATTGTGATTCAGATTTGACCTGAAAGCTATTTTAGAAACTTACTCTGGAATTGAATAATAAAAAAATCTTAGTCGATGAGGCCGAAATTTTTCTGAGCTTAGGAACAGAAAATCGTTATGTTAAAATGAAGAAATGTTTTTTGAGCATCTATTAAAAGCAGGTTGCTATATTAGTTACTGAACAGGAATTAAAAATGATTGACATACATACAGTCCATACACTGAAGAAGATTGTAGTCCTACAGTGTATAGTACAACCTCTGCAGCAAAACACTAGACAAAGCATGAACATCTCACGACAGAACTATGTCATAAAATGATGCTGAATTTCAGAAAAAGATAAGTTCACATCTGTAGTAAATTGATACGTGATTTATCTGAAAGGAGATTAGGAATTAAAAAAAGAAGGAATGTTGTGAAACCAATGAGTAGAAGGTATTGTTTTGGCTATGGTTCTGTGGGGATAGGTTATCATATATTACAAAGAACTAATGAGAAATACAGATATAGAAAGTAAGGTAAGATCATATAATGAGAGAACTCCAGTGACAGATGAGATTTTATAGTGACTCTCATTGGAATATTGTAGCTCTGGAGATTTTGATCCTCAACTGGGGACATTTTAACATGATCAAAGCTATAGGAAAATATCTGTGGAATCACAGGAGAAACAGAAGTACAAACACTATTTGGGAGGTTTATGGAGATTATTGGGATAGCAATGATAACCTTGTAAGGTTGGTAGCAAAGACAATAAAAACAGTGTTAAATTCATTGTCAGGTACAACACCTGAATTGCACTTCAATTGTTCATAGAGTTTGCAATTTCCAAAGTACTTTTACACGGACTTTCTAGTTTGACAAAGGTGAGAATGGAGACTTGGACTAGTGTTAATGGGTTGGAATCTATGGGTTTATAAATGACTGAATGGTTTCAGTTGGAGACTGACATAAAACAAAGTTTTTTGGATTCCAAATATAGATGGTGAAAGAAAAAAAAGTGCTTTATTGATGGAAATAGGGGAATAATGAAGTTGCTAACTTGTGGGTTTTAGAAGTGGAGATGATGGACTTTGGCTTCAATTTGATGGATTTTAAATTCCTATTTAGCTTTTGCTTAGTCTTGATAAAGAGAACCCCCTCCCCCCATACGTAAATCTCGTGCAGGGTTGCAACACAGATGATGTAGAACCCATGCTCTCCTCCTGCTAGAAGAACAGTAACTTGTCAGTACGTAGCAACTGGATTCTGCTCTGCATTTTAACACAAGACTCTTCCTAAAAGATGCAGATATTTGTGAGGCCCAGCTATGCTTCACCCTGGTTCTCTATTCTAAGATTACCTGGCTAAAGATTTAGCCATTCACTGTACGTCCTTTACTTTTTCTCAATCCTACCTCCTCTTTTTAAAAATTTATAGCACAGTCGAACTGTATATCAGGCTATTAGAGATTAGGGAACTGGAGTGAAACTGAATTATAAGTTAAAGGTATAAAGAATGTTCTACTTAAATGATCTATTTGAAACAACAGACTTATATTGATTACTCAGAGTTTTGGGAGAAAAATCAATGGAGCAGGCCAAAGAGATCTTACAAGTTAAATTTCTGGATGTGATGAAGACATTCATATAGTAATGAAGATTGTCCTTTATACAGTACAGTGATTATTGATATGTAATGGTCACCTACTATTTCTCTGTTATTCTAAAACATCAGGGTGAATTTGAGATTTTGCATTATAATCACATTATATAACTGTAATATTTGTCAATCTTCCATATTTTATTTATTTTTTTGGCACTGGGGGATTAAACCCAAGGGTGCTCTACCACTGAGCTATATCCCCAGCCGTATTTTGTATTTTATGTAGAGAGAGGGTCTCAATGAGTCGCTTAGCACCTTGCTTTTGCTGAGGCTGGCCTTTGAACTTACGATGCTCCCTTAGCCTCCCAAGACACTGGGATTACAGGTGTGTGCCACCATGGCCAGCTACCTATATTTTAAATGCACAAAAAAGAAGCATAGCAACAACTAAGTTCTAGAAAAACTAGTTTGCCAAAATTTAATAATGAGAGACTTACTGCCTCATGCCTCTTAAGACATGAATTTGTTGAATACCTTTGCTTTGTAATAATTGTAATCTTCCATTGGAATTGGCAAAAGAGGGAAAAAAAGAGGAAGAGAATGATTATAAGTGGGAGAGATACTATTATGGTTTAGTCTTTAAGTTATATAGAATGATTTCACAGACCAGCTTATTAATCCAATTTGTGGCTATTTGTTATAGAACTTTAAATTTAATTTTATTTTCCAAGCAATTTTATATATTTCTTCTTAATTGAAATATATTCCAGTAAAGAATGTCATTCTTCTTACATATGAAGATGAAGGCTCAGAATGTGGAAATGGCTTGTCCAGTTTACATGACTATTAACCAGTCAGTGACTTGCAAAGCAAAACACTGTTTTTGTATGTTTTTGTACTAGGTCTCACTGTCCTAAGCAGTGTGTCTGTCTCCCACCACCCTGGGCTTCTTAGTGTAGGAAAAAGAGAACATGACTTATGAAGGTTCAGAATCACTCCCTAGAGTTCCTAATGTTTGGCATTTGGTGATAACTATAGTAGGCATATCCTGAGATAACAACAAACAAAAGCATGTTTTAACCATGGATTTGTGTTGTAGTCCAGTCATGCTTGGGAGGGAGAATTTGATAGTTGTTGATCTGGGCTAAAACTAAGACATAGATTATTGTCACTATCAGTGAAAATTTAGCTTTTATAAATATTGACATACATTTGAGTGCTGGTTTTATGTATTTAAAAAAAAACATTTTGTCTGGATGATTGGCATACGCCTCCTGGTATGGATAAAGGCCGACCACCTGAAATGCCATTTTATGTCTTAAGATCTGGTTTGCTGTATTCCTTCACCAAACATTTCTGCTCAATGTTTGAATTTTAAGATCTGGAGTTCTACTACAATATTCTTAGTCCAGCCTGCATGTGAGCATAATCTTGGATACTCATAATTTTAAGTTTTGTCTACACATGCAATTTGAGGAAAAAAAACCAAAGACTTCTGGACAGTTCTATTTGAAATATACAACTAATTATACATTTAAATTATCTAAGCAACTGCCTCAGTTACCCACATTTTTGCAAATGGAAGTAACTTTTTTTGTGTAGAAGATACTTCAAAATATTTGAGGTCATTTCTGCATTTTAGTTGAAACCAGGTAATATAGTCCACATTAAGACTGATGTTACCAAAAAATTAGGACAATTTAATATTAAACTAATAAAACAAAATGAGCATCATTTATATTTTACTGAATTTGTTGTCTCAGAGAACATCTGAGAGTAGAAGCCATTCTCTTGCTTCTTTTTTATCCATCCTAAATGTATATCTAAACATGTAAGGTAATAATTTGTCATTAATATTCAGTTACAGGAAGTATTCAGTAATTTTTCTGTTTAATACATAATGCCTTGAAAGAACTTGAGATTTTTATCATCATTTTTTCTGTGACTTATATTTATGATATAATGTTCTTTAAAGATATCAAGATTATCTCAGGTTTTCTGGTAAATTATATATTTAGTTAAACACACATAGAATTATTATAATTGTGCATACAATGCTAAGAATCTTAAAGAATTATTCATACCACTTCTTCCGCAGAAGCCAAATAAATTTCTATCATGATTCACACATGAAATAAAACATAAACACGAAGAGATGAATTTTCATAAATTGTACTATTTGTGTTGTTGATCTTCCTAATGTTCTTTGTCTAACTCTGCCATAGAGATTTAAACTTGTTAATGTATAGTGTTTGAACTTGCATTTGTGTTGAACACCGACCAAAATTAACATACAAAAGGAAAAAATGATGATGTGCATATTTTTCTTTGGCTATGTCTTTTAATTAACGTGAATTCAAAACTGGAATTTTATTTGTCTAGAGAAAATATATTTGAAGCTTCACATTCATGATATGTTGCCTTGAAAATGTTATTATCTTAACCTTTCCTTAATACTTTATTTCCTAAAGATATAGAATATTTAGATGTGGATATTTAATGTGTAGGAAGAATCTACCCTATCTACTGTATCAAGTTTAGATGACATATGAATTCTTAATGTATTAGAATATAGTCCTAACAAATCAAGTCATTAGAACACATGTATTATAAATTTATAATTTTATCTCTAAAATAAATTTCAACATATATTAAGGTTAGGGCTGCATTTATAACCATTTTCTAAGATAACACCTTTCTTCAAAGAACTTAAGATGAAATATTGCTGTTCCCTAGTTAAACATCTTAACTTTTTGTTTTGGAGTAGAAAATGTATTTTATGGTTTTGAGGGGTTAAGAAAAATTACTGGAAGGCCTAATAATTTCAAAGTCAGTAGAAGACAAAGAGGTCCAATAGCTAGACATTATTTTTATTGGGTTGCATGTGTATTTTGTTTAGTTCTGCCAGAAAATTCTCAGATTTTTATAATATGTTTTAAGTACAAATTTCCTTCCATGCTATTATTAAAAAGGAAAAGTTTCCACATATAGATATTATCCAGTCTCAGCAACCTGATCACTATTATGCTCATTATTTTTAATTCTTGGATTTATATCTCCAGGGAACTCAGTATTCTGAAATTTGATTCAAAATCTCATGGAGCCTCATTCATTGAAAAGACATGTAATTTTTTCAACCTTATAACAAAAAATATTTTGTAAATTGAGCTTTATGGCTTCTATATTTAAATATTTTGATGATATTTATATTGTTAAAACTATTTTTATAAAAGCATTAGCACTTGAATCACATTAGGTTTGCATCCTAAAATATCTAATGAGTTAGTTTCCCTGTAGGTAGTTTAAGAATGTAATTTTCATTTTGAGAGGTGAAAATATTTTGGGGTCCTGGTTTAATTGAATATTGTTAATAATTCCAAGAGAAATTTATTCAATTATAACAAATAGTTGTTACATTTGTGTTAATATAAAATAAATATATAATCCCTTCCTGGCTGAGAATTCTTTCAAATCTGAATGGTCTGACCTGCCAGGTGAAATCTATGTCAAAGATTATAGTGTACTATGCCAGCTCTAAATATGAAATTTCCCCAAAGTGGGATAATTCCTTTTTAAAATTAGTAATATGCATTTCACTAAGATTTCCTTGTTAATTGAGCACAAAATTAACTAATATTTGTGAATTTCTTCATTTGAGTTGAATTATCTAGGCAACTTGGTGGGAGCTGGGATAACTGGTTTGGGGACTTGAATTATCTGAATTGTCTATATATTTGGCAACAACTCCCATCGCTTTGTACTGGGCAGACATTTTGAGGCAATGTGAGCCTTTTAAACCTCAGTCCTTGACACAGATAAAAGGATATTCTCCAAAACACATTTTCTCCCATAAGTTTGAAAGAATTTCAGTAGAAAATGTCTTTAATCTCTTCCACTTTGTGATTTAACCCTCTGCAACTGATCCCTCTTGCCCTTTTTGGAGTTCCTCAGCTGTCAGGAAGATAATGGAAAGTATGGGACTTGTGGGCAGAGGGAGCAGGACAACTGGTAGCTCTACAGGCAAGCATGGTGAAGAAAGTAGAAATCTGTGGGAGCTCTGGCAGGGCTCTGGGAAGTGGTGTCCCAAGGTAGAGTGGAGAGGATATGCCAGAGGCAGAGAAGAGGCTCTTCACCACTGAAAGACCCTACCCCTCGGCCACAGAGGACTGTAATGTACAACTTGACAAGTTTTGCTACTTGAGACTGAGAGTTTTGTGTTATATAAATGTGGGGTGTGTGTATGTATAAGAGAGAGGAGAGTGTGTCTCTCTTTGTTAGACTTTTTTCCATTGTGCTTCATTATCAAAATATAAATCTTGGTTTGAGAAATTGTGGACTTTATGTGTTCTAGGGTTAATCACTGTGAAAACACAAGATAAGTTGAGACAATGCCATTACCACCTAATCACACACAGTAGCACCTAATTGCATATAGTAGTAGTGAAGGCTGACAGAGAAAAGAAGGCTAGCAATATGATATCAAATCCAAAGAGATGATGAGATTTAACCTTATCTATGAACTCGGGAGAATATAGGTATAAAAAGAAAAAAATAAGTACTAATCTGTATTCAAACTGGCTCAAAAACATTCAAATATAAAGGAGTAATAAAAAATATGCATAGCTAAAGCACATTTTTAAAATTATGAGTTGAATGTATTCTTTTATAACTGAAGTATATATGTCTACATATTTATTCCTGAATAAATGTATCACTTACTGATACATGGGAAAGGAAGTACATTGCTACTGAATTACATTTATGTGGTCATTGAACACTGACAGCAAGAGCAAAACCTACAGGAATGTAGGCTTAGTAAGCCCAATTTTTGTTTCATTTTCAGTCATTTGGTCATCATTAAATTTGTCATCACTTTACATTAATTCTTCCTCTGCTTTTTGTTTTGACTATTATAATAGTAAGAGTAATTATTATCAATTCCTATTAGTTTTAAAAACACAACTCATTGGCTGGTAGTTTAAACTTTTGAAACAGCATATTAAATCACATGGACTTTCTTTTTTCTAAATTAATATTCAAGCTAAATGCTAGAGTTCAAACTTTGAAATTGCAGAGAGAAATTATGCAACATGAATATCATAATAAATATTTTAAAATCCATGAAATTGAAAAATATTTTAACTTCAGACATATCTTAGTAACTTTCTAATTCATAGAACCCTAGATAAATATTCAAAGGTCCTGGCTGGATGAAGAAACTCCATCTTAACTTCTAATGGATTAAATTACATTTATGAAGTTAAAGCTAGATTAAAGTCTTTTATTTCAGGGAGTTTTGGTCCTAAATATAATATGCTTTATTATTTGGCCAGGAAAATTGTAATTTGAGCAGGAAGCTTTTGCCTGACAGTGGTTTAGTGCACTAAGCTTATTAGAGGCAATGGGAAAAAGAACTAAAAAGATAATTGTATTTAAAAGTTCCACTTTATGTGTAAAGTTTAAGTTATATCTAATAGATTCACATGCAATTTCAATAGTTCAACATTATAAGCAGTCTTTAATTATTTATATGTGCTGTTTCTTTTAGAAGTTAAGAAAAACTATCCAGACGTATAACAATGGCTCAAATGTGATAACTCATCACATAGAACATTTCCTTAATTATGGAATATATCATTTTATATACCAGTGGAAACCATATCAAAAATATTCATCTTGGAAAATGTGGTTTGTCCAAGTGTTTGTGTAGACACAATAGATAAATGAAAATCTAATTTATAAATAAAATATTCAATAATCATAATAGGTAAAATATAAACATTAAAATTTATGATTACATAGATATCATATATAATTATATATATGAACCCCAAAGAACAAATATATATTACATTTATTTTTCACATATTATTTTATGTATAGCTTTAAAAATATAGCTTTAAAAACATTCCATCTATATTAGAACTGAATTAAAAAGCCTAGTTCTTCTGCTGAACTCCTAATATGAGAGTGATTATGTGTTTCCCTCTGCAACCCCTGACCTACTCTCCTATTCTACAAAAAGCTCAGAGAAGATACACACCTCCTGAAATCACTTGAAATTTCTACAAAGCTGGAGGTAAACAATGACTTATACATTCAATACATTCATCTGTATTACATACAAATAATTCCTATTAATAAGAATACAAGTTATGAAGAGAAATTTTCTTTTGTCAGGGTATGCTTATAATCTGTTTTTATTGGGGCAGTTAATTAGGAATCATGCTAATTCTGCAAACTAAGAAACAGACCAACTCATAATCTAGGAATACATAAAGGTCACATATCTAGACTTTTTTAGGAAACTGAATTCTCCATCAGAATTTCAAGAAACTATAAAAAAAAAGATCTGCTTTTGTTGAAATGTTTAAATACAACTGCTTTTTAAAAAGAATCAGAGAAGGCTGATGTTATCTTGTAAAACATTCTTAAATACTGAAGAGTGTGTAAAGGTCAGAGTTATGACTCGAAGAAAGGAAGAAAATTTCAGATTCAGAGAAAACAGATACATTATTATCTGAACTTAAAAGCACCACTTTTTATGGTGATCATGGGCAGCTTGCAGTCACATGGTGCCTCCATCATGGAACTGATGCTTCCTTTCCAGTCACCTATGGAAGATGACTGGGCCCTCCTCCTACAAAGACAGATTTAACCAGTGAGAATGTCTGCAGCCTATGCATTGAAATAGCGTCCACGTAACTACCCTTCATTTAAAAGGAGTTGCCATTTCCATAACTGCCTAACTTTCAACCCGTGCTATTTTCAAACACCTCCCTATCTTGCTGGGAACAGATTAAGCAAGACAGGGAAACATGGGGAATAGCAGCACCAAAGTACAAATGGAGGAAACAAAAGCTAAGGCCGTGTTTCCCGTAGGGAAAATCACTCATGCCAATCTTTGTGCCCAAATCTTTTTAATATCAAAATTAGGAAAATTGTCTTTTATTTAAAATTTGCTTTCAGATCTTCACTTGAGATATCCTTCAATATATACCCAAAACATGTCACGCTGTGGTTTACTCCGAAGGAGAATGCCTCATGAATGGAGGACTCCTACAACAGTAGAAGCCACATGTGTGTTCAAGTCCAAAACATCATGATGCACCACATATCAATTCACAAGCCTAAACCACCTTCATCCATGACTTCCATTACATCTTCTTTATTGACTACAAGTATATGTGTCTGGAACTATATTCTTAATAATTAAAATGTATTCTAGTATGCCTTTTAAAAATTGAACACTGAAGAAAGAATCACATTAATTCTTTGGCTTTATTTTTGAAATAGCAAACAGGCATTGGCTCGAATTTGTAGGTGAAGACACAAGGACCCTGAAGTTGACAGACTAACTCAAACCCGCATGATGTTAGAGAAGACGATGAGATGGATTTAGTACATGTTTTCAATGTGTCTGTTCTGTGCAAAACTCTTAAACAGCATACAGGACAATAAATATGAAGTTCATCAGAAGTGGCAGCAAAAGGCAGTATTCTCCAGCTATTCCTTTAGTATGATTATGCAGGTGTGTTTCCGTGGGGAAATAGTAGTCCTCTGCATTACTCTGAGAGTTGGTTTCAGGAGGTAAGATTATAATGATGAATATGATTGGCACTTTTGCCATTCTTTTGGACTGCATTTGAATGATGTGAAGTAAAATGGTTCATATTCCTGGCAAGGTAAGATCGCAGCATAACTGAAATCATCCTGAGTACTGCAACATTGGGCAGTGCCCCTTGTTTCCCAGACACTAAATAGATGCTGGAAAGACTGTGGTGGATTTGTCACCTTTCTCACCTTCAAGTGTGGCAGAGGGGAAATATATAAACAGATGTGTAATACAATGTAATACATGCGATGATGGAGAGATACTGGGTGTTTTGTTTTTGTTTCTTGCTTTTTGTGACTGGTTTTGAGAGTAGAAAACACTAACATGAAGCAGGAAAGGCTTCTTGGAGGAGATAATAACTAAACTGTAAAGTAAAAGATAAAGGATGCAAGGGAAGAATGTGCTAATTGTCAGGGAGAATGGAAGAGCTCATGTGCAGAGTCTGTCCTACAAGTTTCAGGTATAAATGTGACCATACAACATACAATTTTATCCACTATTAATGGAACATAGGTAAGATTGTAATATACAGAGATTTTATTCAGCACTTTGATCTCTTCTAGAGGCTCTCTAGAACCAAATTAGTAGATATGGTTCTAATCACTTTGCTCTAAATATCTCTTTAAAGTATTCCCTTGGACCTTAAATAATATATACACATATGAAACTGTGAAAGAAATAGACATGTAAACAGACACAAAACAGATAAATGACCCTAGACCAAACTTTATTTTGTAAATGCAGTCAAAGAGCTTGGGACCCATAACATAAAATAATTATTTGAGTTACAATTAAATTAACAGGAAATAGCAAAACAGTGTTATTGAATCACAAGGAAATTGTTGGTTGTGATTTATTATCAGAGTACTTCCCATGCTATTTCTCTATGTAGTGAGAAATGTTTCAATATTGCATAGTATTGAACATCAAGAACAGATAAAAGTGTTAAAGCAACTTCATTTTCCTTCATTTAATCTTTACAGAATCTAGGAATCATTGATAAGGAAAAAGATAATTATGAAAAAAAATCGGTAAAACCACCTTAAAAATTCTCTTTAAACTACTTGCCTTTGATTTAATGTATAATATTTGAAGTTAGACAGGATACAAAGAATGGAAATTATAAAAATATCCATGTATTCAAAGAGGTCTATAACAAAATTGACCTGAGAATCTACCACTTATCCACCCAGATTTATTCTTCAGGTTTTTTCTTGAGATAAAGCCTCTTACTTCTAGGGTTGACTGTTGTATTGCTCTCTCCACTTACTGCCTTATGTCTGTGACCTTTTGTAAATCTTTACTGCTTTTTCATTTCTGTGGATGCAGATTGGATATAGTGCTATATTTTCTTTGTCTCATAGAAACATTGTCTTAGAGGTTGAAATCCAATTTGGGACTCAACACACTTTCTCTTCTACAATCCAGGGCTAGCATTGTATTCATATTACATGCAAATTCAGTGTTTTATTCTAAGTAATCATTTTGAACAAGATTCAGAATGGAGAACTAATATTTTTCATTGTTTCATTTTTTTATGCCCTATTCTATTCTAAAAGAATCCATGGCAGCTTATAGAAACATATATAATAAGATAAAGTATGTAAACATACTGAAGCAAAGGGGTAATAAGGGTAAGAAATCTGAAAAGTCTGCAGAAGACATAATGTGTTGGAGATAGACCACAAGTTGGCTCTCTAGAAAGTAATGCAGAGGAGAAAACTCTGATTTCATGAATAGGTGTCTTTCAGAATAGAAAACCCATGTCAGCATCACAGAAGCACAGCTTTCTAGCATTGAGACCCAAAAGATTGTACCCTGCTGTTCAAAACTTCATAAAGACTAATCAAGTTAACAAGAACAAAACAGAACCAAATGTCAGAGACCTGCTTCTTAGAAAGTTCCATGACTTCCACAGGGCATATCAAAGTGCAGTTTGGTCATTCCCACACTTGTAACTATCAGGCTGCCTACACCCAGATGAATGTACTACATGTCGTAGAAATAATAGCCTAATTGCATTTACACGAGACCAGTAAATATGGCTTCTAACAAGTTTTGGATGAGTATCTAGTGGTAGAAATTTAATGCTAACAATTAAGAGCTGAATTGGTAAAATTAACCAAACACAGATAAGATTAGTGCAATCAGAAAACTACTATTACGGCTTAAATGATCCAGACATTTTTAGGGTCTCTGTATTAGGATCCCACCACTGCTGTGGTGAGCTTTGGTTATGTAAGATTTCTTCACACCTATCAACATCAAAGTGTTGTGTTTGAAGTGCTTCAATAGAACCTTTTATCTCAGTGGTTACTTAAGACATCTGAAACCTGCATAGCAATAGGGCGCTTGGGTTCTAAACAGAACCTCCTTAACTCAAGAGTTTTAGGGTTTCAGTGAAAGAAACCATGGGTGTGAGCTTGTGCTTCTGAAGATCAAAAAGAATCATTTCATTTGATTAAATCCACATTATCAGATTTCACAAGAAATTTACTAACACTAAGGAACTGTGTAACAATATTAAGTACTGTTCTGTAATTACCCCTAACTTGCAAGAGTGAATTCTAGTGGTTTGGGTTTATCAACACAAATTTTTCAGTCTTCAGTCCTTCCTTCCTTCCTTCCTTCCTTCCTTCCTTCCTTCCTTCCTTCCTTCCTTCCTTCCTTCCCTCCCTCCCTCCTTCCTTTCTTTCCCACTCTCTCTAATATTTTCATGTGTGTAAATCTAATTCTGAATTTTAAATGTAGAAGAAATCAAGGTGATACTAGTACAAAGAGGAATGCCCCATGTAAAGTGTCTAAAATCTTTTAGATAATGAAGAACTGGGAGGCTTGATATCAAAATGAGTTGTATCTCAATTTCTTATGTCAATAACTCTGCTAAAATTAATAGCATCTAATTATTTTGGTTAGTTAAATACAATTTGTTAATTATGTTTACTGGTCATCCTCAAGTCTATTGAAGGTTTATGGCTTTTAGGCGAAGCCTATTTAAGAGGAGGGTTTGCAGGACAGTCCATTCATGTGGCAATGAATAGCTTGCATTTGGAAAATGAATGGGCGAAGCTTAAATTCTATGATAAAAATAGCTACTGTGACATCCCTCATACTATTGTACTACTTTAACTCCTATAGATGTCATCTTCTTCCTCTGGCATGTTGCATTTCTCCATTGTATTTAATATCAGCCTTTTACAATAATTTCTCGCAAGTGTGTTTCAAGCAGTGAAATAATTGGATAACATAGATATATCATGCTTTTGAGATATGAGCTATTTAAGCTAACATACCTATTTGAAATAATTTTGTGAATAAACTAAATATTTGAATATTTATAAAATGTAATTATGGAATATAAAAAATTTTGGACTAATGAATAATGAAATTGTCAGTTTCTTAAAATATTTTATGTTCATAAGGTAGCAAACTGTTTCATATTGATTAAATTGTACCTTTCTAAAAGACTTTAAAATATAATTGACAAATATTTGAAGCTATTGTTTTGTGTTTTTTCTTCTTAATTTTAGTCATGATTTCATTGGAGAATTTACAACAAGTTATAGGGAACTTTCAAGAGGGCAATCACAGTTCAACGTATATGAGGTAAGAGACACTTTATTTTACTACTATTTCTTTCTACAGTAAGTAAATGTATGCTTTCAAAGTATGGAATTTGCAAAGGGTAATTGCCAAGGGTTAACTGTTTTTACACACACACACACACACACACACACACACACATTTGTATATATAAGTTTAAAGATTTATAAATGTATATCTATACTATTTGATATATATGAAAAATTGAGCTGTCTTATTTCTTAGATCAAATGATATTTCTCTTCAAGTCATGTGTTAAAAGTCAAGTCACTTTTAAATCTGTTTTAAGAGATTCTTAATTCTTTAATCTTTTTCTTACTTAAAAAATTCAATATGGATACAAGTTTACTTTTCTTTAAGTATAAGCCTCTGCATTTTGTTTTGCTACTGATATCCCCACCCACATCCTAATTTTTAAAAAAAAAATCATTTTACTATTGTCAGCATGGTATTATAAGATGAACTATGGGCTGAGCACCTTCCCTGTTGTTTAGGTGGAGCCTCAAAGAATGACAGGGAATATGTAGTCTTTCAAGAAATCCAAGTTACTAAAGTAAACACACTGTAGTTATTTCTGCTGTCAAACACCTTACCAGTTAATCACCAGATTTCTATTGAGCATATGGAATGCTTTAGCACTGTTAATCTTTCAGTTGTGTTATTGTTGTTCAATTTTTAACATATGGGTATTTTTTAATTTAATGTATATGAATAGCGAAAGAAAATATCTCAATATTTAACCAATGATAGTTATTCTCCCTACTAAGTTGACAATAAAATTGACCTTTTTTGAGCATGGTGGAATCTCTTAAAAATCAAGACCTTCTTCCCGGACTAAAAATAGTTATATTTCATTCATTTATTAAATTATTAAAAGATATTTATTAAGTGGCTTCTATATCCCTTGCTCTATGAACAAAAATTTCAGTATGTAATGGGAGAGGCAAACAATTAAAATATGTTTGGTATAGTTTTATATTTGCTCAAAAGAGTAAACACACTTAATGGACTATAAAATTATTATAGAAGGACCACTCAGCTCAAAAAAAGCTTTTTAGTAAAAAACAAAGATGGAGAAATAAATCAATCTCTTCTATCTGGGTCTTACAAGAAATGAGTATTGACCCCAAAGAAGCAATGACGGTGATATGACAGTTTGTGAATAAGAAAATGACTGTTCTCTCTGTCCAGCGTCAAGGGTGAGGAGGTTGTCCATGTATACCAGTTCTCCTTGCACTTACTAGTCCCCATACAGTCCTGCAGAGGTCCATAAACTTTTCTGATTTTTAGTTGCAGACAGACCCACTTTCTCTTGTGGGTCTTGTTTAATGAGAAGACTGGTGCTCCATCTGAGGAAATGACAAAAGTGGCCAATAATAATTTTTTTGAATTAAATACCCTGTAAGAATTTTGTGCCATCACTTCAAATATAAATGTTCTCTTACTTTATATATTATCAACAGAAGACATCAGTCTGAAGGAATTTGAAGTGGGGAGCTATGTATTATAAACACATAGTTTTAGGATTTCAGTGGACAGCCTTGAGACAATACATTAGAAACTTTACTTTCTGCCCCCCCTTTTCTTGGAGGCAACCAAGAAAATTTTAGCCATTATTACTTCTATTTCTGCCCTTTTTTCTCTCTGCTCTCCTTTCGGTATTTCAGCATGCATATGTTGGTTTTCTTGATGGTATCTTCTTAGTCTCTTAGACTATTTTCTTTTCTTCCTTTACTTTTTGTTTCTCAAACTAAAAAATCTCAATTGACCAACCTTCAAGATCACTGAGTCCTTTTTCTTCCATATCAAATGTTCTATTGAACCCCTCTAGTGAATTTTTCATTTTAATTAATTTTTTTTTCAAGCTGAGAATTTCTATTTGGAACTGTCTTAAAATCTCTGTTTACCTGTTGTCTTTGGTGAGACATTGTTTCATACTTTAATTCTTTAGACTTGGTTTCCTTTAGTTCTCTGAATACATGTATAATAGCTGACTTAAAGACAGTTTACTTAATGCTTTATTTGCAAGTCCCCAGGATAATTTGTGTTGACATCTTTTTCCTATGTGGCATGTAAGTTCCTGTTTCTTTAGATGTCTTATTTGTTGTTGAGTGCCAGAAATCTTAAGTAATACATTGTGGTAACACTCAAATTCAGGTCCCTGTCCATTTTATGGGAACTGTATCAGAACACATGAGAATTCTTATTTCACATGTTAGCTTCAACAACTGTCTCTGTTCAAAAAGCCTAATTAAAATAAAAAAGAGTAATTTATAAAGAAAGGAAATTTAACTTTCACATTTGGGGGCTCAGATATCCAAGATATAGACACCAGTATCTGTTGAGGGCTTTCTTGTTTTACCTTCAACATGAGGGAAGGTGGAAGGAAAAGAGAGAAACAGCTCTCTCTGTCACACCCCTTTATAAGGACATCTAAATCCATTCACAGAGGAGGAGCTCTTATGGCCTAATCATCTCTTAAAGGCCTCAGCAATTAGTACTATCACTTTGGCAAAACCTGAATTTTGGAAGGGATGCATTCAAACCGTAGCACCCACATTTCCCAGGATAGAATTTGTGTGCATTCACCGTTCCTTCTGTGCTCCAACAGTGTACAGCTCTGCCTTGGCTTTCATGTGCTCTTTGAGCGAAGACTTGAGGTCAGCCAGACAGGATCTTCTTGATCCCCAGCAGTACATTAGAGCTTTTAAAGCCCTCTAAGAACGTCTCATTCCCCAGGTCTTCCTATTGATTTTTGCATCGCCCTTTTATTTGCCGGAACTTGTTTCATTACTTCTGGCAGACCTGCTGTTACACAGTTGCCACTGACTTTCCAGTAAGTGCTCAGAAGATAGGGCTTTTCCCATTGATCAAACTTCAAGTCAGGTCAAATAAAGATTAGTCCAATCTCCATTAATTGGGGCTTTTCCAGGAGCTTTTGATCAAATCAGTTAATGACAATTCTCTGAAAATGATAGTTTCTAGTGAACTTTATACCCATTCTCTCCCATTCAGTGGCTTTTAGACTTATATTTTCACAATTCCTGTGGTTGCAAGGTTGGCTTATTTTCAGTGCTGCGGAGTTAAAGAAAATGAGATTAGAATAGGGAAGGTTAAAATGCCACAGAGTGAAACTCAGCCTTTTTTCCTTAAATGATTGATCCTTAAGATTGGTGTAAGCTTTTGAGTTTTTTCAGATTCTTGGAGGAAAAAAAAGATTTTGACATTTTTTTCCTAGGGTTCTCATTTGCCTTTATAGAGGAGCATATTTTCTGAGATTCTTACTCCACCATTCCAAAAGTATTTCCCTAGCCCATTTTTTTTATTATTTAAAAATAATAATGCTATTACATTTGCATTTTATAGACCTAACATTGTTATCACTATTATAGCAAGTGCTTTTTTGGTAGTTGAAATTGTCCTATGGAACTAAATGACAAATTCTCATGTAATTTGATCACAAAATTGTATAATCTGAGATAAGTCCTCTGGACCCTAGTTAGATTATGATGTCCTGGTAGCCAAAGAGATTAATATGAACATTTTGAAAAATGCTTTTGAAATTTTACTGAAAATTCAATCCAAAGATGCAGGAAAAATCCTAATGCTAGATGGATGTTTTAGATCAAAAAAATGCCAAACAAAAATTTTCAAAAAAAAAATCATCAAATTTATTTTTAACTTTTGATTGACTTCATGTTATTTCATGGTCTCCCACATATTTTTCAGTACTGTGCTCCTCAAACAATTTTGAGGAATTGAGGAATTCCTCAAACTTCAAGGTGAAACCTGACCCTTCTATCCCTAAAATAATGTTCTGCATAGTTAATAGTATTGCCATTTACTTAATCTGAAAATGTGTCATTTTGTTGATGGTGTACTATATCCTAGTCATTGTATTTTTTCATGTAAAATATGCTCAATAAGAGTTCTCCAAAATATTGAAAATAATACAGTGAATGGATGAGTCAATTTGCATTTTATGATTTCTGCCTATACTTCCCAAATTCAGTTTGTTTTACATTTTTCCTGTGAACTATTCTCAATGGTACTAACTTACTTAATGCAGCGTGACTTCTTGTGTAGATGATTTAAAACAGGACCCTAACTGTTGCCCCCACTTTGTGTCTTTAGAACTCTGTCCTGCAAATCAGTTATATCATTCTCTCATATAAAATATTAATTGAATAATGTGTAAACTCCCTAACCTAGTAGTCAGGATTTTATCATGGCCTGCTCACCTTTTAATCTCTTTGTATATACCCTCTACTCCAGTAAACCCGTGCCTTTTTTTTTTCCTCTTTTTTAAAAATATTTTTTAGTTGTCAGTGGACCTTTATTTTATTGATATTGATTGATTGATACACAATGCTGAGGATTGAACCCAGGGCCTCACACATTCCAGGCAAGCATTCTACCACTGAGCTACAACCACAGCCTCTCTTTTTGCTCTTTTTAGAATGTTGTATTTGTCAATTTCTTTTTATTGGAGCCCTATTTAAATTAATATATCCTACTTCACATAATATTTATTCATAAATTTCTTTATTTTTCTTTCCCTGTCAAAGGCTTTCTCCATACTTTGGACTGAAGGATCCTCTCTTAAGGCACTTATGTATTTAATTTCCCCTATTTGATTGACAGGTTCTTCTCATTTTTATATTCCCTAGTGTCCTGTGCATTGTAGGAATGCAATGATATTTTTCCATTGAACTATTAGTAAAAAAATTCAACCTTATGTCCACAAGACTGGACCTTTACCAATTCCTAAGTATCAATCATGGTAGCTGGTGGAAATTTCTAGCACTATAAAATAATAGTGAGGCCGATATATCCCTTAAATATTCACACTTTGGTTGATTTGCTAGGTTATTGTATTTAATCTAGAATGTAAAAGGAATGCCTCTCAGGTAATACTTTTCTTTAGCAACCTATGATTTTTCTACAAAGCAATCAATGTTTTTAGAACCTTAAATATTAAAAGTCTCTCTCAAATGTGGAAGATTCAGATGGTTATAGGTAATATGATTGAGAAGAATATTACCAACAACGATTATCTTTTAAAAGATGATCCCAGTAACTTTTGCAGAGAAGTTTTAACCAAATGACTGTCCAGGAATCCTCCTGAAGATACTTACAAATGAAAACCTGCACAGGAAGTGAAGACAGCCCGTCAACTCCATATTTTTAAAAAATTTCAGTGTAAAACCTAACACAAGACCATTTTGATTGTTTTATTTGTTTTTTAAGGTGGTGAATCCAAAAAAGAAAGGAAAAAAGAAAAAATACATTAATTCTGGAACAGTAAGTCAAATTTTATATTATTCATTAAGGATTCAAATTAATGAATTATATATGATGTTTTTAATCAGACTAAAAGCAACTAAACCACTGAGTTGTTTTACCTGTGATTTTAATATGGACTATAGTAAAAAAAATTAATTCTTTGTGGAGTGATTACAATGGATAATTCCTTATGAAAGTTAGTGACTTGGTTTCCTGCCCACTTTCTTGGAGTTTGTAAGGCCTCAGAGGGAAGCTGAAGTGTTCTTCTGAACTCTTTGACCAGTGGAATCAGATCAGAGAATCAGGCAAACCTGAAAAATCTTAAGTGGTAGTGAGAAATAGTGTTTTTTCTAGGTTACACTTAACTATTAGGATTCATTTTATGGGTTATGAAAATGTTCATTTATAGTACATTCTCTTTGGGAATGCCCTTCTAACTCACCAAAGGAGGGAGCAAAGATGAAAGTATTTGAAAATTGTGAAAATCCAATGTCATCCTATTTTAAGAAAAAAATATCCTGAAGATTTTTTTCTAAGATTAACTATTCTTGGGAGAAGCAAAATCTAAGTTTTCCTCAAGTTTCCTTTTAAAGATTTTAATAAAGCAAGTCACTTAAAATATTAGGTGGACTTATTATAAAACCATAACAAAAACACACATCTCTTCTGGTGTAGCGCAGCTCACTGATTCCAGTTTTTAGTTTTAACCATTTTCCAACTCCCTTTCATCTTTCCTTTTATCTAAAATGGGAAATAACACAGTGTCCTTGTGGATAATTTTCATGCTGTTCTTCAAAGGAAGTAAACTGATCATAAAAAGGAGTTGTTAATTTAATATTTTTATCCCTTTCCTTCATGTTATTTTAAATGTACAATCAGTCCTAGCAGATTTTAATAAAGAATAATGTCTTTAGTGATTTTTGAAATGCGAGGAAATATTACTTTCTCCTTAATAGATGGAAGTTCATTTGGGGTTACAATTGGTACTAACAGGTAATTCTGTCTCTCTTGCTCTCTTTTTTAAGGTAACTTTACTTTCTTTCTTGGTAGAGACCGAAGTTTCATTCCTTGACTATATTAAGGGAGGGTAAGTCATTCTTTCAAATTATTTCATTGTTTAAACATTTCTTTGAATGTGTGTAGTAAGTGCTACCATCAGATATGGGGGCGAGTTGGTACATTTTGATGCAGACCTACTGTATTTTTGTTTCAGACCTACACAGAAAAATGTACATACTAGGAACTATTACTTCTGGTGTAAAACATTACTTTAATCAAGAAAAATAGTTTATTGTACCATTAATAGTTGTAGATAAAGCTATTGTCTATTCCTACATAGAATGTTTTTACTTGCCTAACATATAGGATTTTTAGATGTACTTTTTATTGCTTTTATTTTTTTTTTATTTATTTATTTTTTTTATTCTTTTATTTACTTATTGATTCATTGAACACAAATGGAGTACAGCTATTGTTTCACTGTTTCTACACAAGGTAGAGTCACACCATCTGTGCATTCATGCATGTACATTGGGCAATGGTATCTGTCACACATTCTGTTATTAATTTTACCCCCCACCCACCCCCACCCCTCCCTTCCCTCTATGCTAGCTATCTTTCCTCCATTCTTGCCATCTTTCCCCCCCACATTATGCATCATCATTCATATATCAGAGAGACCATTCGGCTTTTGGATTTTTGGGATTGGCTGATCTCACTTAGCATAAGAGTTTCCAACATCATCCATTTACCTACAAATACCATAATTTTATTCTTCTTTATGGCTGAGTAATATTCCATTGTGTTAAAATAGCACAACAGCTTGAGGGTTTCATTTAAATGTATAAGCTAGCAGACTGGGGTTGTGGCTCAGTGGTGGAGCATTTACCTATCATGTGTGAGGCACTGCATTCAGTGATCAGCACTGCGTATAAATAAATGAATAAAATAAAGGTCTATCAGCAACTAAAAATATATATAAAAATAAAAAATGTATATGCTAACCTCAGAATATTAAAGGAATGTACCTTGTCATAATATCCTAATGTAGGCATGGATTATGATTATGAATAGTCATTTATTTATTCTGTTAGCTCTCAGGCAGGAAAACATTTCCTTAGAAAATGTTTGTTTGTAACCATTTATGAAATTTTCCTAAGTCCAGATAGATCCCATATTTGTAGTGTCTTACAGTTTCTTAATTTCTAGTAAATATGGAGGCCTTTCCAGTTTCTTCCACTTTGAACCTAGGTTTTCCTTTTTATTACCAGAGTATCCCTGAAGATTTTAAAAAAAAAATTTTTTTTCACAGTATAAAATATTCACATATTCTTATTTATTTGCTTTCATTTTGTATTATTAATATACAAAATTGGTGAGGCTAATTTGACTGTTTAGTAGTCATGATGAATGACAACCAGAGACATCATTCATGTAAACCTTTTCCTAACTATGATTCAGCAATTTTTTTCCCCCATACTGATTTACTGATAGAATGTCACTGGGCCAAAGAAAGCAATATGGGAATGAGGGCCCAAAGAAGCAAAAATAGGTACCCAGAAAACAAAGAGCTGGTCCCTTTTTATTCTCTGTTAAGGAAAGATAGCAAGCCAAAACCAGTACCTGCATAAATGGGAAGTATGGGCTGTATATGGGTATCTTTAAGCCTGTCTCCTGAATCTATGGTAGTGGTTTCAATAAATTTTAAAATACCAAATTTTTTTTTTAAAAGTTTGCCTATGTATTTCAACATTTGTGCATATTTTTTATTATTGAGATGGAAAAATAAGAAGTTGAATTTTTACTATAGATTTTATTCTTATATAAATAAATTCATTAGTGGCTATAGTTAACAGATAGTAAAGAAGAAAGAGTAATTCAATGGACATCCTTCACCATGTTCTTTATAAACTTAAAGTGCTTCATAAGTCTGATTATATTTTGCATATTGAAATAATGATATGAAGTTTTGAAATGTCATGTATTCCTTTTGGTGTTTGTTTATTTTTTCCTTTGTGAATGTTTGAACTGTGTGTGTGTGTGTGTGTGTGTGTGTGTCAGCAGTGCAATATCTAGTAATATTTTGATGTGAGTCTATCAGCAAACAGTATTTCCTAAATTAGTTTTCAATAAATCACTTTTATTGGTTTTTCATATTCTCCTTTTGAAAATCCTCATAGCTCATCACAGCAGATAGGTTTCTACAGTACAAACAACAATGATGGTCTTGAAAGACTCACAAAGTTCTGTTTTCTGTGGCTTATGGCCTCCAAAATTCATTTTGTTTCCACACTCTATTTCCAGCACTGCCTGTGCTGGAGGATGTGCCAGGAGGCAGTGTATCATGGAGCCCCAGCTTAGTAGGTCCACTCTGCTCCACACTCTGCTCCAGTCCTCACTCCCTGAGTCCTTTATAAGAACCCAGTTTTGATTTGGAGATGGACCCAGGGAAAAATGGAGCTTGAATTTCATTACATAATGAATCTAACTGGACTTTTATTAATTTGTGTAGAATCATATTATAGTCTCCCTTGCTTATCCACAAAACATGTTCCAAGATGTCCAGGGATGCTCAGCACTGTGGATGTTTGACCCCTATATATACTGTGCTTTGCTTCTGTATGTACATATTTATTATGAAGTTAAATGTATAAATTAGACACAGGAAGAGATTAACATCAATAATTAATAAGGAAGCAAACATTGTAAGATGCTACAATAAAAGTATTTGAAATTTATGAATTACTTCTCAAATTTTCCATTTAATATTGTTTCTGGTAAGTGAAACTACACTGAAGAAAACTGAATTGGGGGACTACTGTATCTGAAAAGAACATGAAAAATATTGTTTGTGGAAGTATGTTTAATAAATGTATATACTCTCTTTTAAAGATGTTATAATTATTCATTTATATATCGTTCATCACTGTAGTACCTAAAGCAAAACCCAAAGCTATTAATACATCATCCCTCTGGCAGTGGAATCCAAATAAACAGCAGTGGTAATTATTTTATCATGTGACCTTATGGGTGTTTGTTCTGAAGAACTTGTTATAAGTAATTGGTGACAGCACTTCTGATTTTTATTAGTGATCTAGTGAGGAGATCGACTCTATTATGACATTCACCATTTTAGATAATAGGCAAATGATTTCATATATGTAAACTTGATTTTCCTGGGGTTCACATGAATCTGATATTCGACAAAGATTAATTCAACTAGATCTTCCAACTCTTTCATGACTGAAGATTCTCTTACTTATAGTCTAGAATAATTCTAGAATCATTTTTTTATATTCTTACAGAAGCTTACTCTAAACCATGGACTTATGGTACAGTGTAATTTGCATTTTTGATAGCTCACATTTGCTGATCACTTATCACATGCCCAGCCCTGAGACAAAAGCTGAAAGGAAGCTCTCCCTTCTCTCCATGGGCCTCTCACCTTCTGTGCTCCCCTTTCTCCTTCTTCCTTTCTCTCCTGATCTATATTCATGTTGATAATATCCTCTTTTTGTTGTTGTTGTGGTTACTGGGGATTGAACTCAAGGGTGCTTTACTACCGAACTACACCCCCAAGCCTTTTTATTTTTAGACAGTGTCTTACTGAGTTGTCCAGGCTAGCCATAAATTTTATAATCTTTCTACCCCAGGCTCCTGAGTTGCTGGGATTACTGGTGTGTGGCTTCATGCCCAGCAATAATATTCTCTTTCCAAAATAATTACAATAAATAAATAATTTACTTGCATTTATGTTTTGGTATTGGTGTAGTTAGTATATCACATCTAATTACCACCAAAGTACAGTTGAATTTACATAGACCAAGGAGTGTCTTGGCATGCAAAGTATACAAGGATTTTATTGTTAGATACTTATGAAGACTTAAATGATATTAAACTGTGAGGTATAGCCATTGGTCAGTAAACTGCTCCATAAAGTGCCAAATGACGTTAATTATACAAATTGTAAGAGTTTCATATTCATTCCTTTAAAACAATTCTTTGTATATGAAAATAACAAATCATGGAGCCATGAAATGCAAAATACCAATATTAAAATAATTCAGAATTAAGTGACTATAAACATCTCATTCAAATATCTGAGTGAATGATTTTTATTTTTCTTTAAAGATTTCCTACAGACTTTTTTTTTATTTACTTATTTTAACATTGTATTCCTTTTGGGTTTTCTGCCCTTGCAGTTAAGAAGCTTCAATCTCCAAGCATACAAATGAACTCTAGTGATTGAAAATCATATTAAAGCATTACATAATAAAATTAAAATTTTGGAATAATAATTAGCATATAGAATATGAGGAGTTACACTCATTTCAAATTAGAATTTGTTGTATTGATTGGCAATTACGTATCGTTTCGATAGTGGCTACTGACTTTTGTGAATGACATCAAATATTGTTCACAGAAATCTGACATAACTGACAGTTCATTCCCTTGCACCTGAAAAAAAATCTGAAACTGTTCAACACCTCAGTGATATTTAATATGCTTCATAATAATTTTTTTCTAAAACTACAGAATGCTTTAGTTCTATTGTATTTTATTAATGTTTATTTTCAGGTATTGGGGGAAATAGGTATCAAGACTCTCAAATTTTAAACTACTATATTTTTTGTTTCACATTGTAAAACTAAAATAGTAAAAAGAAAAGTTAGGTAAAGTGGGAAACATTTAGAGTTACATTAGAATCCCCATAATCATACACTCTAGCAATGATCATTGTTGAAGACTTGATATTTATTATTCCCTACTTATTTCCTAACACATACCACTATTTTTATAACAGTGGGATGTTCAGTTTCCTGCATTGTTTGTTTTGTTAATTAAATATATTGTGTGTATTTGTTACCATGCCTCTGCTTATATATCTACATTATTTTAACAGATCCAAATTGTATGGCTATAGATAATTTAGTTTAAAGTTTCCTAATGACACATATTTTAGTTAATCCAGTTTTTTAAATTGTAAACAAAGCTGGAATCTAAATCCCAGGTGCAGAGCATTTTGTGCACATCCTTAAGCATGTTTTTAGAGTCACTGCCTAGAAATGATGTTGGCTAAATGGTATGTATATTTTACAGTTTGTACATATTTTTAATGGATCACTAAAAAGGTATAATAATTTATACTACTGACATCTGTGTATGAATGTTTATCATATCCTTACCCTTCCTAAATAGTGTCCCTCCTTTTTTATTTTGCCAGTTTATTAGATAAATATTAAAAGTCACTGTTCACCTGTGAAACCTCTGTTTAGCAGTCCCATGTTACACCCATTGTGTCTTTGAACACACAGCTTTCAGGCCCCTTTTCCTCCACTGTCTCTTTCCTCAGTTCCCTTACTAACGACTAAGTATTTTCAACTGAGGACATAAACAGGAGGGCAGCTTGGAGCTGCACTGCTTAGGTGAGCAAGGCTTCAGCTGCACCACCCTGGCGCTCAGGCCTTGGTCTTGATGCCACTTCTCTTCAGCACATATCTGGAGACCCTTTTAAAACTAATCCATCTGACCTTGCCATTTATAACCTCTGAGGACCTGGGGAACAATGAAACAAGCAAGTGCTTCAGGCTGTGATCACCCAAAAAGCCAAAGTAGTATGTTGGAAGCCATATTTATTAGTACTTTGAAGATTTGTGGAATTCTCAAGGTCAACTTTTCAGAAGAGGTGCCCATCATATTTCAAAGTAGGCATGATATTTCAAAAGCAATTAGTACAACTTCTAAATGCAGTTTGGTTTTTAGAATGAATCACAACTTTTAAAATCAGTGTTTCCTGTTTTTTTATAGATTGTTTTGTTGCTAGGTCAGGGTATCATCAATTTAGAGTCACCTCATAGCTTTTCTCATCTGACAGAATGTTGAGTTCTGCCTATGTTGAATCTTTTTTTTTTTAATTAATTTGTTTTTTAATTTTAGGTTATTGCACACAACTGGAGTACAACTATCATTTTTCTAGTTATACACAAAGTAGAATCATAAAATTTGCCTATTTATACATATACATACGGTATATATGTTTGTCTCATTCTATTATCTTTCCTTACCTGCCCCCTACCCATGCCTCAGTTTCTTCTATACAATCCATCCCTTCTCCATTCTTAGCAAGCCTCCCCCCACCCACTAGGTGTCATCAACCACTTGTAAGAGAGATTATTTGGCCTTTGGTTTTTTGGGATTGACTTATTTCACTTAACATGATCTTCTCCAATTCTATCCATTTACCTGCAAATGTCATAATTTTATCATTCTTTATGGCTGAATAATATTTCATTGTGTATATATACCACAGTTTCTTTATTCATTCCTCTGTTGAAGGGCATCTAGGTTGGTTCCACAATCTAGCTATAGTGAATTGGGCTGCTATAAACATTAATGTGGCTGCATCACTGTAGTATGCTGATTTTAAGTCCTTGGGGTGTAGGCCAAGGAGAGGGATAGCTGGGTCAATTGGTGGTTCCATTCCAAGTTTTTGAAGGGATCTCCATACTGTTTTCCAGAGTGGCTGCACCAATTTGCAACCCCACCAACAATGTATGAGAGTACCTTTTTCCCCACATCCTCGCCAACACCTATTGTTGCTTGTATTCTTGATAATAGCCATTCTAATTGGGGTGAGTTGATATCTTAGGGTAGATTTGATTTGCATTTCTCTTATTACTAGAGATGTTGAACATTTTTCATGTATCTGTTGATTGCTTGGAGATCCTCTTCTGTGAAGTGTCTGCTCATTTCCTTAGCCCATTTATTGATTGGGTTATTTGTATTCTTGGGGTAAAGTTTTTTGAGTTCTTTATATATTCTGGAGATTAGTGCTCTACCTGTTGTGTGTGTGGCAAAGATTTTCTCCCACTCTGTAGGCTCTCTCTTCACATTGCTGATTGTTTCCTTTGCTGAGAAAAAGCTTTTTTAGTTTGAAGCTATCCCAATCATTGATTCCTACTTTTATTTCTTGCGACTTGGGAGTCATGTTAAACAAGTCTGGTCCTAGGCAGATATGATGAAGATTGGGACCTACTTTTTCTTCTATTAGGTGCAGGGTCTCTGGCCTAATTCCTAGGTCCTTGATCCATTTTGATTTGAGTTTTGTGCAGGGTGAGAGATAGGGGTTTAGTTTCATTTTGCTGCGTATGGATTTCCAGTTTTCCCAGCACCATTTCTTGAAGAGGCTATCTTTTCTCCGTTGTATGTTTTTAGAGCCTTTGTCTAGTATGAGGAAACTGTATTTATGCAGGTTTGTCTCTGTGTCTTCTATTCTGTACCATTGATCTACCTGCCTATTTTGGTGCCAATACCATGCCATTTTTGTTACTATTGCTTTGTAGTGTATTTGAAGGTCTGGTATTGTGATGCCTCCTGCTTTGCTTTGCTTGCTAAGAATTGCTTTAGCAATTCTGGGTCTCTTATTTCTCCAAATGAATTTCATGATTGCTTGCTCTATTTCTATGAGGTCCGTTATTGGGATTTTAATTGGAATTGCATTGAATTTGTATAGAACTTTTGGTAGTATGGCCATTTGACAATATTAATTCTGCCTATCCAAGAACATGGGAGATCTTTCCATCTTCTAAGATATTCTTTAATTTCTTTCTTAAATGTTCTGTAGTTCTCATTGTAGAGGTCTTTCACGTCTTTTATTAGATTGATTCCCAAATATTTTATTTTTTTCGAGGCTATTGTGAATGGAGTAGTTTTCCTAATTTCTCTTTCAGAGGATTCATCACTTATGGATAAAAATGCATTAGATTTATGAGCATTAATTTTATATCCGGCTACTTTACTGAATTTATTTATGAGTTCCAGAAGTTTTCTGGTGGAATTTTTCGGCTCCTCTAAATATAGAATCATGTCATCAGCAAAAAGGGATAGTTTGAGCTCTTCTTTTCCTATTTGTATCCCTTTCATTTCTTTGGTCTGTCTAATTGTTCTGGCTTGCGTTTCAAGGACAATGTTGAATGGAAATGGTGAAAGAGGGCATTCTTGCCTAGTTCCAGTTTTTAAGGGGAATGCTTTCAATTTTTTTCCATTTAGAATGATGTTGGCTGTAGGCTTAGCATAGATAGCCTTTACAATGTTTAGGAACACTCCTACTATCCCTCTTTTTTCTAGTGTTTTGAGCATGACGGGGTGCTATATTTTATCAAATGCTTTCTCTGCATCTATTGAAATAATCATGTGGTTCTTAACTTTAAGTCTGTTGATGTGATGAATTACTTTTATTGATTTCCGGATGTTGAACCAACCTTGCATCCCTGGGATGAAACCCACTTGATCATGGTGCACTACCTTTTTAATATGCTTTTGTATGTGATTCACTAAAATTTTGTTAAGAACTTTTGCATCTATGTTCATTAGAGATATTGGTCTGAAATTTTCTTTTCTTGATGTTTCTTTGTCTGGTTTTGGTATCAGGGTGATATTGGCTTCATAGAATGAATTTAGAAGGGTTCCCTCCTCCACTATTTCATGGAATACTTTGAGGAGTATTGGAATGAGCTCTTTTTTGAAGTCTTGTAGAACTCAGCTGTGAATCCATCTGGTCCTGGACTTTTCTTTGTTGGTAGGCTTTTGATGACTTCTTCTATTTCATTGCTTGAAATTGATCTATTTAAATTATGTATATCCTCTAGATTCAGTTTTGGAGGGCTCATATGCCTCTAGGAACCTGTTGGTATCTTTGAGATTTTCTATTTTGTTGGAGTATAAATTTTCAAAATAGCTTCTAATTATGTTTTGTATTTCAATAGTTTCTGTTGTGGTATTTCCATTTTCATCATGAATTTTAGTAATTTGAGTTTTCTCTCTTCATTAGTGTGGCTAAGGGTTTAGCAATTTTGTTTATTTTTTCTAAGAACCAACTTTTTGTTTTGTCAATTTTATGAGTTGTCTCTTTTGTTTCAATTTCATTGCTTTCTGCTCTGATTTTAATTATTTCCTATCTTCTACTACTTTTGGTGATGAACTGTTCCTCTTTTTTTAGGGCTTTGAGCTGTAATGTGAGGACATTTATTTGTTGACATTTCATTCTTTTATTGAATGCGCTCCATGCAATGAGTTTTCCTCTTAGCACTGCTTTCATAGTATCCCAGAGATTTTGATATGTTGTATCTTTGTTCTTGTTAACCTCTAAGAATTTTTTTATTTCCCCCCTAATGTCTTCTGTTATCCATGCATCATTCAATAGCATATTATTTAATCTGCAGGTGTTGGAGTAGTTTCTGTTTTTTAATTTTAGCTTTGATTTCTAATTTCATTCCATTATGATCTGATAGAATACAAGATAGTATCTCTATGTTTTTGTATTTGCTAAGAGTACCTTTGTGGCATAACAGATGGTCTGTTTTTGAAAAGGATCCATGAGCTGCTGAGAAGAAAGTGTATTCGCTTATTGATGGATAGAATATTCTATATATGTCTGTCAAGTCTAAGTTAGCAATTGTGTTATTGAGTTCTAAGTTTTCTTTCTTCAATTTCTGCTTGGAAGATCTGGAAAATGGTGAGAGAGGAATGTTAAAGTAACCCAGTACTATTGTGTTTTGGTCTATTTGGTTCCTGGAATTAAGATGGATTTGATTGAAGTACACGGATGCACCATTGTTTGGGACATAAATATTTATGATTGTTATGTCTTGCTGATTTATGCTTCCCTTAAGCAGTATGAAATGACCTTCTTTATCCCTTCTAACTAATTTTGGCTTGAAGTCCACTTTATCTGATATGAGAATGGAAACCCCTGCTTTTTTACTGAGTCTGTGTGCATGCTATGTTTTTTCCCATCCTTTCACCTGTAGTCTGTGGGTGTCTTTTTCTTTGAGATGTGTCTCTTGGAGGCAGCATATTTTTGGGTCTTTCTTTTTAATCCAATCTGCCAGTCTATGTCTTTTGATTGATGAGTTCAGGCTAGTAACATTCAGGGTTTTTATTGAGATATGATTTGTATTCCCAGTGATTTTGGCTTATTTTTGGTTTTTAACTTGACTTGGTTTCTCCTTTATTTGGCTATTCCTTTAGGGTAGTTCCTCCCTAAACTGACTTACGTTGTTGTTCTTCATTTCTTCCTCATGGAATATTTTGTTTAAAATGTTCTGTAGTGCTGGCTTTCTATTTGTAAATTCTTTTAGCTTTTGTTTATCATGGAAGGATTTTATTTCATCTCCAAATCTGAAGGTAAGTTTTGCTGGGTATAAAATTCTTGGTTGGTATCCATTTTCTTTCAGAGCTTGAAATATGCTGTTCCAGGCCCTTTTTGCTTTTAGGGTCTGTGTTGACAAATCTGCTGATAACCGTATTGGTTTCCCCCTGGATGTAATCTGATGCTTTTCTCTCGCAACCTTTAAAATTCTATCTTTATTTTGTATGTTAGGTATACTTTCTTTATAATGTGCCTTGGTGTTGATCTGTTGTAGTTTTGTACATTTGGTGTCCTGGAAGCCTCTTGTATTTGATTTTCCATTTCATTCTTCAGATGTGGGAAATTTTCTGATATTATTTCATTGAATAGATTATTCATTCCTTTGGTTTGTATCTCTGTGCCTTCCTCAATCCCAATAACTCTTGAATTTGGTCTTTTCATGATACCCCATAATTCTTGTAGGCTTTGTTCATGACTTCTTACCATCTTCACCGTTCGGTCAACTTTCTTTTCAAGATTAAATATTTTGTCTTTGATGTCTAAGGTTCTATCTTCCAGGTGATCTAACCTGTTGGTTATGCTGTCTATTGAGTTTTTAATTTTGTTTATTATTTCCTTCATTTCCAGGGATTCAGTTTGGTTTGTTTTTTTTTTTCCAGAATCTCTATCTCTTTATTGAAATGATCTTTAACTTCCTGTAAGTGCTCTTTTAACTGTTCTTTTAACTGTTGACTGGTGCGATCATTCATTGCCTGCATTTGCTCTCTCATCACATCGTTTGCTTCTCTGCTCATTTTAATTATGTACACTCTGAACTCCCTTTCTGACAATTCTTCTGCCCTGCTATTATTGGATTCCGTTGATGTAGCATCTAGGTTTGTTTGAGATACTTTCTTCCCCTGTTTTCTCATGTTGCTCCTGTATCTTCTCCTCTATCTGTGAGAATCTGAGGTATTGTAACTTTCCCCCTATAGACTTGTGGTGTCCCAAAAGGTTTCCAATACCTCACCTCCTAGTCTTCAGTAATACTAGTTCATGGACTGGGGCCAGGGTGGGGTATGTCTGGGCCTTTGGGCTGGTCCTTCTTGCAGCTGCCCCCTGCAGAAGTCCCACAGGAGCACTCAGGGCCGATGTACCAGGTGCAGATGTCTCAGGCCTCTTCGCTGGGCTGAGCCTTATGTCTATCTCTGTGCCTATCTCCCAGACCAGAAGTCCTGCGGGACTTGGCTTGGCGGATCCCAAGCCTCTGAGCTGAGCCTCCCTGAATGGGAAACTCAAGTGTCCACTGCACCCACTCACCACATGCTGAGGTCTCCCACTTCTGGGCTGTGCCAGCTGCCCCTGCACGGAAATTCCCTGGGAGCACTTAGGGCCGACATACCAGTCGCAGAGGTCTCAGGCCTATGCGCTGGGCTCTGTGTTGAATCTTAATTGACACAGTAAGTTTGAGGTCTTCAAAAGGGTGAGAAATCATGAAATAAAATATGAATAATAATAATTAAATTGGTACTTACTCTAGCTAACTCTGCTCCAACCAAAATAAAGTTAGTTGAGGTGTTCTTGAATTTAGTTTGTCCTCAAGGTTCATTTTATAAACCATTTATCTGAGACTGTGTTGGGAGCACAGGACTAGTGAAGGGGAGCAGAATAAGCCACTGATGTGGACTGTAGCAGTGTTGTTTGATAGTCATAATTGGGATTAAACTCAGAAATATTTCAATTTCACTTTAAAAATTCATCTCTCTTTTTGTTCTCCCCCCAAAATTAAATAGAAAACTATAAAAACATCAAGTTTTTTTTTTCTCAGTATTCAGGAAGAAATTATGCAGAGTTAAGAATGAACACATTTAAATACGAAACAAAATTGTTTTCATACACTTTTAGAATCTTCCTTTTCAAAGGAGCTTCTCTTTAGGCTTAATTCTTGGTATCAGATGTTCTGGGCTTGCCTTGCTGTGGTCTTAATTGATGTAGATATTTACATGAAAATATAACCTTGATTGTTTGTGCAATCAATCCGGTTGTAGCTTGTTATTTTCCATTCATTGTCTCAACCTCTTTAAAACCTTCTTTGGCTGCAGAAGATAGGTTTATGGACTGAGGTGAAAGGATAAGACAGATGCATTCTAAATTAGCCAAGATCCAGTGTTTATGCAAATATTCTCTGAAATAAAAATCTAAGTTTTAGACTTTTTCTTTTTTTTTTTTTTTGGTTAAGCAGTACCATGATTTTCCTGGATCATGGGAGCTATTCTATAACTTGAAAAGTTTTATTTTCTAAATGGAATAATATCTAAAAGGAACTCTATTATAGAATAACAAAAACTCTTAGTTTCCCCTGTATTGTTGACTTTGGAATCATTATTTTTAGTTATATTGTGTATGTGTGTATATATATATATATATACATCTGTGAGGTTATTTTGTTCTCCTTTATATATTTAAGATAATTTTAGATGTTGAATGTCTGTTGTAATTGTCTCCAAAAAATGTTTTCTAAGTAAAACCTAATTCATGGCTTTGAATATTTACATTTTCATTAGTGAGGACAATATCCTATCCATTCCATATCACATATTGTTCTAAAATCTAAGATACTTTATTAGGTAGCATCATCATTATTTTAATTATTAGTATTTGTGAAACAGGTCTATTTGCCTATACAGAATACACTTCTGCATATTCCCAACAGCTTGCAGTCTAAGTATCTAAGGGCAAAATCACAAATTTCAGTTTGCTTGCCTGCCCTTCAGCCTCTGTGCCTCTCAGGTCTTCCTGAATCTGCACTCCACCAACATGACTGAAGGAACATACCCAGGAAGTTTCCATGTCTCAGACTGGCAGATGAAAGGGGAAACAGATCACAAATGCCACTGCACACTGAGAACCTGTGAAGCTCCTGGAATTTCATGTCAACCTGAAACCTTGGTCTATGCTTTTATCAGAATATTGAATGTTTTAGAAAATTGGAGTTCTACAGGTTGTCATACTGGGACAAAAAAAACAAACTCTCATCCAACCAGCCCAGGTGAGCAATACATGGCCTTCCCACATATACCCAGTGGCTGCTAGGCTCCCTAGGTGTCACTTTAATTGTCCATTCATGTGTTGTGTCTCTTCCTAGAGACACAATTTTCAAATATTTTTATAAGGCTGAATACAAGGTAACCATTGAATAAATATGGATTAATTAGACAGACATTTTAAGCATGACTTTCCACCCAAATCTCTCAGTGTAATTAAAACATGAACAAATAGAACTTTAAACAGAGTGTGATAATTCAGTGGGTTGGATTACAGACTCCTGTCTGTCTCTCTCAGACCTTATCAGTTTGTGACCTTCCTCTGTCTCTGCTTCATATACTCATCACCAAAGAAAACAGGTGCACCAGGTTTTCTGGGATAAGAGGATAAGAAAAAGCATGCCTCTTTTTTTTTTTTTTTTTGCCTCTACCAGAAATTATCCCAACCAGACTTACTCTCTTGGTTAGTAGTTACTTGGAGAAAAGGCAAGATTAGATTAGAATCATGAACTGCTTCTTTCTATATATCCTAACCGAAGGGAGCTTATAAGACTGGTTGGGCAAGTTCTAGGAAAGAATTTCAGTAAGGGGTAACTCTTTGGTGAAGAGTCAATGCAGTTACAGACTAGAAAAATGTTGCTGGTGGTTGAAGCAATACATGTAATAGTCTTGAATTTGAATTTGAATGCACAGTTCAAATCCTAGATCTGTCTTTTTAATGACAAATAGGAATAAAAGTAATAATACCTATCTTATAGATAATTCTGAGGATTAAATGGTATATGGTTAATAATTAATGGTAGCTGTTATTTTTCTGAAAAAATGTTGATGTGTTTAACATTTCAACATATCTCATTTGTTCATCATTACATTTTTAGTGGTGATTGCCCTCCTTTTCAGAGACTTGGAGAGAAAAAGATGTGTTCAAATTCACTACATTAGTAACTTTCTTGAGTAAATTGTTGTGTAATAACTCACAGGCACTCACTTCAAACATTCCTGTTCACCCTTCCTCAAGTCTTGATCTGAATCTAAAACTTGTTTACAATTATAGACAGACAGATTATATCCCATATTAAAAAAAAGTTAAAAAAAATCTTAGGAGGCAGGAAAAACAGATACCTACATATCATAAGCTCATTTTAAAGGCCGAAGTGAGTTTCTAGATACTGCTTATTTTAAAGGCAAGTTGACTATCAGTAAGTGCCTTTATCAACAAGCCCCACAAGAATTTTTTTTCTTAAAAATACTTAAAGCAAATGCAATAATACTGTAAAAATGTTTGCTTTAGTTTTATGAAATTTATGGTATTATGTTGGATATTTTGCCTCAGGGAGCACATTTTGCCAGAACATGCAATACTATAAGGTTTTTTTCCTAATCCAATTTCTTATTTGAAAACTAAATATACACATCTAGATTTTTTTCATAGGGCTTCTTGTTGTGGCACCCAAGTGCTTTGCATTTATCAAATCAGTGGAGAGCTAAACCCTGCAGGCTGAATTGGGATAAATCTAATAAAAATAAAGCCATTCTGCCTTCTATAAAAATTCAGAGAACATTATCATATCTCAACTAAACTCATTTAAACTAAGACTTATAAAAGAAACTACTATAAATATTAAAAAGAGTCTTATAAACATTAAGAAGAATCTTATAAACATTATTTGGGTAATGCTGCATTCTAATTTTTGTCCATTAAAATGCATTCTTAGAAAGGTTAGGGTGTCCACTTATATGCTTTAAGATGTATTTGAAAACTCAGAGAAATCCATTTAAAGTCAAAGAAAGCTGTATGTATGCTTCATCATGGGAAATAGTGCTAATTTATCCAAAATATTGACCATTTATTTTGTGCCAGGCAGTTTCATAGTTAATTTTTCTTGGTTAGTCTGCACGTTTAGCCAACCAACGTGAACTCTAAAGGAGCTGAGTGCTCTAATAGCAGTGGACTTCTGCAAAACTATTACTAATACTAGAACAACCCTTTAAATTTTTTTCTACTAATGATTGTCTAATTATTTCTCCTGTAAACATAGAATTTTTTTAAATGTAGGAACTGCTTGCTGTAGGAACAAAATTTTCTCATCTTTCTTTGAAATTATTATATTATGGACAATAGACTTTGCTCTCTAAAATAGTTTCACTTAACAATCAGCAATGTGAAGAGAGAGCCTTCAGAGTGGGAGAAAATCTTTGCCACACACACTTCAGATAGGGCACTAATCTCCAGAATCTACAAAGTACTCAAAAATCTTTACACCAAGAACACTAATAGCCCAATCAATAAATGGGCCAAGGAAATGAACAGATACTTTACAGAGGAAGATCTACAAGCAATCAACAGATTTATGAAAAAATGTTCAACATCCCTCGTTATAAGAGAAATGCAAATCAAAACCACCTTAAGATTTCATCTTACCCCAATTAGAATGTCTTTTATTAAGAACACAGGCAACAACAGGTGTTGCCGAGGATGTGGGGAAAAGGGTACACTCATACATTGCTGGTGGGAGTGCAAGTTGGTGCAGCCACTCTGGAAAGCAGTGTGGAGATTCCTTAGAAAACTTGGAATGGATCCACCATTTGACCCTGCTATTCCACTCCTTGGCCTATACCCAAAGGACTTAAAATCAGATTGCCTCAGTGATGCAGCCACATCAATGTTCATAGCTGCTCAATTCACAATAGCTAGATTATGGAATCAACCTAGATGCCCTTCAGTAGATGAATGGATAAAGAAACTGTGGTATATATACACAATGGAATATTACTCAGCCATAAAGAAGAATAAAATTATGGCATTTGTAGGTAAATGGATGATGTTGGAGACTGTTATGCTAAGTGAGATCAGCCAATCCCAAAAATCCAAGGGCCGAATGGTCTCTCTGATAAATGAGTTATGATGCATAATGCGGGGGGGAAAGGTGGCAAGAATGGAGGAAGGATAGATAGCATAGAGGGAAGGGAGGTGTGGGGGTGGGGTGGGGGGTAAAAATAATAACAGAATGTGTGACAGATACCATTGCCCTGTGTACATGCATGAAGGCACAGATGGTGTGACTCTACTTTGTGTACAACCAGTGAAACAATAGCTGTACTCCATTTGTGTTCAATGAATCAATAAGTAAATAATAAAAAAAAAGAAAAGAAAAACAAAAAATAAATAAATAAATAAATAAATAAAATAGTTTCGCTTTGGTAGGCAATTGAAAGGTTGGGCACAGTGAAATTAATAAAACAACAGTGGCTTACCAATGGCAGGTGGTAGTGGGGTCGAAGAGATTTTATCCTCGATGTTGCTTAGAATTGCTAATATTGAGTGAAGACTCCTTATTAGTACATTGCATTATATGTTGCTTTTAAGTTCTCTACAGAAAGTGTATTCCCTACTCCTGCACTGGTGGGAGCTTCACTATTTTACCCTTGAACCACTGACCGACAACTATAGGAACGATTAATGAAAAATAAATTTATGACAATGTAAAGAGAGCATTGCCCCTTTTGACCCAGCAGAGGACATAATTAGCATGAACCAGGAGAAGATGTCATTGGACCTCATTCTCTAGCATGCAGGGCACGTCAGAATTTTATTTCTCATTTTAGTGGACTCCTTCAAAGAAGCCATTACCTGTTTCTCATATGAGAAAACAGTGGTGCAAACAGTTGTTAATTTTGCAAGGAGTCACAACTCTGTCTAGTTGATCCTAGAATTCAAGCTCTAGTTTCTATGATTGACATCTCACTGTCTTTCTTCTAGGTGTCATTTCCTCTCCAGTACCCACCTCATTTTAAATGGAATTCTGGATAATACTTGTAATTGTGGTGTAATGTTGACTTTTTTGTTAGATTATCTTGATTGTTACTAATGAGATCCTTTTTTTTTTTTTTTTTTTTTTTTTGCGGTGCTGGGGATTGAACCCAGGACCTTGTGCATGCAAGGCAAGCACTCTACCAGCTGACCTATATCCCCAGCCCCTAATGAGATCCTTTCTAACTGCTGGTTAGAAAAAAAGATTAGCAATCTTGCATACCTTTTGACTTGGAGTTCCTGAACAGTAGGAAGATGAACTAGTCTCCTTGTGACGTTGTACTTTGGAGCATTCTTACAGTGTTAAAAACAATACTGAAGTCAATGGTCAAAGTCTGGAGAAAGAACATTTCATTAATTTATGGAAACTGGATTCTGTAAGGATCAAGAATATTAGCATAAACTATTGAGGAATCACATCACTTGTCCTCTCGTTTCCTGTGAGTTCTTAGTTTTGGTATTCCAGTGATCCCTCTGAAACCCAGAGTGTTTGGAAGGATAAGCTGGAGGCCTAAGCTTACAATTACTTCAGGCAACAGGATTTTGTTTGAAGGAGTATCCAGATGACATCGTTTAACAAAGATGGATCATTCATGGTGCATTATTGGGTTGGGTAGGATGTGACCTTAGAAGCTGGTGTGAAGAAAAGAATATCTGACATGGGAGGATCAGATTCTAGACAAGACCTAGAACTCCAGTAGACCCAGAAATCTGATAAGCACTGTACATTCTAGTATTCAAGGAAATATGCTGAACTCAGGTCCTAAAACACTTGCATCAATATTAGATACAGGAGCCGAGTGGACAATGGCCTGTAGAGCAACATGCCTAAGTTTTATTGTGACTACTGCCATACATACCTCACCCATGACTCTCCATCTGTGAGAAAGACACATTGCAGTGGTAGGAAACACAAAGAGAATGTGAAAGACTACTATCAGAAATGGATGGGCAGGCTCAGAGCCTGATTGACAAAACAACGGCTGCATTTCAACAAGGAAAGATACCTCCTACTCCATTCTCTGCACCTCCTCCTGTAGGTGCTATGATCCCACCTCCCCCTAGTCTACCAGGTCCTCCTCACCCTGGTATGATGCCAGCACCCCATATGGGAGGCCCTCCCATGATGCCAATGATGAGCCCTCCTCCTCCTGGGATGATGCCAGTGGGACCTGCTCCTGGAATGAGGCCACCCATGGGAGGCCACATGCCAATGATGCCTGGACCTCCAATGATGAGACCTCCTGCTCGTCCCATGATGGTGCCCACTTGGCCCGGAATGACATGACCAGACAGATGAGGATAGAGGGGAGCCTCTTTCAGTTTTATATTATTTGTTCTACTTCACCAGGAGATCATAGTGCTGTGACTGGATGTTTTCTAACAGTGTGACAACAAAGACTTGCTCCCCATTTTTATCAAAGAGAATAGTTACAGAGGGGAGAAGTTGGAAAGAAAAGGTACAGTTTTCATTTGTATTGTGAAATGTGAAAATAAAGTTGTCAGCTCTTTCAAAAAACAAACAAACAATAGAACAATATTAGGTACAATAATTAACTGTTTTTTAAATGCGTTTTTCAGATAGGTGCTTTTCTTCTCCCATCAACAAGAATGCAAGGAAATTTTCTTTACTGGTATTATTGCATATGAGGTACAAAGAGGTTAAGTGATTTTCTTAAGGGCACATTCCTGGTGGGTGAGAGTGTTTATCTTGGAATTCATATTTGCTCTGTATGTGTATGTTAAAACCTGCCCTCATGCTGGCAGAGCTCCATTGTTGGGGACAGTATTCCTGTGAATAGTTTATGAGCATGCAAAGCAGGAATTTTGAAGAGGCAGGAAAGTTTGGAATCAAGCAAATCTTTACTCTCATTCAAAAGTAGTTCAACTACTTTTAAGAAAGAGGAAAAGGTTAAGACAGGAAAGGGTATAACGTTTATCCCATGATGAGATAGGATCACCCAGGCTAGGTGATAGTGCTTGAGGAAGGAGACCTCAGAATCCACAATAGGTTCTAGAACTGACGTATAAACTAGGATGCATGTTGGTAAAACAAGGCAGAAGCTTAGTCCTGATATCCATGGACAGAATGAGAGGGCTATTAGAGTGGGGTGGGCATCCCAGTGTTTATGGGCTCTAGATCCCACTAGCTAATGAATCTGAATTTGTTTGTCAAAATTAAATAAAGATGGAGGAAATCCATCTTTAAGATTCATAATGTTCAGTTTGTACAACAGAATTCGAAATTGGAAATCAGTGAAAATGGGCTTTTTATACACACCCATCACAACTTAGTTCATAGCAATTAATTCATAATAACAGCTCTAAAAAATTTCTGAGATGATACTGCAGTGTGTATGTGTGTGAGTGTGTAATTTTCTTTGACAAGCATATCTGTATATGCTCGTTTTCTGTGGATCTTGCTGACTAGTAAAATCTTTCCATCTTGACATTTAATTTTTCTGTCATTCACAGTTTTTGGAAAGGTGGCAAAGTAAAACAGGAACACTTTCCAAGTATATATTTTAGCAGTAGTAGGACATATGCATCAGGAAGTCTCATGAGATGTTGGTACTAACTTATGCTATTTGGCAGGCATAACTTTTTTATATTCTAGAATATGGTGCTTTTAACTGAGTTTCTTGAAACCTTGCATTTCCTTTTCTGTTCTAAAACATAAAATGACAGCTAAAGTAACACTTCCTAAGCAAAATGTTTTAAGGATTTATATGTGATTGTTTTTATGAATATTCTATCAGGAGTCATCTGTGTGAATTCAGATTTTTTACTTTGACATGTGATTGATTTTTTTCCCTCTAACATTAGACTTCAAGCAGTATTAGAAAATGAAAAAGGGTAACAAGATTATTGGTGATATTTTCTGGCTTGCTTTTATAACAGATTATTTATCATTATCTTTGAGCAATCTGTCTTATAGCCTAAAGTTGTTATATTGCTAACATCTTTCTTTAAAGCACTATTAATATTTTCTAAAAATATAGAATGTGGCACTTGCTATAATAAGTATACATTGTAATAGGAATGAAAGCTCTCAGGAATCATGGGAATGAATAATCTGTTACCCACAGTAAATGTGCAATTGGTTTTTAGTTTATCCTATTGATTATCAATTCAATGATAAAATACCAGGCTGTTTTTTCATTGTTTTTAAGAATAGAAAGTTGAAATTGTAAGCTCTGTGAGATCAAAGATGGTGTTTCATTTGTTCCATTTCATTTCATCACTTAGCACAGTGCTTGCCAATTGGATGATGCTCAGTAAATAATTGTTGAGCTTCAGTTTTTTAAAGGAAAAAAAAATCAAAGTGGTATTATAGTAGACTAAGGGACCATCATTACCATGAGAAGCTTTATATTGTGAGCCATAATATTTTCCTTCTGATCTGAATACTGCTTCTGATTCAAAGTAATAAAGGAGAGAAATTCTTTCTGACATGCATAATGAGACAAAGAATTAATCAAACCCTGTAATTATTCAGCCACCAAATATGCATCAAGCATTCTGCTTTACTCCTTGAATGTCTCTGTTACTCCATGATTTTCAACTGGTCTTATTTACCATTTAGTGCTGAATAAATCAATCTTTTATAGTCTTAGAGCATCCAGGGTTTTAGTGGAACTCCTTGGGCCTACCTGCCTTTCTGTTTGTCCCGCTCTTTTCTTATCTTTTGTCTCTCTTTTTTAATAGATTTATTGCATATATGTATATATATATGTATATTTGAACTTGTGCATATTTTAAATATATTTTATATGTATATATAAAATAAATATGTATCTTCTTGATCTTATAGTTTTGTTTAGCCATTTAGCATTTTATTGTTAGCTTAATTCTAAATACCTGTTCTTTTTTATTATTATTATTCTTATATATGGTATAGTTCTTTAGTTAGTAGCCATAACTTTTCTTTGTAGTTTTGCTAGGCACAACTTTAGCTTTGAGAGGACCTTTGTATCTATGACTATTGACATCTTTTTTCCGCAAGTAATTGTTCTAAGAAGCAAATGAATATGCCATACATAATCTTGGAGAACAAATTAGAAACAACCATAAAATAAAGGTATTCATCGTGAGGGTCCAATTCTGCAGAGCCTGTCATAAGAGGTGAATCAGGACAAGGTTGTCCATCCCTGCAATCTAGGCAAGACTGAATCAAAAGCTGGACTTCTAAGTTGATCTGATGATTTTATGATCAATGTGCTTTACAATATACTTGATAGTAGGACATAAATTTGCCCAAGCGTAAGACTATCTCATAGTATCTTTATCGTTAAGGACATCTGTGCTGTATTTTTTTCTTAGATTTGCAACATGTAATTATCAGTATCTTTTATAGTGTTCCTATTATAGCCAGGGAGGTTGCAAATATTTAATTGGAGAAACAACATACCATGTTTGGTTTTTACTTTCAATGTGAACTCAAATTCCAATGCTGGTATTTATTATTGGCATGGGAAGATATTAAGTTTTGTTAGAAAAAACTTGTCTGTAAAAGGGAGACAGTAGTTCTTTATCAAAGTATTGTGAGGTTAATTGATATTATGCATAGAAAATATGAGTATATATTATACACTTAAATGTATTTTGCATATAATATTTTACATAGTTTTCTTTCAGTTCTCATATTATTACTGTGTGCCAGGAATTTGCCCTCAAAGAGTTTTGAAGTTTCACTAAGCTCACCAACTGAGTTGCTGGGACTTAATCCCTGTCCTTTCTAATTCCAAAGCCATACCCTTTCTAAGATACCATACCATACCCTGAATTATGGTCAGTTGTTCCCAAGAAGTTGCATGAGGAAGCAGAGTACTGATGGATACTGTTCTTTTTAAGCCCTCAAAGGAGTTTGTCTGGAAATGTTCTCCCAAAAGTCTCACTGTATTCTTTTTCTGAAAGTTTGTACTCATTTTGTTTCATGTTGGTTAGTGGTTTGCTCCACGTTAGCCTATATTCTTAGCCTACAAACCTGATTTCTACTCAGAAGAGAAGTTACCACATAGCTATAAAGGGAATCTACATTAGCTTTTGTTAAATGTAACCACAAAAGGTTGTTTATTGCTTAGGGGGAAAAATGAATTAGATTCAATCCCTGAATCATATTTAAGTCTTTTTGTGCTAAATTTTTGGAGAAAGAAGGAAATATTGTAATATCTTTGGCTAAGAGAAGAACAAGGAACCTGATAGGACAGTACCTTGAGTCAGATTATTTTTTAAAATCCCATCATCATCATCATTTATCCAACAATTCCAAACTTTGAAGTGTTATATCAATTTGTGTCAGAAGTAATTTTTGGTAAAAAATAGTCCCAGTATCATGTTTTCAAATGATTTACTTTTTAATAGGAATTATTTTTATATTAAATGTGATTATATGGTATTACAATAATCATATCATCATCATCATTATTTATGTGTTTGATGTTTTCTTTGGTAAGAAAGAGACTGAATTACATACAGAAATAGTCATCAGTATTCCCTAGCAAATTTTTTAGATGAATGCCACCTGTTTGGTTTCCAACAGAAAAAAAGAGAGAGAAAACTGACATAGTTAAAAACACAAAAATCCGACTCAGTAAAATAATTTTGTTAATGACCATGTGCTGAAAATTTTTAAAATATATACAAATCTCATTAACTTCTCTATATTTATCAATGATGTATAAGTATACATACATATACTGTGAGCAATTAGAGATAAATTGGTACCTGGAATTCTTGATTTCTAAAGAAAATAGAATAGAATCCTACTTTCAGAATTGCCAAAAGAAAATTAGTTTAAGCAATGACATCAGAAATGATTTTAGCAATGCTATACTTTAAAGTGTGTCATGATGACTACAGAATGATCTTGATCTTCATATAAATTAATAATAAATGCTGGCATTTGAAAGTGGAAAATAATTATTTACAACTTGACTTCTTCAGTGTGAGCCACTCCCTTTGTTATTGTGATCCAAAATACAAGCTACTTTTATTCCTTGGACTTTAATTTTTCATTGTATGGTAGTATGAATATATTTTTCAGTGGTATTTTTATCAAGTTCTTACATTGTAAAACTGCCTATCTAATGCTATCCAACGTATGTTGCAATGTATTTGCATGTAATGGACATTTAGGAAACTTAGTCACACTAAAAAATATAACACAAATGGAAAAGCAACTCCCTTTTTGCACTTATTTACTCATTAATGATTCTCATTTATTTATATTGTAGAACACAAATCAACTTCACCGTGGCTATTGATTTTACAGCATCAAATGGTGAGTATTAAGACTTTTCCCTGATCAAAGCTATCACCAATTAAGTGAGGGTTAGGTATTTTATTTTTGTTTTTACCTGTACATATTTCTGAAGTTTTTCATTAAAAAAAAAACACAGTTTTTCCTATTTTTTTAGCATTACAAAAAGTTACAATATGTAAAAGACTACAAAAAAATGTCACAAAGATGCATAACATGTTGAAATGTTGTCCTTTTTTGCTCCATATGTATTTAAAAAGAATACAAATTTTAAAGATAGTTAATCTCATTATGTATCCCTGGCCTATTTTGTGTGTTCTAGTCTATAGAAATATAATTTAACAGTACATGTAACTTACAGAACTTGATTAATTTTTACTCATTTATTTTTAAGAATTATTCATACTAACATGATATATCTTGTTAATTAACTGGGACTGACATATAATATTCCACTTCTGGATATTTATAATTCGTGTATGGAACATTTTAAGAAAGAAAATTTAGTGTACTTTTAATTTTACTTTGAACCAATTTTGTTTCAAGTAGACCAACCATTTGAAATCCATTATTAGGTATCACAAGAATATGAAACTCATTATCTTTTACCAGAAGTAGAAACTAGTTTTATTTGTTTATAGTTGTTCTCCAACTTACAATGTTTTGACTTACAAACATTACATTTTTACATTTTTTTCAACTGGGGGGTAAGAATAATATCAGTATGTGTGACAGACATCATTGCCCTGTGTACATGTATGAATGCACAGATGGGGTGACTCTACTTTGTGTACAACCAGAAAAACAATTGCTGTACTCCATTTGTGTTCAATAAATCAAAAAATTAAATAAAAATAAATAAATAAATAAATAAATAAATAAATAAAAGGTATGGAGCAATGTACATTCAATAGAAACCATTCTTCAAGTTTTGCAAGTTCGATCTTTTCCTGGGCTGCAGATATGTGGTAAAATATTCCCTTGTGGTCCCGGGCAGTAGCCACAAGCCCCCATGCCCAGTCTACCTCACAACCATAGGATAGGATGAAAACCTGATCCGCTGTAGTATGCAGAGTTGCTAAGCCATGACACACAGTAGGATACATGTACTAAGTAGTTTTTGATTTATGATATTTTCAACTTATATCCCAGTAACATGAGACATAAACACTACCCTGTCATCAATTGAGGAGTATCTGTAGGGTTATTTTTATTTTTCAAATTACTTATTGTGCCATGGCTTTCACATTATATTACTTTACTTCACATTTCTCTTACATTGTCTCATAATTCACAAAATAAGATAATTTTTAGGGAAAACAGCCCCCATAGGAGGTCACTTAATCCACCCTTTTCCTTGTTTGGAAATGGAGAGCCAGAAAATCTTTGCCCTAGTAAAAAAATTAGTCCTAGAGGTACAACTGCAGATGAGGAGACCAAACTGTAAATCAGTTCCTTTCACGTGTGTTGTTTATTCTCCAGGACTATGATTTCAAGTTAATGATGTTTACTCATGTGTTATTCAGTACAATATGAAATAAAAGTAGTAAAGGCAGTTGGTTTAAAAAAACTAGATTTTGTTAAACTGATAAATTTTAACACAACTGAGAGAAGCAAATATCTGTCATTTAAGACACAACTTACTGAAACTTATTTAAGAAGAAATAGATAATCTGAATAGACCTGTAACAAAAGATTGAATTAGTAATTTAAAAAAAAATTGTCCTCAATATTTATCTACCATGACACTCAGACAGTTTCAATGGTAAATTGCATCAAATATTTAAAGAATTAATACCAATTCTTTACAAACTCTTGCATAAAAACAGAAAAAAAAGGTATTTTCCCTAGTTCTTTCTATGAGGGTGTTATTGCTTTATGCCAAAACCAGACAAAATCATCACAAGAAAAGAAAAATTAAAGGTCAGTATTTCTTATAGTTATAGAGGTAAAAGTCTCAATAAAATACTAACAAACTGAATCCAAAAACAGATAAAGAGAATTATATATTCTGATAGAATAAGCCTATCCCAGGAATGCAAGGTTAGTTTAATATTAAAAAATAAAATAATCTAATGCATTCTATCCATAGAAGAAAATGAAAACCCCATGTCAATCTCAACTGATATAGAAAAAGCATTTGACAAAGCCCAACACATTTTTATGATAACAACAATCAACAAACTCGGAATATAGAGGGACTTTCTAACCTTATGAAGAGAGTCTTGGAAAAGCTCAAAGCCAACATTATACTTCCTGGTGAAAAGCTGGATGCTTTCCTCCTGCGATGCAGGGAAACCCAAGGATATCTACTCTTACCACTTCTATAATGCAGTTCACTGAAGGCTCATGAAAGTTAGACAAGATAAAGAAACTTAAAATATCCAGAATGAGAGGAAGAAGTGAGACTCTCTTTGCACGTAGCAAGATCTTGTGTGTGAAAATCCTAAAAGAATCCACTGAAACTCTATTAGAACCAGTTCATACATTTGGTATGCTGCAGCATAGAAGATATATGGAACATATTTCTCAATGTAAGAGCTAAAATTATAGAACTCAAGAAAACAGAGGTGTATCTTCATTATCTTGCATTTGGCAGCTTGATTTTAAAGTGTGGCATCAACTTCATGTATATATATATAAAAATTTTTTTTCTATGTTCATCCAAGGAATGATCTTAAAATGAAATTAAGAAGACAATTCCAAACCAGGTGCCATGGTGCATGTCTGTAATCCCAGTGGCTCAGAAGGCTGAGATGGGAGGATCATACATTCAAAGCCAGCCTCAGCAACTTAGTGAGGCCCTGTTTCAACATAAAAAATAAAAATGGCTGGGGTTGTGGTTTAGTGTTTAAGTGTCCTTGGGTTCAATCCCTGGTACCCAAAAAAGAAGACAATTCTATACATAACAACATCAAAAGAAATAGTATCATGCATTGATAAGTATAAAACTTATACTCTGAAAACTTTATTCTGAAAATATTGTCAAAAGAAATTAAATATTTTTAATAAATAAAATTCCATCCATGTTCCTGAATTAGAAGACCCAACATTGTGAAGATGGAAGTATTCTTCAAAGTGATTAACAGATTGCATTCAATATTTATCAGAATTCAAAAGGCCAGTTTTTTTTTTTTCTTTAAGAAATGGAAAATCATAAGGAATTACAAGGGATCCAGAAGAGCCAAAGCAAACCTGAAAATGACAATGTAGGAAGATTCACATTCCCAACTTCTAAAACTTACTATAAAAGCAACAGTGACCAAGACAGTGCGATGCTGGCATAAAAATGAACATAAGATCAATGAAATTGAAACCACAAGAATGGGATCCTAATTAGAATAAGATATACTCCATAGACGTACAATATGACCAAATACACTCTACTGTCATGGATATCTAACAACAGTACATTTTTAAAAAGAAAAAAAGAAAACCCCCACATGTTTAGGTTAACCGATTTGAAGGATACCAACAATTCAATGGGGGAAAGAATAATAGTCTTTTTAAAATGTGGTACTGGGACAATTGGATAGACACATGCAGAAGAATGAAGTTAGACTCCTACCTCTGTCATATTAAAAAACACTCAAAGTGGAACGTAGCTCTAAATGTAAGAGCTAAACTTATAAAATTCAAGGAAGCCTGGGTGTATCTTCACTATCTTGCATTTGGCAGTTGATTCTTAAGTGTGGCACCAAAAACATGAACAATAAAAGAAAAAATGGATAAACTGAACTCCATCAAAATTAAAACATTTTATGCTCCAAGGGATACTATCAAGAAAGTGAAAAGTCAAGCCCCAGAATGAGAGAAATATTTGCAAAGCATACATCCCATAGGGACTTGTATCTAGAATATATGAAGAAGTCTTCTAACTGAATAAGAAAGAAAAAATAACCAAATTTTAAAAATAGGCAAAGAATCTGAATACACATTGACCTATAAGCACATAAATAGACTCTTGGCATGTATAGGCTTCAGGAAACATACATCAAAAGTATAATATTTCACAATTATTTGACTGGCTATAATCAGATAGCAAGTATTGGTGAGGATGTGGAGAAACCAGAAATTTTATAATATTATGGGTGGGTATATAAAAGGATACAGCTGCTTTGGAAAACACAGTTACCCAAATTGTTAAATAAAAAGTCACCATAAGACCCAGCAGTTTCACTTCTAGATATATGCCCACAAGAAATGAAAACATGCAGAGAAACTTCCCCGTGAATGTTTGTAGCAGCAAAATAGTCAAACTATGGAAACAACTCAAATGTCTGTCAGCTGATAAATGGATAGACAAAGTGCAGTATACTTATACAATGGGATGCTGATCTACAACAAGCAGGAGTGAGGAACTGATGCATGCTACAACATGGACAGATGTTGAACTCACAAAGCTGGTCACACAGGCCATTTTCTGACATATTTGGATTAGGAAAATTAGGAGAGATACCATTTAGAGCTGGGGTGGATGATAAGGGGGCAATAGCTAAGGTACAGGGTTTCTTTTATGCCTATCTGTGAATATATTGTACTAAAAATCATAGATTTTGTATCATTTGTAAATGATATGATTTCTCCATAAACTGTTAACCAAGAATCTATTTACATCTAAGTTTTCTTACAAAAGGCATAGAGTATATCTAAAATTAAATTGGACTTAAGTTTGATATTATTCTAGGCTTAACACTATTGTAAAAAACCTTAAGAATGATAACTAATGCCAAGGGCTATGGAATCTGACTGCCTAGATTCATATTCTAGTTTTACCAATTATGTATACTGTGTGATTTGGAACAAGTTATTTTATCTGAAAAATGGGTATAATAAAATTACCCATGTCATTAGTTTGTTGAAATGCTTAAATGAGATAGGAATAAGATGTTCAGTATATGTTAGGTTCCCTGTTATTATAACTATTATTGCTGCTGATTGGTCCAATATCATATGAACCTACTGTAATCCATTTTTCATAAGCACCATTGCAGATATAGAGGAAGGACAAACATAGGAGAGTTGTGTTAAATAATCATTTAGTCCAGTAATGAAGGTATTTCTATTTCTAACTCCAGTAGACTTTTGACCAAGTGACAAAGCCCCTACTTTAAAGGAAATTACAAAGAAAAATTGCACTGGATATATTAAAAAGGCAAAGAACAGCTGGGTGCAGTGGTGCAAGCCTGTAATCCCAGTAGCTGGGGAGGTTGAGGCAGGAGGATTGGGAGTTCAAAGCCAGCCTCAGCAATTGCAAGGTGCTAAGCAACTCAGTGAGACACTGTCTTTAAATAAAATACAAAATAGGGCTGGGGATGTGGCTCAGTGGTCGAGTGTCCCTGAGTTCAATCCCTGATACCCACTCCTCTCAAAAGAAAAAGGTAAGGAAAACTTTATTCAAGACTTTTGCAATAGGAATAAAGAGTAAGAAGAGAGAAATTAAACTCTGGGGCTCTGAAGAAAAAGACTGGAGGGATTTGAGTGCTAGGGTGATGTTAGTGGGACATTGGCAGGAAGCTTGGTCTGTGTGAGTTGACCTCTGTATTTGCTAATTGGCTTTTATTGAAAGTAGGCTCCTACCTGTTTGAGACTGGAAGATGGGGTACTGTCTTTTTAGATGATTATATTTCAAAGGAATGGTGTCCCAGCTTCTTGAGGAAGACACTTCATGGTTTTAGGTTTCCTCTTTAAGAGGAAAAGAAAGAATTTACATTTGCAAGTTTTTTAAAGCAAATGCTATAAGAAAAGTGAGGTCAGAGTCCCCCAGTCAGGAAGAAACCATTCTAAAGTCAGTCAAGTTGAGGTGAACCTTTAAAACATCTAGAATACTCTCTCAGAAATTTTGTCATGCAGGACCAACATGTGAATGCTGTTAACCCTTTGGAAATACAAATGCATTTGTGTAAAACCAAGAGAAATCTCTCCTTTATTTTGTTTCTCTCTGAATTGCAAGTAGCTATTGTCACTTTTTTCCCTTATCAGAAAAACAAACAAACAAACAAACAAACAAACAAACAATAAAACATGCCTCAGGCCTTCCTTCTGGGTGGTTTAATGTGGAACAGAGTTGTATGAGCTTTTACAATTCCCATTGAACTTTCCATTTTCACTGAAGAAACTGTATGGACTTGGAGGCTGCCTTTGTGCTGGCAGGGTTACAGCGTGAGCAGTTAGGGTAACAGTGTCTGACAGGTGTTTTACATTCGTTCTCAAGGTCATCTTCATTCAGATGCACAACCTGTATAGAATAACCATTTTAGAAACAGAAAAACTTGTGAATGATCCAACCAATAATAACAGTGGTAGATAAGTTTACAACTAGTTCTATGGTACTTTATTATTTAAATCACTTTCAAACACACAACCTTATTTTGTCCTCCCAGTAAATCACTAAGGGAGGATTTTTTTTACAGATGTTGTCCTGGAAATGGTGAGGCTTACCTCTGGACTCTGGCTCCTAGCTTACTGTGTAGTTAGCAAGTCTGAATAATGTTTCCAATCTAAGTATTTAATCAGCTCGAATTAAGAAAAGCTCTACTCTTCTTGAGTGATAAGTCGGGATAGTTCTCAAATGTTCAACTTATATTTGTGATATGATTTTAGGAAGGGCTTATAATTATTGAAGCTCACAAATCATTTCAGTCCTCTGACTGTAGGCACAAGAATTCAACCTGAGGACAATGATTGTTCAAAAACAAAGATTATAGTACATGAACATTAACAAAAGTACTTTCATACTTCTAGAATGGTAACTCAATAATAGCCTGTACTATTCACGTTAAGGAATAATTTCTGAAAAATTCTTGACATGATTTGGAATTTCTTTGAGAAACTTTCTGTATCTCTGATATATTGTAATAAGTATTTATATGTTAATATTCATCCAAAATGAAACTATTAGACACACTATGGAAATAGGCAGAAAATGAGGAACTGGACAGAAAACCATGATTTTGAATATTTTATTCTGAAATGGACATCAGAGAACAGTGTTGTTTAAAAATATCCGTAGCCCGATGACTTATGTTTGCAATACATTTTGTGTTGTCAGGCAACCCTGCCCAGCCCACTTCTCTCCACTACATGAATCCTTACCAGTTGAATGCCTATGGCATGGCGCTGAAAGCAGTGGGAGAAATCGTCCAAGACTATGACAGTGATAAGATGTTCCCTGCACTGGGTTTTGGTGCAAAGCTGCCCCCAGATGGAAGGATATCTCATGAATTTGCTTTGGTAAGAATATATCAAGGGGAGATGACATTTTGAAAAGCAATATGTTGGCTATTTTAACACTGATTTTTTTCTACTTATTCTTTGCTCATTTGGGCACAAACCTTCGTGACCATAGAGTCAGCTTCATTTTGGTAAATAATTGACTTAGGAATGTGATCTTAATGGGAAACAAAGATAAATTAGAGGATGAGTAAATCTAACTGAAGTATTTCTAATTCGTAAGTAGGAAGTCTCTTTTGTTTCTGTTGCTGCCTAAAACTTAGAGGCGTAAGACAACATTCCTTATGCTCACAATTTGTGGGTCAGGGATATGATGTGGAGTAGCACATTTCTCCTTTTCAATATCTGGAGCCTCAGCTACTATTACTTGAATGGCTTAGAGTTAGCTGGAATTGTAGGGCTATGACCATGCTTCTGAGCTTCAGTTCTGCCTATTGGTTGAATTCCTCTGGTCTTCTCTGTGTCATGTCTCCTGGGGCACATTTGTCTTCTACTATGACTTCTTTGTCCAAGTTCATGTCCAGTACCTAAGCTGAGATGGCTAAAAGGGCTGGGGCTTCCTGGACACCTTACATCTGGCTAATCAATGTGGTGGTGGTTGTAGGTTTCTTCTTGTATGGTGGCCTCAGGGTGGTCACATTGCCTAAAGTGTGTATTTAAGTCTGAGACAGAAACTCCAGGACTATACATAGCATAGGCATAGAAGTCCCAGAATGTTATTTTTGTCCCATTCTATTGTTTATGCAAGTTACTAAGGTCAGCCCTTATATTAGTAATAATTCAAGGTAGGGGAATTAATTTTCACCTCTCAATGGGAAAAATATCAAAGAATGCCTGGCTATCTTAATTACCACCTTTCTTCACACCTAAGAAAAGGAATGACTGTGTTAAACCAAATGAAGCTTATTAATTTTTCTTATAAATGTTACTTCTCATCCTATGTATGATTTTTTTTCTCTCTTTTCCTCTAATTCTCTTGTTTTCTGCTTTACCTTCATCCACATTCATTGCATGTAACTACACCAATGCAGATATAAACTGCTAAGGAAAGATTTTTTTAATTTGCATTTTAATCTGTTCTTTGAACCAAAAATAACATGTATAGGTTAGAGATTGCTATGGTTCAGATGGGTCCTCTCCAAGACTCTGGTGTTTCCGATGTAATAGCAGTAAAAGTTGAGGCCTTTGAGAATTTAGGAATTGATTAGACCTTGAGAATCTAATGGGATTAAAGCCCAAATAAAAGAAACTTTAGCTAGCCCTTGGTCTCTTGCTCTTCTGCCTCTGTCATATGAGGACATAGCATTCCTCATGTCTGCAGGATGTCTCTCAGCAGATAACCAAACATGCCAGAGCCTTGACCTTAGACTTCTTACTCTTTTCCTACTCTTCAGAAGTATAAGACACATTTTGTTGTTATGAATTACCCAGCTTCAGCTGTGTTGTTGTCACAGCACAAGATGAATTAAAACAGAGCTCTTTAAGATTTATGGAAAAGAGTCTCCCAAATTGATGATGAGAGCAACAATAATTATGTCAATGGTGATGATAACCTCTCAATTTTACATCACTATTATTTTTTCAAAAACCTTTCATTTTCTTGAGTAGGTAAAACAAACTGGGGTTAAGTGGTCTTGATTCAGTGAAATGGTATTTGATTTGGGACTCCATAGTTACTGAGTATTGAGGCATATACTTTATACTGACTATCTTATATAATCTTTGTAATTCCTGAGAGTTAGGTATATCATGACAGATGCATTGCACTACTCCTATTGACTCTGTGAGGAGAGTGACCCATAAGAGTTGGACACCTCAAACTCAGAGGCTTGGAAATTAAGGACTTGAACCCCAGTCAGTCTTTTTTCAGGATCTGGGCTCCTACTAGCAAACTGTAACCTATGAAACCACTGTCATCCTACCACTTATGAGCATGCTTTATCAACGCAAGGATATTTCCAAAAGCTTTGATATGATTTATTTCAACTTCCTCAAATATGTTTTGAGAAGAGTATTTTTACATTTTTGTTTCTCTACTTATTCTTGCTTTTCTATTCTATCACCCAGACACTTTCTGGAAAGGTTGCTGCAGGGCTTAATTCTTTCTTCCATGAAATAGCCCACATGTCACACTCTCAGTGTCAAATAAAAAATGAATATCTGTTTGGATTTTGTTGTGTCTTAGAGAATTAAAATCTCCCAGAAACTTATAAAACCATGAAAATCATTCATGTGATCCTAAGTCTTAAGTGCCTCAGGAAAAAGGTCATGAGCTATTTTAAGGTCTAGGAAAAGGAATAATTGTGTTAAACTAAATGAGGTTTATTAATTTTCCTTCTACACATTTCTTTTCACCCTTGTGTATAATTTTTTTCTTTTCTCTCTCCTACTTTTCTTCTTTCTGCTTTTTTCTATCTCTATATTCATTCCATGTAGGCAAACTTATATAGGTATCTACTTCTAAGGAAAGTTTTTTTTTTTTTATTATTTTGTACCTTAAGCTTTTTTTTCTAACCCAATTCAAATCTTTCAGGATAGATATAATACTCCCTGGAATCTATGAAGCCTAGTCTCCCAAACTGAGGATAAAAATAATGATTATGTGGATGGTGATGATCTGAATGCCTCCATTTAGTATTCCATAACAATGGTATTACTTTAATTTTTTTCAGTACATGTTTGCTTTCTTGGATAAGACTAATAAGGAATAAGCAGGTTTGGGATGAGATATTTGATTTGATAACTGCTAATGCATTACATTAATCTCATCCTAAATCACTGTAATGTATGTGGAGGCACCAAACATGCCAAATACAAACACTTGAGTCCTGTGTCAACCTGACAATGAGTGAATACCAGTATTAACAAACCCTCATATCTCTATGGTAAGAATGTGTATTTACTGCCTATATAGTGAGTTAGTGACACATAGTGACATCAATATATAGCTATTATTTCACTGAATCAATTAATTTCTCAAAGCGCAAAGGAGGCTTATTTGAAAGTGAATAATGCCTAGTGAGTGAATTTGGCAAGCACAGATGTTGAAATTGAGCTTTGGTTTATCCACAAAGTCTCAGGTAAATCCAGTCTTTCATGGGAAACATGTACAAGAATAGATACCATGGGGAAAGAAAAGGGAATGGGTAAGGAAAGAATTTCCTACAGTTTTAGCACTTTTGGTTGTAAAAAGAATGAGTCATCTCTCTCCTCTTTTTACAACTTTTGATGACTCCTTGTGGGGCTATTCTAACAGGCAATCATGTGGAGTTCTAGAAGAATATTTCCAATGGGCATTTGGCCAGGGCACTTTAAAGAGAGTCTTCCACATTGATCAGCAGAGAAATGCTGCCCCTGTCCAAGTGATAGCTCCTTCTAAATGTCTAACGCTCTTGCATACCTCTCATGTATTTTGGCATTTAAAGAAATCTGTACATTTTGATTTTTACATGTATTTCTTTCTTCTAGCTAAACACTAACAATTTAATAACTAACAGTCTTTAACACTGTACTATACATAAAACAGAAGCTCAAAACATATTTGTTGGTTGAATAAAAGGAATAATTCTCCCAGATTTTTCCCATAGTAAAGAAAATCTCTGAGTAGCAACAGATACATTTCAGAGCACAGCAACAGCCCCTTAACAGCTTCTCTTCAGTGTCTTATCAGCTTGTTAGCCCTGCTGAAAACTGTTACAGGCTGTAGGCAGCCATAGACGCTATGGGTTTCTTGCATGGAACTGAATCCAAATCCCAGTAGGACTCCTGAGGCAGCCTTGGGAGAGAAATGCATGAGAGTTAGGACACTCCCAGCCAGGTAGGTCTCTGTGGTGGGATTATTGCTCATTTGACTTCAGTTTTTCATGCTTTTCTATGATTTACAAGTTAACATTCATAATTTTATAAACTAAAAAGTTATTAATTAAAAAGAAATTATGCAGTAGAACATCCTTTGCCTTCTTCATTAATAACAGGATTAAATGCATTTAATATTAAAAACATCTAGTTTTACTTTTATGCCAGAGCCACACATAAATTCATTCCAATTTCTTTTAACAAGCAAAAATTGATTCCATGTATAATTAAAGAAATTAGTTTTTAAACAGATAAAAAAAATCTTCATTACAATTTTACCATTAAGAGGAAAATCTCCTTCAGATAGCTGTAAAATATTTAAAATAATCCTGATATAATACAGAACACACACAAAAAGAAGATGTAATTTCATGTTATAAGATATTCTTATTATCATCTAAGGCATTTGGAGAAATCTTACAGCAACTTATGCTATTAGGAAGAATTCAGAAATCAGTTTTAAACAATCCTTGTGATGAATAGTGTCCAATGATTATCTTCCCACTACTAAAGAAAAAACAGGAAACTTAATGTAATTTCAGTTCTAGAGGAATAGAGGGAAATAATTTCATAGAAATATAAACCCCCAGTAAAATGTTAAAATGCTGATCAAAAAGTAGCTCAGAACTATCCTAGTTTGTAATTGTTCCCTTAAGGCAGATACATACTATATTTTTATATGTCCAAAATTGTTAATGAGTTTTAATTTTAATTAGCTTCATATCTTATCAAGGGAAAAGAGCACCATAAAATCTTACTTAAAGGAAGGTTAAATAGGTCAGCTCAGATTAACATCAAAACCAACCATCAACTGCTTTGTGCTAAATGTTAAACTTTTACACTTTAATTCCAGACAATCTGTGCAGCCAATTTTATAATATACAGAGACCTTTTATAAATTTTTGTAAAACATTGTGAGTTAATTAAAAAATGAAGAAGAGACAATAATAAAAGGAAAAATGGATAAAATTCCCTTTCTTACGGATGACAAAATTGAAGTAGTTGGTAACATCTGGCCAGATTTCCAAATTCTCCAACTTTGCAAAAGGTTTAGGGCTTCGTAAGGTAGTGATGTAATGGTACACAAACCGTGTGACTCTACATTGTGTACAACCAGGGAAATGAAAAGTTGTACCCCATCTGTGTACTGATTTCAAATCTTGGATCTCCCATTTGTGTTAAATAACATTGGGCAAACTATGATCTAAGTGCCTCAGTTTCTTTATCTATAAAGCAGGGATAATGACAGTACTTTAAGCTATGTTTTTAGAGGTCATTATAAAAAATTATACATGTAAATAGTTCAAAACTTGGCATATAGAATTCAACAAATTTTAATTATAGATTGCCTGTTACTTGTGGTTTTTTAAGATAAAACACTCATGCTATTATTGCTAACTGTGTTTAAATGTAGTTACTGTCACTATGTTTTAAAATATAACTACAACATTTTCCATATGCCCCCCTTCCACAGGTAGAACCTAATTCCCCTTCCCTTGAGTGTGGGCTATACTTAGTGACTGGTAACTAACAAATAAAGTAGAAGTAATGGTATACCACTTTTTTAAAATAGCTTATGAAAGGCCTTGGGGTTTTGTCCTTGCCCTCTCTCCTGGATCCTAAGTTCTGGGGGAAGTTTGCTGCCGTGTTGTGAGAAGCACCACTGGGAGAGTTGATTTGGCATCTGATGGACAGCCTTGTGAGTCTTCTTGGAAGTAGATCCTTCTGCTCCTATCAGGCATTCAGATAACTACAGCCCAGGTCAGCATTTTGACCTCATGAGAGATCCTGCTCAAGAACCACCCAGCTGAGCAGTTTCTGGATTCTCCCCACTTGTGAGACAGTAATTGTTTATTGTCTTTTGCCACTAAGGGCACGACTTTGTATGTGATTTGTTACATAGTAATAAGTACCACTTTGTCTTATTAGTCTTATTTCTGGAATGTGAACTAGGGGAATTAAATGAAATAACAGCAAGAGCATGGAAGATAGATAAAGCTCTGTGAGTTGTCCATCTGGGTACCATTCCCAAAATCAGAACTCATTAGTTGCATATCCATTTCCCTTGAACAACATGCATATTTCTTCAAATATTTTTCCTTTTACTTTGTCTTGACATTTCCCACTCCAAATTATAATCCCTCTGTTCTCTTTTCTAGCTGGAGTTGTCAGTTAGAACCTGAAAATTGTGCATGTGGCATATGTTTTATATTTTTCCTTCTTTCAGTTAAAACTGTTTGAAGTGATACCTTTGGTTGTTTTTCTTTTTTTTCATTGTAATGCATTTCACTGCATACATTTTTTGGAAAAATACAGAATAGGCTAAAGAATGAAATGAAAATCACCAGTTATCTAATTACCTAGAAGTAACCACTATTTTGATTGTCTTCTTTTCAGAATTTCAATATGTTCATCTATAACTGTACATCAACATGTGTGAAGTTAAGAAAGTGTTAATTTTGGACTAGGTGATATTCTGTTTCTCTTAAGATTATTTTGAATTTTCCTCAGTATGCATTTCATATCAATATATTATTGACCACTTAATTTATTGTATTTTTATTTTTTAAAAGTCTACAAAAGAATATTTTTTCAAAGTAACTTTGTCTGTGTGTATTATTCCCTTTTTTTTAATTGATCTTCACAGAGATATTATTTTTTTTTTCTTTTTCTTTTGGTACTGGCGATCAAACCCAGGAGCACTTAACCACTGAGGCCACATCCCCAACCCTTTTCTATTTTTTATTTTGAGTCAGGATCTTGCGAAGTTACTTTGAGCCTCCATAAATCACTGACGTTGACTTTGAACTTGTGATCCTGCTGCCTCAGCCCCCTAAACTGCTGGGATTATGGGCCTGCACCACCATACCTGGCTGAGATATTAATTTTTTACTTTTTTTCCCTATAACTTTCTACAGAATGGCAACCCCCAAAATCCCTACTGTGATGGCATTGAAGGGGTCATGGAAGCTTATTATAGGAGTCTGAAATCTGTACAACTGTATGGACCAACCAACTTTGCTCCTGTAATTAATCATGTAGCAAGGTAAGTATAGAATAGACAAGGTGTTTATTGTAGTGTAATGGATGATGGTAGTTTTGGAATGACTCCACACATCAAAGTTGCTTTTTTTAATATACTGCTAAGAAAGTGAGGAAAAAGTTAAAATGGTAGAGTCCACATCAAGCTATCAGGATACTTTGCTGAGAGCTTACATCAGAATGCTAAGTGAAGAAACATGCATTAAATTATGTTAGGACCTGTCTTTGTTCAACCAAATGGAATGTTTTCTTTCAAAAAGCATTCATGAGAGCAATAACATGACTGATGGGGAGCTCAACTATGTTAGTCATTCATACCTAATGTCATGTTCCATAGTAGCATAGAAGCAATAAGAGACTGAGTTCAATTAAGATAATGATTTGAAGCTTTCTGTAATATATAGGGCACTCTATTTTAACTTCTGAAATTAATATAGTAGCTAATTTTATAAATTCCCAGAACTCTACCTATATATAGCACATAGTACTGAGATCAGAACATAATTGCTCATGACTCCAATTGCATGTTATAGAGAAAATGTTACAATGAAAAAATAAATTTATACTTACTTATCATTTTGTTTTTTAATGCAAAAATGAGTTAGATACTGCTTCTCAAATCCCTAAAAAGTTTGACTTGAGCCAGTAGCAAATTGTATGAGGCTCTCTCTTATTTTGAGATAATCAAAAAGGAATAGCTCTTATATCCTTTCAAATATGTAGCCAGAACTTGAAAAAGTACTTCATTCTCACCAGTTTATCAGTGTACAAAGGCCATATGAAACCCCAGTGCTCTGAAGGTTCTGTTACTTAACCACCCTCCCTGCTGGACACGACTAGCAATTTTAATGTGCTCCACTTTCCATTATCTGGGACATAGACAAGATGCTAAAGTACCCTTGCACCCAAGGCTGACCTCTGTGGACCTCCCCAGGGGAACTCCACCTCAGAATGACAGTGATATATTGAGGAAAACTCTCTGAATTTTAGCTTGGATTTCTCCAACATTTCATCTGTAATGTGTGCTAAAATGTGAATTTTACATCTCAACCTTGTATGTACATGGACAAAATATTTAGTTACAAAATGATACTTATTCTTACCTCATGTGTTCTCTGTATCTATGGTATGCTATTCTCTTCTGTTCCTAATTCAGATTTTTACCCAAAAAATTCATTTCACAATACACTAATAGGTCATTACCTGTAACTTTAAAAACATATCCTACCTTATTATACTAGCCTATGTAAGAAATGTTATGTATACTGTTTTTCCTAGTTTATTGATGATTTTCAGATAATGCAAAATCAATATCATGTTAGGGCGAGATAAATTTTAATTGATTCACATTACCAAACAGATCACTTTATTACAAAAAGATAAAACAAAAATGGCAGGACTTGTTTTGCATGAATTCCTGCTAGTTATTGTAAATGTTCTTATCAGTGTTTACAAATTAGTTTTTTACACTTTCTTGTCCTGGTACATATCCAGGACAGTTAAAAAGTTAAAAATTACACACTATTTCTAGATGCTGTATATACTGTTTGTAGTATTCTATTGCCATTTTATGTTTGGCCCAGCATTTTGTAAATGCTAGCTAACTAAAGCATTTAGACTCTTTGAAAATAAACTATGATCTAATAATTCTTTATTGTTATTTTTTAAATGGAAAAAAATAAGAAAAACAATACAAGATGGCTTTTATGAATCATCATTTCTTTCCAGCACAATAGGAAGTGCTATGTATCCATCTCTTATTACAGATTTGCAAAAGAAATGTCTTTATTCATTCCTTTATCTTCAAATGTTATGTTTAGTTCATTTTTAAACTTTTATTAAAACATACAATTTGTCTCATCCAAAAACTTTACCAGGTAAAATCAAGGTACTTTTTATTTCTGTATCAAAAGAAGTGCCATATTTGAAATGGGTACTTACATAAAATTTCTTATTCATTTCCTCACTCATAAATGCATTTCTACAGTCTATCATTTAGGTGGCAAGTGATCAACAAATTCCTAATAAAATAATTCTGAGTACACTAACTTAATGCCATTAAGAATTGGTTTTAGTTAAGTCAAGAAAATATTTATATATACTTTGTCCATTTGCTTGACTTTTTTTTGAACTTTCAAAAGTATGTTTTTTAGATAAGTAAAAGCTTAGTGGCTTTTTATCATGTCTATTGGTATTTTGAAGTATGCTTATTCTTCTTAAGAACAACTTTAAGCACATGCTCATTTCGGGGACTGATCTCTGTGTAATAAGACTAATGACTTAAAGTATCAATGGTATGACAAGAATATGAAATAGATAAGACTCTAGACATCAAAATTGCAACATTTATAGTGTTTTTTTTGTGCTTTTCTGAGGATTTCCAACCCTCTGCTTCTAATTTTCTGCTTTCTCATTTTTTTTTTCCCCAAAGCTATCCAAGGAACAATATTTAAAATGATGTAAAAATCCTACTCAACATCTATTAATGCCTTATCAAAAATCTAAGTGCAGGTATCTTAGGTAGGCATTCAAGAACTTCCAATATCCAGCCACCACCAGTCCGTATGACTCCATTTCCCTCCACATTCTTCCAAACGTGCTGCAGTTCAGTCACAGTGAATCGTTGCTTCTTCTGGTCTGTGGTATCATTCCATATGTGTGTTTATCACACTTACCTAATTTAATGCTGCCCTGTTGTCACATGTAAGTAGATATTTTCCACATTGGAGGTGGGAACTGTTCATTGTGATTGAATTACACATTATGTGTATGTACATAATACTTTTCATATCCTAAGAAATCCATACCTGTTTGCTTGATTAGCTGAATACTATACATTATGAATGCAATTTAATTAGCAAGATTACAATTGAAAACTTTTAAATGTAAATGCTTAGTCTGTCTTAATCACCTGTGGGAAAATGTGATTGTGATTGATACCTACCCTATCAGATTTCTGCAACAAATAAGAGACATGTAGAGTTAGATATAGAAACTCAGGTAATACTGAATTTCAGCTGATACTGCTTTCTTAAAACAGAATTCTCTTTCTCTAGGAAACCAGTTTTTGCTCTTAACCCATATGTCCCAAGTTTTCGAATCTGGGAATGTTACAATGAAATTGACACAGGTACATTAAGATAGGTTAGAAATGATAATCTAAAGCTTAAATATAATTATTATATTGTGATATAATTATATGCTTATTGTTGTATAATTGTATGTAATCATATTACATATTATATTTAAGTGTTTATAGATGCACCATATCTGGGACAATAGGATAAAAGAGGTTAAGGCTTTCAGCTAGTTGAATGAATTCCCTTCGCTTAAAAGTCATTTGATCATAGATGTTAACCACATCTATAAAATGTTTTCACAGCAGTGCCTAGGTGATTGTTCAATTAAATAACTGGGTTTCAAATCTAGCCAAGTTGACACATAACACTAATCATCATATCTCCCAAAAGAAAGAAATGTATTACCATTGTGTTGTAAATTGAAAGCAAATTTTGAATTTGGAGAAGTAATTGCAGGGGCTTCCAGATAATGAGCTTAATAAGTGCCTAATGTTTATTATATTATGTTTAAATGTCATTAATTAATAACAGTAGGGAGAATATATGAAGGAAAGTATGTGTATTTAGATATGCAATTTGAGTAAAATGTAGTTTTAACTATCCCATGATTAATCTTGGTTTCTTGTTGGCTGTAGTAGTACCATTTTTCATTTTTTTTTCAAACGTTTTGGTTCATCCAAATTTTTTTATTGATAATTCTAAATTTCCTGAGATGAATTTTCTGTCATATTTTTAACAGCTTAATACTTCAAAAATAAACTGATATACCAGTGAAAATATCAAATATCTTTTCTGACTATCATAAAAATTCACTGTTATCTTCACTTGATGTAGATAATATTCACTGTTTCCTATTAGTCATTTGTTTCCTGTGCCTAATGAATTACTTGTTTTGAGGCTCTAACATTTCTGTTTTTAAGAGAAATCTTGCTGGGCACGGTGACACATGCCTGTAATCCCAGTGACTCAAGAGGCTGAGGCAGGAGAACCACAAGTTCAAAGCTGCCTCAGCAACTTAGGGAGGCATTCCTAAGCAATGTAGGAAGACACTGTCTCAAAATAAAAAATAAAAGGGGCTGGGAATGCAGCTCAGTGGTTAAATGCCCCTGGATTCGATCCCATTACCAATAAAAAGAGGGATCTATCAATTTCTGTTCCATTGACTTTTTATATTTATTATTTCCTGATACTGAGAACATTCCAGAATCTAGACAACCAGCTAAAATTAATTTTCAATTTTTGAAAATTAACATTTTTATTTTGGAATTTCCAAATTAATTTAAAGAATGTATTACATTTTATCTTTTCCAAGTGATCAATAATAATAAAATCAAAACAATCATTATTGAGCCCATGCATTATCTCAGTGCTGCAGTATGGATTATCTTTTTTAATCTTCATAAAAACTCCTGGAGCTTATAGTAGCAGTGTTATTGTTCCTCTTGTGCCGATAATCAGGTGGGTAGGGGAGTGACTAACTGGTGGAGCTAAAATTCTGACCAAATAGTTTGACTTCAGCTCAGCCCATACTGACACCTTGCCTCTAAGCAAGGCTCCCTGTCTTTGTGGATGTGATTGGTCATTTCATTGCACAGTCAAAAGTAGTTTGGGGTGACAACTTGGTAACATAAAATTTATGGTTACTTTGTGTTGAAATATTTAAATGCACACATCCCTTTACTGGATAGTAAGGAGATTGAATCAATTGTATGAATCATAACTGAGTTCCTTAAGTAGAACATCCCTGAGCCAATTTCTTAACTCGTCTTCATGCCCTCTCCATCCCTGTGAACTAATGTAAGTTGAAAGAATATTTCATAAAAATGAGCCAATAATTTATGAGCTGTTATGTGAACAATTCTATCAAGAAAACTTTGATAGAAACTCCAAAGAAATATGTTTGAATTCCACCACCCTGATAAAGCTAGATTTTTCTCTCAGATTGATCATGGTAATATTAAATATAAATTATAGATTGGCTATATTTGAGAAAAAGTAGTGAGGTGACTTTTAATGCAAGTTTTAATTATGAGTTTACTGAAAGATTCATCATCAGGTTCTGTTAAGGGACACACTTCTGTAAGACCTTTAAAACATGATTTGATTCTGCCAGTCCATGTATCAGTGTCACCTCTTGGAAGAGGGATCCAGATGTGGCCAGCATTGGCTTTCTACTGGACACATTTCTGTAGGATAGTAAGTATGCTACAGTACTTAAGAAACACTAAGTGATACTTTTAAAATAGAAGACTAAAGAAGTGGTAGTACAAAGTTGGATTTGTATGATATTTAGATTTATTTACAAATTGGGACAGTATACCACTGTATAGGACAAATGCCATAGAAACAATGAATATTTTTAAAAGATTAACTTGTAGTGCTGATTGTGATAAAGACTCAAATGGATTGGATGCTCTCTAAAATGTAATTAATTTTCAAATTGAATGTATCTAGTGGTGGAGGGAGCCACATGATAAAACAAATGCATCTTTCTACAGCATAAATTTTCCCCAAAGTTAAGAAATATAAAGCATTAATACAAGTGTATATGTACTACCAGTGCAAAATTCCTATGAAATAGTAATAAAAATTAAACATAAAATTTAAAGTGAGCAGGATGGTTATTATTCATATGGTTGTTAATTCTCCTGTCTGAAAAATAAATTGTTCCCTGGGATGATGTGCTATTTGTTCAAACAGGACCCCTTAAGGTCCTTCAGGTGGGAGGGCATTTCACTGGCCAATCAGTGGAATATTTTTAAATTCAGTGATTCTGATCTAGTTTATAATTTTTTAGAAACTTAGAACATGGTCTTCCTGTTCACTATTTCGTCTCCTACAAGTACCAGCCAACATTTGCTCATTAGTGAATATGGACTGTGTACCAGTCATGCATAGAACTCATAAAAATTATCCAGTTGACAAAGTTGACTGCTTATCTAAAATGCAGAACAGGAAAAGAAAAATATAGTAAAATAGAGCAAATTCATAAAATCTGCCTCTAAGTTATTATTTGGTGAGAATTCTGATAAACATAAGCACTAGAATGTTAATAGTTTATGTGCAATTTTTACCTTATTATAATTTTTCTTCCCATTTCTCATCAGTTAAGCATGTATTAACTTGAACTGTGGGTGTGTCAAAAGACATGTCTTCTATTACCTTTTTTATTGAAGTGAAATTTCTGTTCTATCAAATTAACTATTTAAAGGTGTACATTTTAAAGGTGTTTAGTACATTTATAGTGTTATGCAACCATCACCTATATTTTGTTCCAAACAAAACTCATTTTATTATTGCTATAACTTATAGAATCCTATTATATATTGAGTACCATACATGCAATTTCTTTATTAATTCATCCAATAATACACAGTGTGTTATTATCTGATTTTTCAAGGTAACAGAACAAAGTTCAGACAACTCACATAACTTATTGAAGATCATAATCTGTTGCTTAGTCAGGATAAGCCTATTTCCAAAACCCTGTGTATCCTATTGTGCTAATCCAGCCCTCATCCTGATAAAAATTTTATTAATAAACAAACTTCTAAGGCATCTATATATTTCTGTGTGCTGACAGGCCCTGAGATTGCTGGTATTCCAGTGTGTTACTTCAGAAAAATGTTTACGTAAGAGTTTGCATTGTGTATACTTCTAAAATGTTTAAATATTTTGTCAAGATTAAAAGGTTTGTTTTCTGTTGTTATTTAACAGCCATCATGTGGAGATAGACTGTTTTATTTACCATGGTATTCCTCACTCTTACAGATATGCTTCTTCTGTGAAGGATGGTTCCCAGTATTTTGTGCTCCTGATTGTGACAGATGGTGTTATCTCAGATATGGCTCAAACCAAGGAGTCCATAGTTAATGTGAGTAGGGGTCTGAAGTCTTGGGCTAAGCAACAGCATAGGGCCACTTAGGTTGAGAATAGAATCTATTTTAGGTAACTTAACAATGAAATAAAATCACATACTTTTGCAACAGATTGCATTCTTAACCTTATCCAGATAATTCATCTTGCCTTAAAAACAGAAAGAAAATAGCAGTATTAGTTTTGTGTGCATCAGCATATTTACTTCTGTTAGTTGATCTACTTGTATGCAAATTTATGACTTGTAAAGATTATTTCTGAACATTTGCACTCCAGTTACAGAATTGTGCTGCTTAATTCTATAGAACTGAATAGGACTGGACTTGATTTAAAAACCATCCTGCTCACTTTAAATTTTTTGTTTAGTTTTTATTACTATATATTTTTTTTTAAATGTTGCAGTACTGGGAATTGAACCCAGGGATGCTTTACCACTGAGCTACATCTCTAGCCCTTTTTATTTCTCATTTGGAGATAGAATCTTGCTAAGTTGCTAAGGCTGGACTCAAATTTGCAATCCTCCTTCCTTAGCCTCCCAAGTTACTTTGATTACAGGTGTGCACCACTGTGCCCAGCTTCGGTTCTAAATTGTCTGTAAAAGTCTGAATTTACTAGATGATAGTCTATTAAATCACACCCACTTTTACTCACCTTCTATACCTAGACTTAGCAATGATTGGCACAACATAGGCATTTAATAAAAACAGAGAAGTACAATTAACTGGTATAAGGAACAAAAACAGTTACATATGGGAAAAAATCAAATCTTTTTAGATTTTCTTAGCAAAAACCAAACATAAAAAGGTGGTAAAGTCATACAAATTTGTGTATTTATGTGTTTTTAACTAGACATGCTTGGATGGAATTTATCTTGATTTCCTTGATGCTCTGGTCAGTGGCATTAGCTTGCACTTTAAAATAAAGATTTAATAATTTAGGTTATAACTAGCAGGACATGAGGCACTGAGAAACAATTATTCATAATTTACTAACCTTCCAATTGAAGATGTGTTTGCTATAGAGTGCTATCTATCTGTTGCTGGATCTCACCTTCTTGCCATTTAATTATTTAAGGTGATAATATAAATTAAGTAATACAGGTGATGGAAAAACATCAAATATTTAGTATTCCTCACATTTTCCTAGATATTTAATGCATAAATTAAGAATACTGAAAATAATTTTCTGTAGTGATCATTTCTTTTCTCATTTACTGTGAAATGGCTGAAATGAGGTGAAATATGATAGTACCGTTTCATGAATCTGGGACTGGCTTGTTGTTTTTTTCCCCTTAGCAACTGATAGATTTGGGGAGGAGAAGGAAAATGAAAAAGAGACTAAAGACACCCAACATCAGCTTAGGAAGGTTTTGGCTAAGAGTAGCAATGAAAGCATATGTTCCTTGGTTTTATATAGAGCTGGTTATTCCTGAAGATTTTCTACAGGGGTAGCATACATAGAGGATTGGAAAGGATAAGAGTGGAATCAAGTATATTATCCTATTAATTTTGAATACATTTAAAAACTGTGTTCACATCTGTGAAAACATCAAATAAAACTCAGAATATTATTTTCTTCTTAAGAATTAAGTTTCTCAATTGAAAGCTAATTGTGTTATTCTTTTCGAAGGCCTCAAAACTTCCAATGTCAATAATTATAGTAGGTGTTGGACCAGCTGAATTTGACGGTAAGTAGTAAAATTGCAATTGCCTCCCTTGGAAATCTATTCAATTTGTTATATCAAGCTCAGAGATTTCTATTGTTCTTTCCTTGGTAAAAAGATGTGATTGGGTTTGGATAAAACGTCAAGGTAGATGTAAATATAAATAGCTCATGACGACGTCTGTTAAGGTAAACAAAGTAAAAGGTGCTGTCTTCCAAATAGGACATTCTTTCCTTAGATTTCAGACTAATTCAACGTGTAGCTTGCCATTTCATTAGCGATAGTTTGTGCCTCGAAATAATATTTAAGACTGACAGGGTGATAAATCGAGTTCTTGTTCCTGAGGCAAAGCACACTCTGGGTTCACTAAAAACCTTTAAGGATGAGTGCTAAATTAATAAATCATCAAGTTGTGAAAAGAAATGTGAAATAAGCATAATATGTTAATTTAATAAGTTTCCAGACCCTGGCTAGTTGATAGACATTAACTTTATAAATAAAGAAGTGCTGTCATGTGAAAGAGCAAAGCAAAATGAATTGGAACTGACCAGCTGAAATTTAATGAGACCATAGATAATTATGCAAAATTGGCTCATGAGTAGTTTTCAGTTTGGACTCCAGCCTCATTCAAATGTCAATTAGGTTACAGGTGTTTTGCAACTAGTGATCTAGGTAAACTTCTTTAGGGATAATCTGTTACTAGTCATCTGGTGAATTCCTTTTAGGAAACTCTATGCTGAACAATAACATGACCATAGAACATTCACCTGGTTCTAGTGTTTTTATTAACAATGGCCATTTATTTAGTTGGGACTTTAGAAATAAGAATACTTTTAGAATGTTTGGAACCACCTCTGGTAAGTTACTGGCTAAATTAGGCACATATGTGGCTCATTAGAGTATGTTTATAACTGGGGTGATTCTTGTTTAACCAGCAGACTCTCTGCAGATAGTGCTGATCTGTCAGTCTCTGGTACAGCATAAGAGGAAAAGCTATCTGGCTGACCCTGGATTCCCTTAGATTTTTTGCTTGACTGGTCATCCTTTTCATGATCATTACCTTCCAGTTTCTACAGCAGAAGTCATTTAGCCCTGACTGCTACTGCTTCTGCTAATATTTTCCCTCAGTGTTTGCATCAGCTTACATTGTACTTCAGGTGTGAATTTGAAACACCTCTCTAGAGCTAGGAATGCCTTCTTTGCAATACTTATGCACCTAATAATCTGCAATAATCAGTGATGGACTGTGACTGACAAACTTCACTGATTGCTGAACTAATATTACTCATTTTTTCTTCAGATACTCTTTGCTTTTAGCTCTAAAGTACTCACCACTCACAGGTACATCTCCGGTCTCCAGACTCCTATAGAATTTTACTGTTAAGTTTATGACCTCAGTGATAGTCAGCCTCAGTCTCTTCTTGTTCAAGAGCCCCTTCACATGAGTGTGAAGCCACTGACCCTTCCTGGTATTTTTGGTCATGTATTTCTATGAAGAACAGCAGGCACAACTGTTTGGGCATTACCCTCATCCCACAGCCACACCTATTTATCTTCTTGTTTCTTTTGTTCCCAATGAAATTGTGTTTTGAGGTATAATTCATCACTTCCCTCTGAGTTCCTGAACTGACTGGAAAAAAAAAAAAAATTCGGGCATCTCTCAGACCAGTGTATCAGCTTTTATTACCAGCAATGCAGAATTTGAGATTTGGGGTTATCCTGTGAACAGAGTCGGACTTTCCATTACCTTTAGATTAAATGACCTCATTGTTATCTGCAGATCTCCTGATGGGGTAGAACTTTGGCTGGAAAGCATTCCATGGGAGAAACTGCATTCATTCTGAGGATAGGCTACTCCCAAAGGGGGAGTTAAGCTTATTTCTTTCTCCTAATCTTAGTAATCCTATGACTGACTCCTCTGTGTGTGTGGAGTGGTAAGTGAAGATCACAGACAGAAAGGCAAGCTGCCTTCCCAGTAGAATTCCCTCCTGGAAATTAGAGTGAAATTTTCCCCTGGAAACATGTGAACAGGGAATTAGGGTCCTACAACACCTGGTTTCTGTTTTCACCAGGACAAAAGTTTTAATAGGATGGAAAACTTTCAGGATCCTTGCCCAGTAGTAGGAAAGTCAACTATCCTGTTAGGAGGCAATACATGCTTCTTTAAAGTGTTCTCAAATCACATTTCTCCATGGCTAAAAAGAGCAGAAGTATCCATGTTTAATGTAGAAAAATCTCTGACTTACAGTTAAACTGCTGCTATCATATCAAAAGAACCTCTCTTGGCACTTTGAATTCTACCACAGAATAAGTTTACATATCACATATATAATCCAACATAGTAAAGACTGAAATCCAAATTGCAGATTACATCTGCTAATCATGTAAGTCTACATCTACACAGTTTTAATCAGACAGGCATGGTTGGCATGAACAAGAAATGCAATACTTCTGTATCCATTCTTTGAGGAAAGAGAAAATAAGAATAAACTATTAATGACTATTCTCATTCACTTATATATATGTATGTGTAAATATATACCAGTACTCAGGATTGAATCCAGGGGCACTTAACCACTGAACCACATCTCCAACCCTTTTATGTATTTTATTTAGAGACAGGGTCTTGCTGAGTTATTTAGGGCCCCACTAAGTTGCTAAAGTTGGCTTTGAACTCAATGATCCTCCTGCCTTAGCCTTCTCAGCCACTGGGATTACAGGCATGTGTCACTGATCCCAGCCATTTCTATATATTAATAAAAATAGTTTTTAATGCTCTGAGTAGTTTTGCCTGGTAATTTTCCTCTCCAATATAAAGCACCTTCATTAATAAGAAAGATTTCTCCAAAGATGGTTTCCTTATCCTTAAGAGACAGTCAAAGAGTAAATTTAAATTGGCATCCAACCATCAGCTTTGATGCAATTTGGAGAAGTAAATAGAAGGGATTCTAAATCACTGTCTCCCATGGCTAGAAGGAAGTGCAGATCTATCTCTCCTGCACCTTCTTTCCAGGGTGGGATACTACTGGTGGGATCTGGGGCTCACAATCTCTTCCTCCTTGAGGACAAGATGGACAGAAAACTTGAAGAGTGGATGTGATTCCTTCACCACTTGCACACCATCTCCTCTTCTTGCTCTCAAATGCAGAGCCACTAGCTCTTGCTGCCTGAAACCTTTTAACCCAAAGGGCACATTGAAAAGTGAGAGATCCTTCATAAGATCTCAGCCTTATATGGATTACCTTGTCTTCATTAATGGTAATGAAACACTCTCAAAGACTGATAGATTTTGTAAAGGACTGTGGAAGGTGAGACCTAGATTATCATGGGATTCTTTTTGCCCATTTTAGAGTGAACATAGGGTAATAATGTGACTTATTGATATATTAGAGAATAAAGGGGAACGTTCTGTGATTGCTGGCCTGTCACCATCAATGTGCAGTTGTTTGTTTGTCTTGCACTAGGATTGAACCCAGAGGTGCTGTACCACTGAGCTACATCCCAATCCCTTTTCATTTTTGCTTTGAGACAGGGTCTCACTGAGTTATTAGATCCTTGCTGAATTGCTGAGGCTGTTCTCAACCTTGCAGTCTTCCTGCCTAAGCCTCTGGAGTCACTGGGGTTATAGGTGGGGTCACTGTGACCAGGTTCAATGTGCAGTTTTGTCTCAAAGTAATAATGAAAATTATGAAAATTCATCTAAATGAAACAGGAACTAACTATTGAAAATATTTGAGTATCCTATTTATATCCCCAAGAAGTAGAGGAGAAAAACATAGGTCTTCTGTATTTTAAGTAAGTTAATTAACTTATTATTGGTAATGCATTCATCTTGCAAAATTATGACTTGTGTGTCATAGCTAAGCAAATCGTTGAGTGCTTGCTTTCTGTCTATTGTATGTACTAGTGGAACTTCAGCAAAGACAATAACTCATGAACATGTGTAGAAAGATAAAATTGAAAACAATGTTTTTTTAACCCAAATACATTATCCAAGGACTGAAGAAAATAGTGAAGAGGTGGATTATATTCTGACTGAGCACTGTTTTGTTTTGGTTTTTTTTTTTAGTAAAGAGGCAAACATAATTGCAAGTGGCTCTCTGGAGTCTGGTGAATGTCATGTGTATACAAAATGAATTATCAGTAATAGAATTATACTTTAAGCACAAATTAGCATCCCTCATGTAATTAATTATTTAGAAAATTCTCACTGAAAACTTAATAAACTCTGGAAAATGTTCTTAATCACAGCATGCCTTTATGTGCCACCAGCTGCCCCACGATATCACAGAATTTCTAAATACCAGCTGATCTATGCAAGGCTGAAATTACTTCTTAACAAACAAAAAAATAGACTTCATAAAAACCATACTTTATAAATGTCATTTTAGTATGTATGATATTTATAAAGTAAAAATTTAGCAATATGGACATATAGCTTTGTTGTATTTCCAAAGAGAATGAAGTTCAACTTTGCATTCAGAATTCTAAAATTGCTGCTGAATTTCTTAAATTGGAAAGAAAAATTAAAATTTAATAGGCTAATATTACTTGCCCAATCAGTCATGCAAGCATATAACTAAAGTTTAGATCCCATAGGATAGAGAGATGGACCCAAAGACTGTTCTAGAATGCATTGGCTCTGCCTGTCTTTGAAAGGGTCATTCAAGGTCTTGTCTTGCTTTCATCAAAAAAAGTTGTACTCATTCATGTTTTGTGGGAGAAATAAATGAAGGGAGAAGGTAACAGGCTTGCTATCATTATATAGAACATATTGCTGTGTACATATATACTGATGTCTTATTGCCTATAGTTTTAAACTTTGACTAAAATGTACTGAATAAATCATTGATTGTATTTTATTTTCAAGCAATGGTTGAATTGGATGGTGATGATGTAAGAGTCTCCTCTAGAGGAAAATATGCCGAAAGGGACATTGTGCAGGTAAGAAACTAAGCAAAAAAAAATTTTTGTTCATTGTGAAGAGCCCATGTCTGTTCTAATTTGTAATGGACAACTTAAATTGAAACCAGAAGTTTTAGGTTCTGTTTAATTGAGTTGGTTAATTCTCTGTGAGATGTATGTTAAGTACTTCTCCTGCTACTTCAGGTTCATCAGATGTAAGTGGAATTACTAATAACCATTTTTCCTACATTACTATTATCAGAAAACATCATTGTGACTTCTAGTAAAATTAGAAGCTAGAAACATAACAGTCTTTTAAATGATGCTCATCTATTCATTTGTTAGTCCTCAACAAAAACTAAATGTGTTTTAAAACAGCTGAGATATATCCAGAGCAAGTAAATGTAGTAAAAAAATGTACAAATAAAATAATTACAAAAAGATCATAACTATTGTCACATTTCTCTCATAGATTGTTAGGAAAGTGGGGAAATAGATCTTAAAATTACATATATGTAATATGTGTATATAAAATATATAACAATATGTACTATGTAAGTTATATTCATGAGTTTTCCATATAGAATATGTCAGAGTTAAGAAATAATTGATGACTACTATTTGGGGGGGAGAATAGAATGAAAACATTCAATAATCAAAAAATTCAGTTAAAATTTATAATTGAAAGCATGGAATTAATCCAACTGAGCAGTTGCATATTTAGAGTGTCCATACCTTTTCAGTTGTGCAAAGAGGAAAAGGCTGTGAAGCACATCTTTTAAATAGGAATCTTCTAATCACTTCGTATCATTAAGCACAGGATATAGAAGTTTTTGGAGGAACAAACAATGGATTTCAATATTATCTCCTAAAAAAATCAAACATATGTTTACCTATGTTCAAGTCATTAAGAGAATATATTTTGGAATCATTCAGAATTTGGTTCAAATCCTGACTTGTGATAACTTGGATAAACACTCAAAATTTCAATGTTCTGCAAGGTAAACAGCATCAAATCCTGACTTGTGATAACTTGGATAAACACTCAAAATTTCAATGTTCTGCAAGGTAAATAGCATTGTTGTGAAAATTAAGTGAGATGACTTACATAAAATACATTCCTGGAATAGAACTCACTAAAAAACAACAAAAATGATTAATACAGTGAAAGAGAAAATAATATAAATCAGTCTATAATCAATTTATAAACATAATCATGTAAAGAGTAATAATGTTCCTAAAGATAAAAAACACTTTTTCACTAATTAGCAAAATTGTATTTTAAAATGGTAACAACTATATAAGTTTTTTTAAAGAGATAATTGAATATGATTTAAACTTCAATCTAACATAGTAGGTAGAGTAAAAAGCACACACACATGCAATAAATGATTAGGCTAAAAGTGTCTGAGAAAGATGATGTGTTGATGTCATCTATTTAAGAATCTCATGGTATTTTTTCATAAACATACAATTATTCACCAACCTCATCAGTATAATTATTGCATGCTTTATCTAAAATCTCTCTGTAATGTCTGGCTCACAGTTTCCAAGAAGTCATATTATCAAAGGGAAGTACGAATTTGAAATCCTTTAGAAAGTGTCACATTGCTATTGTAATACATTTTTATAAAATTAGCAGGGGATATCTCATATCTCATAGTTCCTTCTAGATGATGCTTGAGAGAAACATTACTACTTTCTCCCCCAGGAAGTAGCCAAGATTGTTCATATCACTACGATTTCCTTTAAAGGAATTGATACTTACTGATAACAAAGAGTCATGCCTGCTGGCATTTATAAAAATAAACAATGTCCTTGATTATGAAACTAGACTCTCAGTGCACTTACTCCATTGGGCAGAATATTAGGATAGGACCCAGATATCTATGAAAGTATAATTTTGACATGATCGTGAATAAGCTAGTAAATCTCTAGTGGCCTTTGTTTCATTGTCTGTGAACTTGAGTTCCTTCATCTCTGCTCTTCTGATGATGAGTCTCAGAAGAAATAACGACATAAAATATTTTGTTGCCTGGCAGCATAGACATTTGTTAAGGTAATTATTCAAGTTTCCTGTTCTTGAAAATCAGGATCCTCATAACCAGTCTGTCAGTGATACTGGGATCCCCAAAGGTTTCTAACACTCCTGGGGATACAGGCAATCACTCAAGGGATTCTGCCACAAAACTCTGAGCTGACAGAATGGAGGATTCTTACACAAAAGGACAGGAAATCGCAGCATAGCAAGCAAATTAGGAGTACCCTGATGAGAAAGACATCCTGTTTTACATTTCTTCATTCAGTTAAGGAGATTTTATGCACTCTTCGTAATTTCACAGAGAGGTTGCTAAATGGGGATTGACCTTTTCGAAAGAGTAGGAAAGCCAAACATTTACCTATCACATTATGTTGAAGAACTGGCATCTCGTCTCACACCTTGAATAAGGTTAAACATTCCACCATCAAAGTTGTCCATGTTTCCCAGCCTCCATAAACTGTTTTTAAATGAGTTATTTTCAAGAATAGAAGCATTCTTGAATAATTAGGATATTGGGGTTGCCAGGGCACATCTAGGATAATATTGTCAATCTTCACTTAATATTGTCCATCTCCCCTCGGTGAGAAAATATCTGTAAACTGACTGGCTAAACTATTTCCAGAGAATAGGGTCTATTTGGACTCCCTTACTTTTTTCTTCTTTCCATTTCTTTCATTTTCAAAGTAACCAAGTTAAATACACCACATATAAAACAGACTTGTCTAGTGGACAAACAAAAGCCTAGGGCTACAAATAGTATGTAGCTGAGGTTCAGCAGAAAGTCGGGGACAGTAGATTGGGTATTTATTGTTATATCAAATTTTCAACAGCTTCCAACTTTTTTTCATAGTAGTAATTTTTAACTGACAGGCTTCATGTGCTGGGCAGACCTTCTCACAGCATTACATCACTTCCTCCTTAATCAGCTTTATGAGACAGGGACTTGGATTACTATATTTAACAAAAGAAAAAAATGAGTTCAATTTCTCTTTTCCATAATCACACACCTAACAAGAAGTGGAATCTGGATTTAATTCTAAAATGTCTGATTGTAATATTCTAAAGTGTTCTGTATAACTTTGATTCTAAGACATCAACATAACATTTAAGAGTCTCTATGAACTGACCTCAGTTTTCCTCTTTAGGTAAATGCACACACAGACATACTACACTTTATGTAGACAAAGTAACTGTATTTGCATCACACAATTCCATGATATTTGCCCTTACCTTGTTGTCATGTTACCTAGGATACTCTGCCTCTCGTCTGTACTGATGGAAGTTCTCCATTTAAAATTTTCCCTGTCTCACCTTTCACTCACCTTCTTCACTTTGTTCCCATATCATCTTATATCTTTCTAAATAGGCTAGTTACTCTTTTCCTTAGTTATTTACACATAAAGAAACTGTGGACTCAGGTGGGAAGCTAAAACAACTATACCAAGTTATTTAAATCATAAATTGATAGGTCCAGATTTCCAACACCGTTCTGATTCCAAAACCTGTGTTCTGCAACACACCTGCTCTCTTAAATGACAAAATTCTAAACATTATTTGCCTTTTTCAGATACCTGTAGTAAATAATGCATCAGAGTTAGATTAATTTAGGTTCAAATAATGACTCTTGTTACTGTCTGTTAGGTAAGTTAATTAAACTCTCTCGAGTTTCAGTTTCCTTTTATGTAAATTTTAAATAAGGATAGGCACTTGTGAAAATTAAATGAGATATTATATTTAAATCCCTTAGCAGAGGCCCTCCCACCTAAGAGTTGCTCAGTAAATACATTATTATGATCAACTAGTGTGTTGGCACAGTCTGATGGAAAGGCACTTGTTTGTCACTGTTTCACAGTAGCTGTACCTTGACACATATAGTGAATCTCATGTGTGATTATGTCTCATTGCTTCCGGATTCAGTTTCATAAGACTATAAGATAAACAGTAAGCAAGAGATTGTTATTCTAAAACTTAAGTGAGTTATTTCCTTAAGTCATCATATGCAAAGGCTTTTTATTTGTTTGTTTGTTTGTGCTATGGATTGACCATTGTGTCATTGCCATTCTTCCTGGTTGCATACAGCTGCTGGCCAGCCTATCATTTCCTTAAAAATTATATTTAAATCATATTTTCCATTAAAAGGAGAATAATAACCTTGAAGGCTTAGACTTGAAAATCACTAATGGAGCTCAGCACAGTAGGAACAATCAAACAAAATTGAGCAGAACAGCAACTAAAAGCCCATTTGCCCAAACTGATTCAAACTTGTTTTTGCAAATAGGCAAAGCCAGCCATTAGAGCAGCCATATGGAACATTTTCCCTACACTGGTGGATGTTGAGAAAAAGATGTAGAGTATTAAGGATACCATATTTTTATACAGAACAGAATACATTTATTGATATTTATCATATGAATATGATAAATTATTGATAAATTATTGCAGAGTGAAAATTGATTTATTCTTCTAACCTGAACAAATTGAAGGGTCCAAGTGAATTCATGGTCAACTTGCAGTCACAAAGTGTGAGAATTTTTTTGAACAATAAGTCCCCAGGTTGAGGACTCAGAAATGAGATTGAAAGAGAAAATAAACAGAGTGGTCTGAGGAGCTGAGTGGAAAACTATAAAGGTGGAAGGCTATGAGACATTTTCCAAGAAAAATGAGGGCGTATTTCATCAGGAAACTGTAAAATATGACACTAATAAGAGGTAAAGGAAATGAAGAGTGATTTGTCATTTTCATTTCTCATTTATGGAGTGTTCCCTGACATGACTGAAGAAATGAATGTTCCTTTGGAAAAGATTTAGATCATTTAGGTTAGTGAGGAGAAAGTTCCCAACTTCTTTTTCTACTCCCCACGTACATGTAGGATGAAGTATGCTACTGTGGAGATCAGTGACTTGTGTGCCAGCAGTTCTCAACCTGGGACTCAAGTGGCACATCAGAATCTGTGACCCCAGCTGACAGGCCTAAATCATATGAGATATATATTCCCCTGCTTGGTTGAAAACTAGGGTTTCTTTCTTACCCATCGTGTACAAGCAGACTTTACAAATGAGTGTAAGTTTGTGTTATGTGAGAGCAGTCATTGTGAACATGGAGTTGTGACAGTCTGGAGTATCATAGAAGTCTCAAAAATGAATTTTAATTGCTAGTAAGATGAAAAAACAAGTGTTCAACATAACAAAATTCGTGAATTACTGTTTTAGATTAGCTGCTGTTGTACTTCCATTTGAAAGAGATAAAATATGATAATATTCTTCAATGATCAGTATGACTGTGAATAGGAAGCTATTGAGAAAAGCTTCATATTTCTATTGATAACTCAATAAATGAACAAATGGATGAATAATAATAGTAATGATGATAACTGTCGCATATGGTACGTGTTATGATTGAACACTGTTTTAAGCACTTCATATGTTAATTTATGTAATACAACTACCTAATGAAGTAGATGTTATATACATTATAGTCATTTTATAGAAGAGGAAACTGAGACAACAGTGAAAAACAACTTGCCCAAGTTCATGCAGGTAATGAGTAGCAAAGCCAGGCCTCAAACCTAAGAAGTCTGATTCCAGAGTTTGTGAGAATAAAGGGTTAAAAGATAAATTTCCTGTCCATGGTATGGTAGTGAGGTAAAGAATCAAAGAAAATTAAAAGACCAGAATTAAGATAAGACACAAGCAGATATGATCTCTCCTTTCTCTAAAGAAGTATCAACTGTTTGCTATTTCCCTGAAATGAACCTATTAGCTACACATTTTCAAAAAACTGCACCTTTAAGGAAAGGGTTGAAGAAGATAGCTATGTGTATACCGACTGCATTGGTATTATGAGTGTTAATTTGTAAAATGTCCTGACTTCTAAAGAATGAAAGAGCCATAACTGCAGCTGTAATTACCTTCCTCTTAATCCTCAACTACATTGATTCCTATTTTCTCAGTGTTCTAATTCAAGTTTCAGAGAGAACATTAACTTGTTTTTTTGGTTTTTGTTTTGTTTTGTTTTGCTTTTTGTCACCTCTCTGCTCTTTTGTTAAAAATGTCAAGTCTTGTCCGTAGTTAGATAATGTGACTTCACAAAAGTCCACATCCTCCTTGTTCTCAGCTGGATCACATTCACTGTTAGGTTTTTCATACTCTGACTTAGCTACCTTCAGGGGTTAGAGACAGAGTGCCACTTTTCTATCACACTGTTTTGAAAGGTGCTTTGAATTTTCTTCCTGGGAGCAAAACAGGATAACATGTTAGCAACAAAGGTATACTTCTGCCTATCGCATGACTTCTTCTAAAGAGAATGGAGTAAATTTCTCTAGAGACAGCTTTCACTTCATAACAGATATTACTTTGATTTTCTAAAATCTTAACTTGGTTTACCTGTAGCAACCTGATCATTTTATATTTCCTAATAACAGTTGTTTTCCAAATAGCCCATGTGGAGTAATAGTTTAAAGCAAAAACAAGTTTTTCAGAATAAATTTAAAACAGGTTACAGTATGAGATTCCCCACACCAAAGGGGGAAAGATTTAACTCAGAATTTCAAATACTACACTTAGAAATTGTTCAGCATTCTAAAAGCTTTTTTTTCTGAAAATTACTGTGCTCCCAAAGTATCCCAGCATTTAGAATTCCAATCACTTCCAAGTTGCTTCAAGAATCATTATGTCCCTAAGAGGAAATTGAACTACTTCCCTCAGCACAGTGTTTATTAACTTAAGTAACCATTATAAATGAGAATGGAATTAGGCAATCTGTTCAAGAGTATTTGGTGTTGAGGTGACAAGGGCTCCCACATAATTACTTATGTGGAGATAGAGCAATTATTTTTATATGATGTAAAAATAAGAATGATGATATTTCAGTAAGAAGTATACCAAAACTTCATGCCAACATCTTTCTTTTACCTTTCTAAATAAGAAGCATTGTTTTTAAAAATCAACATCTGGGGTAAGAATCAACATACTGAATATTTCAGGTTCCACTTGTATGAATTTGATCTTCATTGTCCATGTGATTTGATGGTTCTACTAATAATTAAAAATAATGCATTTAGGATTTACTTTTTTGTACTGAATTAAGTAATATTTGCTCCTTATGCTGCTTTGGGTAATAATTTTGGATCAAAAGCTGAATTAGATATGTATTTACTCCAATTGACAGGAAACTGAGCCCCAAAGAAGTTAAGTGTTCCATCCTTTTGGGCATCAGACTAGGTATAGAATCCAGAACTGCAGAGCACATGTAGCAACATAATTGGTGTATCAGGATCAAGTGGCATGAGATTTGCAGGAAAAAAAAAAAAAAACAGAAAAGAATTACATCCCTTTTTAGATAAAGTATGCATTAAAGGGTTTGTTTACTATTATAGTTGGTTATAGTATATCAAATATTTTTAAATATGCTGTTGTTATTCATCTCCTAGTTATTCTGGACTTCCCTGATTCTCCTCCCATCAAATGTCTACTGCATAGCTGATTTTTGTCTGTGATGGAGATTGTGAAAACCCATGAAATAACTTTCTTTTGCCTCTGTTTTAGTTTGTGCCATTCAGGGATTACATTGACAGAAGTGGAAACCACATACTGAGCATGGCTAGACTGGCCAAAGACGTCCTGGCTGAGATCCCCGAGCAGTTTCTCTCCTACATGAGGGCCCGAGGAATCAAGCCATCACCTGCACCTCCCCCGTACACGCCGCCTACACATGTGTTGCAGACACAGATATGACTGTGCCCCCAGATGCTCGTGTTACCTACACATCAGTCAGAGCTGCTGAGTCAACGCTTTGTGCCTGGTGCTCCATGATGAACCAGGGAACGAGATACTTCTCTCAGTTTGTTTTCAGCAGTACTAGTTCATGTGCTTTCTTGGATCCAAAATTAATTCTCTTCCTAAACCAAAACTGTAAATATGGTTGTTGCATGAGCAACAGAAAATTTGTTTAAATGCTTGAAGCAAAGTACGGATGTCTTCTCTGAATCTTTAATTTTTTTTTTTTTTCTTTGACTGAACAGCTAATTTCCAATGTATTGTTGGGAAAAGCACAAACTATGTTTTTAACTCAAATATTGTCCTTGACTGCTGTATGTATAGGAGAGCAGTCTCTCTGTATCAATGTTTACATGTTACTACTTTTTAAATTTCAATACTTTTATAACTGTTCTTAAGAATAAGAGTTTTGAATATTGAATCCTTTGTCTTCTAAATTGCAATAGTTATAATTACAAGAGCAATATCTCTTTGAATGACTCTCTGGACAAATACATTTGCAAATAGGGAAAGAAGATCCTTTCGTGTCTCTCAGAAACTGAATTGTCTTAAGCAGCCACATCTGCTTAGTAATTAATTTCTCTGCCATGTTTGCCAAGTATGGAAGTTTAAGATTAGCAGATGTGTATCCTGTAAGAACAGACTTCTTTCATGGAGTTTGGGTTCTAAATTTAGACAGCAGTCAGTTTATATTTTGTAATGCTAAGTAGAAATAATAAAAAGTCAAACATTGTGAACTGTAAATGCACAGAAAATATGTGTGTAAAAAGTAGCATCCTTATATTATAATGCTGTTTAGAACGACTAAAAACCAAGACTATTTAACTATGAACCATGTAGCAGATGTTTTAAACTTTTTATTCCATCATTTCTTGTCTAGATATTTTAATTCAAAGGGATACTGGCTCTCTTGATTGGGATTCCTTGTTCTCACCATTCCACTTTGCCACGCAGGGTGCACAGGCTGGAGTCTTTTGTGAAATTCCCAGTTCAATATATACAACTACGTGACTTAGTGCACAACACATTTGTGAAATAAACTACTCCTATATACTAACCTGCCTGTCCACAATTAATTGTAAAGTTTTTGCATGTACAGTTTTTACAAGAATTAAAGTTTTGTGAAGTTGTGTCTAATTTAAAGCATTTCTTTAGAACAAATGGCCTTAAATTCTCACAGAATTCCTGGAAATGATTGTGAATTGCCTTCAAAAAATAGAGAAGTGTTTTTATTTATTTTTCTTTGATGTCAACAATGTAACTGCTTTATAATATTTTTTCCTTACGTATACCCTATTTACTACCAGGTTTATTTCTACTGTATGTGGTTCTCTTTGTTCCAACTTGACCTAGGGTGACTTTTATAAGCATGAAACTATTTTACTGAAAAATAAAAAAAAAAAAACATACATCCACATATTTAACAGAATCAGTGTTACATAACTGTAATACTAAATTGTCCATTTTTAAGTATGTATTAAAATCTTCAAAAGGATAACTATTTGTTCTGTATATTTCATGTATGAGTGACATGGAGTCTGATGCTTTCCTCTACTCCTCTCAAATATTTAAGCCAGTCTAATTTATTAACCTGCAGTTTTTTTATTTACCTTCATTCATTCTTTCGAAAAACAAAAAAATAAATATGATCAATATTTTCTTCTTGTCAAATATCAGTTACTTTTCTTTGAACTCACCAGAAAAAAATAAAGTACATGTTCTTGTCTAAGTAATAGCGTACACAGACCTAGTGGGAATAGATGGCCAGGAAAGGAGCAATCTCAGTTATAAATCTTATCCTGTGTGTGGCTGGGAACAATAATCAGAAACACATGTGGTACTACTTTTGTATGTCAAATTATGTCTGGTGTTGCCTCTTCACTGGACAAATGAAGAAACTAAGACTGAGAAGATTAAGTGATGTATGTAAGACTAACCAGAGAGGAGCTTATTGCTATTGTGAAAATATTTGTTATAATCACTTCAGTATTTGAGTTGCTGTTAGGTGCTGTGCAATGAAAAGTCCCAGGAACACATTGCATAAACTCAAATGCATGCCAGTTACTGTACCTACAAACTAGGTATCAGGGAAATGCAGACATTAGATAATGAGCAACAAGAAAGGTATATATTGAGAGACAAGTGATAGATCCAAGTCATCCACTCTACTACAGAAACAAATTCCAGACTTGGAACGGGTGTCCTTAAGGAATCCCCAAGCCTTTCAATATTCTCTTTTTACTAAGTCCATTCTTTCCTCTGATGAAAGCCTCAAATTACCATTGTATCTCCACAGTTCATTCATGGCCTTGTATCATCTCCATCATCTGATCTTGCCCACCTATACCAATTTCCATTGTTTCTCAAATGAGTATTAAAAGTGTCCAGGCCTCTGATCACTTTTCCAAACTGATCTGGTCTATCTGAAATCCCAGTTATAGTGTTCACGCTCTTTTTGTTAGGCCCTCTCCTCATGTCCACTTAAAATATCCTTTGCATTTTCCAGCTTAAGCCCCAACTCCTCTAAACTGTGTTCTTTTAAATTGCTAGCCGTAATCAGCCCCCTCTATGAATTCATCTTTACATCTTAGCTTTTTCGTCTTTGCATCTTACCTTTTTCATTACCTCATATATTTATAAAGTACATACTTTTTATAGGGCATTTTGTCTTATCCTAAGAGAATATGACTTAATGGCACCTGGATATAGGTAAATTTTAAGTCTTTCTCAGATTAATATGTAACTAGGGTATGTAAGTGCTGCAATTAAAGAATAAAAGGTGACTCAGTCAGATGCCTACTTTTAAAGGCCTCTCTTCCTGCATGTGGCACAGAGCAAAAGATGGAGGTGACTCAATGTTGGTGTCAGGGAAGGAAGGGCACTTGGAGCAGGCCTGGGATATAGTCTACTTTGTTTTACATAAACTTAGTAAAGGGGCTGGGATTGTGGCTCAGTGGAAGCACACTTGCCTGGCTTGTGTGAGGCACTGGGTTCGATTCTCAGCACCACATATTAATAAATAAATAAATAATAAATAAAAAGTCCATGGACAACTAAAAAAAAATTTTTTTAAAAAACAGTAGAGATACTTAGCTGGACTCTTGCACTTCTTTTTATTACTGTCAAAGATGAAATTGTAACAAATTTGGTTGTAGATATAATTGACTTTTTTTTTTTTTGCAATTCATGAATCAGTGCAGCCTCCAGTCTACAAAACAGACTGAGAACTGAGAGTTCTGAGCAGAGGCAGAACAGTGGGTTTTAAAAGGTGGGGATAAGGAACCAGAGCATCAGGGAAAAAGTTGATTTTTTTACACCAGGTTACTTTTTTGTAAGAGTTAAAGCAAAGGGAGCTTCCTTATTATGCTGTCTTGGGTAGACTGGAATCTCCTTTTCAGGAAAAACTCCCCTGTTTTGAGATCTACTTAGCTCTTTAAAGTTTTGGATTGGGTAGATGGCATTTAGCAAGAGTGACTCATTTTGATTTCATGTGGTCTATTGGAGCCTCCTGTCGTTCAGTCCAGAACCATGGTCTCTTATCATTTGTTAACATTATTGTGACCTATCATCACTTTAGGACATAGATTTCTCTCACCAAGGCGAGGTTATATTTTAGGACCCACAGCTGCCAAAGATTTTACTAAAGAGCATACCTTTACTTTTTAGCTTGGGTGTGCTTTAATTATTGTATGCCTTTGCATTACTTATAACTGACACAGAATGGCAAGACACTTAATAAAAACTCAAAGAATAATTTCAGCCATTAGCACAAATCAGATAATTTTCCTAATCAAAAAACAGCTGGGATATTTGGGGTTCTAACCTCCAACATTCTCATTGGCTAACCTAATGATATCTTACACATATTCCCACTGTTATGTATGTCTTGACCCAAAAACGTAGTGAAGTTCTGCATTACAGAGATAATTTCTCCATCTGTGTTTACAATAGGCTTGGCCTTCAATGTTTCTTTACTGATATTCTATATTAGTCTGTTTTCCCTTGCTATAACAAAATACCTGAGGTTGGGATTTCTAAAGAGAAGAGGGGTGTCACCATCTGGCATGTGATGCAGCAAAGAAGGTCCTCACCAGAACCAAACAGATGTTCACACCATGTTCTTGGACCTCCAAAATTGTGAACTAAATAAACCTCTTTAAATACCCCATCCTTTACAGAAAGTATGGGTTCTTGAATGTATCACTAAATGACCCATGTGACATTGAAGCATATAATCAAAAGTCTTCAGGTTTTTATTTTCTTTAAAATAAGTAAAATTCTGGATGACTTTCCTCCTTCTTCACCACTTTTGTGCTCCCTATCCCACTTTTCTTCCACCAAACACTTCTCCATTTGCACTACTGATACCTGAATGTCATTTAACAATGACAAGATTCACATTCCTCAAAATACAAGGAGGTGCTGAGATAAAAGAGGTGGAACTTATAAGCAGCAGTAAGCACATCTTATAAACTTCTGACATAATTCTTCGCGCCAAGAATAGTTTCTAAGAAAAATGAATCTTTTGTTGAGGAAGATCTGGTACATCATTAGCATACAAATGCTTGCAAGGGCATCCTTTGAAGATGTGAGAGTGAAAATCACATCATCAACAAACACAAATTTTCCCTTGCAAGTTATCGTCTGAGCCACATTTATAATCTTAATAGATGTTCATCCTAGCAATGTTCACATCCCAGATTTCAAGTTTCACAACTTGGAGTGAGGAGGCACCTGATAGAAGTATAAACTTGTCCAATAGAGTATGGTAGATGCCAGGGACAAAATTATTTTTCTTTAAATTGATGTGACCACAGCAACCATTTTACTATGTGGAAATAGTCTGCTATTAAACATAGCATGCTAGCATAATACACCAAAGTCTCCAAACATACCATTTGTATGAGGAAGACTGCAAAGACAAAATAGTTCTAATTCCTATCTCAAACTCCTGAAAAGTTTCTGTCTGAGGAATCTTCTTCAGACCTCATAAGGCAGGGCTGTTTCTTACCTCACACTTCATTATCCCACCCCCAACCCAGCAGTTGACCTTGCTTCTATTTCCTGGACCTTGGAAAGATTCTGAATCTCAAAATCTGACAGGAAGATGACCACCGAGCTTTTACCATGGAAAAAGCAAAAGCAAACTGATCTGAAGATTTGCTCATTTAGTTTTAAAGCAACTGTGGCCATGACCTCATGATTTTCTCATCACAAAGTTATTCATTTATTTAATTTCCATGAAACAGGCCTGCTAGGCATTTGTAATGCATTTAGATAAGCTGATTTCATACAGATAGGATTTGCTATCAGTGAAAGGAGTGAGTATCATTGACCTTACAAATTAGGAGGAAGGGTGAAGGAAGAAATATGCTTAGGGTTGGATGAAAAATAGTAACCTTTCACAGACCTTTTTCACTCTACAAAATAAGTAAATTAAAAGGTCATAAGACTGATTCGGCCATTTTTACAAAGAACAATCACCTTGATAACTCTTAAAAATCTCACAAAATAGTCTTGGCAAGAGTCATGAAAAAATACCTTTCAAATCTTTAAAAATGATTTAAATCTGAATCTACATGAATTTAATTAAAATTATTTCACTATCATTTGCAACAATAGCAAAGGCATATTCCATAAATTGGAGACTTGAAATTTGGCACACACCTGAGACAGTTCTGGACCAGATTTACAAGAAAATGGTTGAAGTCTAAGAAAACAGCAATAATCACTAGAAACCGCTTGGTGTCCAAGAACCTACTTTCAAGTTTGGATGTTACATGGACCTAACAACAACAATAAAAAACAATTCTGTCAGTTTGTACCTGACTTAGGTCATCAAATGGCAGTCCTAAAAGATTAATAATCATAGATGCCTTTAATTATCATTTTTTAGGATATTTAGTTGTTTTACATCAGTGATTTGAAACATAATCCAAAGAATTATATACATGCCTGACATCTTCTATAGGCTGTTTACAAAATTCCTAAAAGTTCACCAGGAATGTGATTCATCACCATGCCATATATTGGTAGCCAAAGGATTTGAATTTCCATCTTATCAGTCTGCTTTTGGAAAAATATCATGTAAATGCCCAAACCTGATTTTTTTTCATTCCTTTAATGTGGTGATATTTTCAAGGGTCCTCAAAGCACTATCCTGCTTTTCTCAAAGTCAGAAATTGCTTTAATTAGAGCTCACCCAGAAGCTTGCCTGTTTAAGATCCAGATGGGAGGAAGTTTCTGAATGAACTTGAACTATCAAAGAATCTTCTGAGGGATTGTGCAAGTGAAAATTCTCTACTTCCAATTCAGAAAGGCAGGTTATTAACTTAGTCATCACTCTAAGTCACGTATTGTCAGTATTCTTCTTTTCACCTGAGAACACAGAAGATATGGAAAGGAAGGGAAAAAAGCTAAAGTGTCGTTGCTCTTTGGCCCTGTTTGTACGTGACCCTGTGCCTGAACACACAAAGAGCTGCTGGACTCCCATTTCCCAGTAATTTTCAGAATGCTCAGAGGTATTTCTAGACACTCAGGGATTTACTCTAAAAAATACCAAGGCCACTCAAAACTAATATTTCTTATTTAGGCAATATCATTTGATGGAGTGAATGATCTCTGCCTGCTCCAAATGCTCATCCAATCTCTTATTTACAAACTTTTACTTACTCTTCATGCCTCCTCTTTAGCACCACGACCTCATAGAGACCTTCTCTGATAGACTGGCTCAAATCTCCTTGTTTTGCATATCCACATCACCTTGCCCTAGCCTCCTGCATCAGCTGTGCAATTACCTGAGTGCTGTCTGTAATTACAGTTTCCTCCACAAACTCCATGACGGAAAGAAGCAGGCAAGTCTTAATTTACTCATCTATTCCTAACACATAACAAGGCCCAGCTCTAACTAGGTCATTAGTGGAATCATGAAAGCCATTGAATCAAAAGACTGTTTACTAAGAAGGTTACAATAGCAACTAGTATCTTAGGGCAAGCCTGAATTTCAGTGTGTCCAAGCTAAGATCTGTAAAATAAAGCAGTACCAAACGTCACTTTTCTCATTCTTCTTTATCCTTTCTTCTAAACCAGAACTGTGAAATGGAGTGACTAGAGATCAAAGCCTCTCTTTTCCTTGCTTTCAGAGCTAATTAGCAGTGAAATGGTCAAAAGGCAGGCGAGCAGCAGGAGAGAAGAGATTAATGGAGCTTTGACATAATCTGATAACCTCTTGGTCCGGAATCAGGATAGACCGAGGAGAAAGCATTCACAAAATGCCAAGATTGTGCATTATGTCCATTATGAAATTTCCTTTGCCAAGCATGCTAACCCCAATGCAAACCAAAATATGATAAATAACATACAAGACTCTGTTAAGCCTCATATTGCCTCACATTCTCCCTTAAACTTGAGAAGTGGCAAGAACTTTTTTTTTTAGGTTACCAGAAGAGTGTACATTTTCTCTGTGTGTAGCACAGGCTACAAAAGAAATGACAATGTTCTACATGTATTTGCCACATTTCCTGATGTTGATTTTCTATCCTAGAGGAGGTGTTGATGGCCTCTTCAGAATGTGGACAAGAATTCTGAAGGTTAAAACTTTGCAAGTGCATTCATAATAGGACAGGTTGACTTGCAAATCCTACTGTGCTAATATTTATGATTTTTAATGTATTCTTGAATTCTCTGCTTAGCAACAAGGGAGAGGGATTTAATAAATATAAATTTGACTGTAGGGAAGAAATGGGGAGGACTGTAATTATTACATGTTGACATTTTAACTCAGAATTCCACCCACTAGGTTGATAAGACTGAATTCCATTTAACTTTCTGAGAAGGAATGAATACATACTCAAAATCCTACCAGTATCCTCCATTAAATGGTCTATTTCCTTTAGCCATCAGTGTAATAATGACTCTGATTTAGCATTTAATCATTTAGGAAGAACTATCTCACTTGTAATCTCCTGTCTACACCTGTCAAAACTACTCAGATACTAAGGCTCAGATAAAAGGCTGTTTTTCAACACAGCTTTCCTGTATTCCCTTGATTACTAGAAATCAATCCCTCTTTCCCAGTCTGTATGTAGGTATTCTGCTCTGCTTTTCTAGGGTCAGGACATGTTTACAGTGGGGTGGTCTTACTGCCTTTAAGCAGTCAGAAGTCGGTGTCTGTCTGAAGAACATTAACAGGAAGCTCACCTGCCTCAAAGATGAGTCACATTCTCCACTGTGACCTTTGCCAACAATAAAGGCAATACTTTTTCTTTCATCTGCACCACTTCTTTGTCCTTGTTTTCACTGCTTCTGAAAAGTAGGGGGTGATTTATCCAGCCTTTCAAAGACCCCAACAGTCTCCCTATGAGTTCCTTGCCTGCAATGTTACTCTTCAACATGGCTCTGTGCATGTACCCTTGTTGGGTTCCCCTGCCTTGCAGCATAGAATTCACAGCTCTTAGTTTGTATTCTCCCCTAATGCAGAATCCAGGACGAAGATTGGGTGAATATAGTTAGCGAAGGAGGCAATCTTCTAAAGTGAGAGAGGGAGGAAACAAGGAAAGATATTATAAGGGTATATTATCAAGGTTACCACTGAAGGTAACAAGCCTTCCTTCTGCCCTCTGTCATGAGGATCACGGAGAATGCTTCTCAGAACTGTTCACTTGAGGACTGAGGAGAAGTATTTATTTAACCGTAAGCTCGTATCTCGTGGGGTTATGGATGCCTATACTTCTGGGACACCTGTGCATATTTGAGAAATAACATTCTTCAGTGTCTTAGGCATTTGAGACTTTCCAGGGTGAAAAGTTAAATACCCGCAGTGCATAACTGAGGTAGGACATTGTCTCTGTAAGGTGAGCTGTAGGCTTCATGAAGCCAGCTATGGCTGAAGTAGAAGTGAGGCTGAGAGAACAGGGTGGGTCATCAGAGGCCCATGAAACACAGGACCTTCAAGCCGATATGGAGCTGGCATGCTTTGCATTCCAACCTTGTATCCTTTTCTCTTTCCAACATGAAAGGCAACTTGCACCAAATTGCAGGCAGGCCTATGAAGACGCCCTTTCCTTTCATACCCCAAGCATTCCATGTGCCAGTCCTCCCACACTCTCTACACACCTTTTAAGGCTCTGCCTAGGTACCTCCATGTAAATTAGTTTCTCCTTCCTTCATTCTGTGGGAAGTTTTAATTGGAGCTTAGTAAATTTAAAAGTGCAGAAGTCATAAGCACTTTGCCTGATGACTTTTTACAGACACCAACACATGTATGCAGTCACCACACAGATCAAGAATGTAACATTGCCAGCCCCTGAGCCCCTCTTCTTGCCACACCATAAACACAAACCTGTCCTCCAAGTCATCACCCCCTTGACTTTTAAAGGTGCAGATTTTGTCTTTTTTTTTCTAATTGTGTATAAATGGAATTTGAATTCATTTCTATGTGACTTCTTTGATTTGATATTTGGTAGTGATATTTATCCAATACTTGTGCATGATTTTTACTTAATTATGCATATTATTACATTGTATTAATATATCACAATGTTTTTTTTCTCTTTGGATGGACATTAAGTTTTCTCAGGTTTGCTATATTATGAAAATAACTTTATGACTAGCATTGTACATGACTTTTGACACAAATATGCCATCACTCCAATTAATTATATATATGCACAGGAATGCTTCTTTTGCCTTATAGGTTATTGGTCCAAAATTAGCATGGTAAGCTGGGCTCCTTTTGCTTGGTATGCTCATTTGTACATTTTTACCATTCTATTACTTTCAATTTTTCTTCTCCTGTATTTAAGGTTTGTCTTTTGGTAGCAGCATTTACTGAGGTTTATATTCTGCTTCTTAACAATAGCTCTTGAAATTGTAGTGGGGAGACCTATCCGGCCTAGGTAGGTCCTATCTACCTAATACCTAATCATACCTTGCTGTATGATTCTGAACTTATTTAGGAGCCTTTCTGCTAAAAGTATGATATTCCAGTGTGACTGACAATAACTTCATCAGTGATAAGGATATACCTATGTTTGCCAGGTACAATACATCATGTTCAAATTGGAATTTCAGATAAGCAGTCTTTTAGGACTAAAGCACTATTAATTGTTTTTCTGAAATTCAAATTTAACTGGGTGACTTGTAGTTTTACCTGCTAAATCTACAATCTTTAGGTATACCAGACTAAGAATAAAAATTTGAGTATTTTGTCCACTAACAGTGGATCACTAATAGAATTAGCTTAATATTTACTATCTTAATAGTTTTTAAAATTCATTTTACTCATGTTTTGATTTTTCTCCTTACTTGACTTGTTTTTGATTAAACAGGTATTTTTAATATCTTGAGAAAATTACCAATCTATTAGCCTTTTAGTTGTATATTCTTTTACTATTATTTTAGTGTTAGTAGAGACTATAATATATATCCTTGACATCGTAGGGTCTAGAGAAATTAGTATATATACCACATCTCAGGTAATACAAGGCTCACAGACTATTTTAACTCTGAACAAGAGTGATGTTGTTGAAATGTATGTTAATTCTACACACATGTTGAACTCCACAACATACAATGACTATTTTTTACAGTTAATTTTTATTTGCCCACATGTCTACCTTTTCCATGATTCTTATTTCTTCTTACATTTTAGTGTTTCTGTTTGGGAAAATTTTTCTTTTGTCTTAAAAACTCTGCTTATTTATATTTTATAAAGAGTCTGCTGGTGAGAGAATCAATCTTTATTTCTCTGGACATGTCCTTTACCTTGCATTCAGTTTTAAAAGATATTTTCTCTGTGCAGAAAATTTAGATTGACTTTTGTTTTTTGGTCTGTACCTTTAAGGTGTCTTTCAATGTTCTCTTTTTTTTTTTTGCAGTGCTGGGGATTGAACCCAAGGCCTTGTACTTGCGAGGCAAGTGCTCTACCAATTGAGCTATATCCCCAGCCCATCAATTTTCTTCTTGCTTTCATTATTATTTGGAATGTGCAGTCTATTTTTAAAGGTAAAATGCCTACCTGCTTCCACAAAAAGAATGTACATTTGTCTTTGGTGTTCAACAATTTTACAGTGGTGTACTTGGGTGTTATTTTCCTTGTAGTTAGTTTTATTTGGAACTATTCTTGAAGTTGTGGGTTGCTATTTTGATCAATCTGGGATAATGAGTATTTTTTAAATTTGTTTCACTACCATTTTCTCTTTTCTCCCCTTCCAGGATTTCAATTACCTTCCCTGTAAATTATTGCACACTTTTTAATTATTCCATTTATTTTTCTCCATGTGCTTCAGCTGGATATTTTCTAGTGATACATTTTTTAATTTAATTAATCATATATAGAATCCAGTATTCTTTTAAGCCTATATATTATAGTCTCAATTTCAATTATTGTATTTCTATTCTAGAATTTTCATTTTATTAGATTTTATAAATTTCAGTTCCACAATGACATTCTTCATGATATTTTCTATTTTTAAGCATATAATCACAGTCATTCTAAAGTTATTTGATAACTTCAGTGTATGTGATGTTGATGGATATTTTTATATTTTTATTTAGTCTCTTGTCCTGTTTTTTAGTTTGCTCAATAATTTTTATTTAAAGCTAGAAAAATGTCTGAAAAAATATAAAATGTTTGTTTCTCCTTAGAGCATTCTTCTACCTTCCAATAGGTAGGTGAAAGGGTCATACTGAGTGAACTATTTAGGGACTAAGCTCTTTAAAAATGCTTTCTTGTTACCAATTGCACCTCTGCTTCACATTTGCTCCTGGAACACTTTGTTTTGAAAGTTTCCCAAATAAGATGGTAGACTGTTTGCAACTTCTCAACTTCGCACTTTTAAATGGTGCTTCCTAGGATCTGTGAGAGTGCTTACATCTCAGTAGGTTTCTCCCTTTTTAGGAAAATACTCTCATCCTTTTAACCTCATCCCCAAACCAAAAATCAGCAAATGCATCAAAGGAAAAGAAAAGCCAAAGCAGAATGTTCAGCTTGGGTAAATGTGTATTCATCTTCTCCAAGACCTTGGAATCTCTTCAGTTCTCAGTGGTAGTATCACTTTTTCCTGAAACCTTACCTGTCCCTTCAGTGTGGTGTCCTTTATGTATCCTAGGATAAAAACCCCTACCAGATGGCATGCTTATCTTCCAACATATTTTTTTTCCTTGGTCCTCCTCATGAATTATGTGTTCTTTCCCTCCTCCCACTCTTCCTGTGTCTTTTCTAGCTTTTTTTGCATGTGGAAATATTGGTGTGTCACAAGTTCCTCAATTCTAATTAGAAATGAAAACTCCTAGAATTATTAACCTGTCAATATTCCCTACCCTACTAAAAATATACTAAATAAGTATAATATGTTCTTTTATGATGATTAAGTTGATATTTACTGGACAAAAAAGACTTGATCTTTACCTGAGTACTGTTAGAAGAGCTAATAAGACTTAAGAGGTCAGAAAACTGGGATCGGCCTATTTGAAAAGAGTAGGGTCAATGCTCACTGTCATTCATTCATATTTTTCTTGAATTTCATAGTACTTTGTGATGTTCAAATACAGGAAGGGAAACTGAGGTCATCACAGGCACAATGTAATCTGAAATCAGAGAATATGATTGGGAATTCATTTTGCTTTTGTTTCTTGTTGACCAAGATCTGACTTTAGTTCATTTTTCTAGCTTTATCATCTTATCTCTCCCAACTTCAAAAAGTGTTTCAGACATACGAAACTATTTGCTATGACTCAAGGGTTGTAGTCTCTTTTATTTGTAGACTCATGCACATTCTTCACTCTCCTTCCTCTAATTCATTCTCCTCCTTCTACAGGTGTCATTTCAAACATTATTTCCTGAAAGACCTTCCCCTGGTCCTCCAAGACCAGCACGGGTGCCACGTGGTTATGCTCCTATAGAGTCTGGTGCTTAGTACTCCTATTTTCACAGGTGGGCTTGTAACAGTATTTCCTCACTTATCTCTTTTTCTCATACTACTATGAGCTTCCTAAGGACAGGGACTGCATTTTTTGTTTTGATTATCTATACCCTCCACAGGGCCTGGTACAATTCAGTACTCAATACCCATACTTCAAATTGAGTCAAATGTGCATTGAGTAAAAACCATAGAAATAGTCTGGAACCATGTGTACATAATTTAATTACAAAGAAAATTTTAGCACTTATTCTATTAACTTTTCTAGGAAAAACATAAATCTCAATTCACAATGTGCTCAACTTTTTGTGAAATAATCAGAAATGAAAAACAGAATCTGAGACATTTTCTTTTTCCTGTCATAGGAAGGATATTATTTCTGCAATCTCAGTGTAGAGTAGCAAACCCACAGAAAGATATTGTTTTAGTACACACTATCATAATGATTAAAGAAAACAGCTCTGAAAGCATCAGACTGCTTTCAGTGGCTAATGCTTCTTTGATTCTCTGGTTAAAATAAACCAAAGGCGAAGATATTAACTCATCAGCCATCAGCCAATACCCACCTGTTAAGCTTACCTCTGCCCAACTTTCATTGAAGACTTTCCCCCTCATATCTTTGGCAGAAAAATGAACAACCAATCAGTTCAGTGAACAGTAAATTCTTGTAACTCTTTGTTTTGTAATGTCATACTTTGGCTACTATTTCCAACATATTTTAATTTTCAAGGAGACATCTTCTTAGAACATGAAAATATATTCACTCCTGTTTGAAGATTGAATTTGCAATAATTTTAACTGCATCAAATATTAGAAAAAACTAATGAATATTAAGTGTTGATTTATTTTACATAATTACAAATGGAAAAAGCAGAGTTGTCTGTAAAAGTTTTAAGAAAACATACTTTGAGTCAATATAAAAAATTTTGACAGTGAAAGAAGATAAGCTCTGAAGAGAAAGTTAGAATTTCAAAGAATTTCTATACACCACCCTAACCCTTCCCTCTTACCATTACTTACATCTTTTTCTGAGGCATCTGCAATAATATTTGCAAATGCGACTTTTTGATCATTTGCCCTCAAGTATGTGAATACTGAAACATGTATGTAACTAGAGAAAAAAATGCATTGCTTCTAAAAAAATCTCAGACGTTAGTGTGCGATCCATTCAATGTGCAAGACAGGCAAATGGATTTAGCATGGCAGAATATGAACTATTCAGTGATAAATGTTTCAGTTCCATGTACCAAAGAACCTTTAACACTTCACTCATTTTACTATAGTGTCAATGATGAATGGTCACAGTTTTCTCAAAAAGTTATTGAAACATTCCTCCTACCAAATTTTTTTAAAATAACAAATATGAATCTTTCATCAACTGAGTATCTTGACCTGGGAGATAACAAGTTTTCTTTTACTGAACATATTTAACAATAAACCTGGATGACCTATGTGCATGTCATACAAAGTTTTCAGCAACAGAATTTTTAAAAATTTTTTTTTGTTTGTCAAAGAACATTGTTTTATTTCAGAATTTTACATAGAATTATATACTTAGAGTTTTCTACTGCTTTTTTTGGTACACAAATGGGATACAATCTCCATTTCTATGGCTGTACACAATGTAGATTCACACAATTCATGTAATCTTACATATACATAGGGTAATACTGTCTGTCTCAGTCTACTATCTTTCCTTCCCCCATCCACTTTCATCTCATTTTCCTCTACACCCATCCAAAGCTCCTCCTTTCTTCTCTTGTCCCCACTCCCGGTCACCCCTCACTTCCCCATTATGTATCATAATCTTCTTATCAGAGAAAACACTCAGCCTTTGGTTTTTTGGGTTTGGCTTATTTCACTTAGTATGATATTCTCTATCTCCACCCATTTACAGGAAATGCCATAATTTTATTCTTCTTTATGGCTGAGTAATATTCCATGTGTATATATACTACAGTTTCTTTATCCATTCATCAATTGAAGGGCATCTAGGTTGGTTCCACAATCTAGCTATTGTGAACTGAGCAACTGTGAACATTGATGTGGCTGTATCACTGTAGTATGCTGATTTTACATCCTTTGGGAGTGGGATAGCTGGGTCAAATGGTGGGTCCATTCCAAGTTTTCTGAGGAATCTCCATACTGCTTTCCAGAGTGACTGGACCAATTTGCAACTCCACCAGCAATGTATGAATGTGCCTTTTTCCCCACATCCATGCCAACACTTATTATTGCTTGGGTTTCTGACAATAGCCATTCTAATTGGAGTGAGATGAAATCTTAGGGTGGTTTTAATTTGTAGTTCTCTAATTACTAGAGATGATGAGCACTTTCTCATATATTTGTTGATCACCTGTATATCATCTTCTGTGAAGTGTCTGCCCAGTTCCTTAGCCCATTTATTGATTGGGTTCTTTTTATTTTTGGTGTAAAGTTTTTTAAGTTCTTTATAAATTTTGTAGATTAGTGCTCTGCCTAAAGTGTATGTGGAAAAGATTGTTTCCCACTCTGTAGGCTCTCTTTTCACATTATTGATTGTTTCCTTTGCTGAGAAAAGGCTTTTTAGTTTGAATCTGTCCCATTTATTGATTCTTGTTTTTATTTCTTGCACTCGGGGGGTTATGTTAAGGAAGTTTGATCCTAAGCCAACATGAAGAAGATTCAGGCCTACTTTTTCTGAAGGGTCTCAGGTCTAATTCCTAGATCCTTGATCCATTTTGAGTTGAGAATTTACAGGGTGAGAGATAGGGGTTTAATTTCATTTTACTGCTTGTGGATTTCCAGTTTTGCCAGCACCATTTGTTGAAGAGGCTATTTTTTCTCCATTGCATATTTTTGGCACCTTTGTCTCGTTTGAGATAACTGTACTTATGTGGCTTTTTCTCTGCTTCTTCTATTCTGTATCCTTGGTCTACCTGTCTATTTTGGTGCCAATACCAAAATTGCTCTATAATAGAGTTTATGGTCTGGGATAGTGATACCTCCTGCATCATTGTACCTGCCCAGGATTGCTTTGGCTATTCTGTGTCTCTTGTTCTTCCATGGATTTCATGATTGCTTTCTATATTTCTGTGAGGAATGTCATTGGGATATTAATTGGAATTGTGTTAAATCTGTAGAGTGCCTTTGAAAATATGGCCATTTTGATTATATTAATTCTGCCTATCCAAGAACACGGGAGATCTTTCCATCTTCTAAGATCTTCCTTAATTTCGTTCTTTAATGTTCTATAGTTTTCATTGTAGAGGTCTTTCGCCTCTTTTGTTAGATTGATTCCCAAGTTTTTTTTTTTTTTTTTTTTTTTTTGGAGGTTATTCTGAATGGAGTTGTTTTTCTCATTTCTCTTTCAGATGAATCATGGCTTAGGTTAAAAAATGCATTAGATTTATGTGTGTTTATTTTATATCCTGCTCTTTTGCTGAATTCATTAATTAGGTCTAGAAGTTTCCTGGTGGAGTGTTTTGGATCTTCTAAATATAGAATCATGTTATCAACAAATAGTGACAACTTGAGTTCTTCTTTGCTCTGGCTAGTATTTCAAACACGATGTTGAATAGAAGTGGTGACAGTGGGCCACCCTGTCTTGTTCCCATTTTTAAAGGGAATTGTTTCAGTTTTTCTCCATTAAGAGTAATGTTGGCAGTGGGCTTAGCATAAATAGCCTTTACAATGTTGAGGTATGTTCCTATCATCCCTAATTTTTCTAGTGTTTTGAGCATGAAGGGGTGTTGTATTTTGTCAAATGCTTTCTCTGCATCTATTGAAATAATCATTTGATTCTTAACCACATGTCTATTGATGTGATGAATTACATTTATTGATTTCCAGATGTTGAACCAACCTTGCATCCCTGGGATAATATAGATAGATATTGGTCTAAAGTCTTTCCCAGATGTGTCTTTGTCTGGTTTTGGTATCAGAGTGATACTAGATTCATAGAATGAATTTGGAAAGGTTCCCTCCTTTTCTATTTCATGAAATACTTTGAGGAGTATTGGTATTAGTTCTTCTTTGTATGTTTTTGTTGCCTTTGTCTAGTATGAGATAACTGTATTCATGTGGGTATGTCTCTGTGTCATCTGTTCTGAAACATTGTTCTATGTGTTTGTTTTGGTGCCAGTACCATAACTTTTTTGTTACCATGGCTCTGTCATATAGTTTTAGTTCTGGTATTGTGATATCACCTGCTTCATTTTTCTTGCTAAGGATTGCTTTGGCTATTCTGAGTCTCTTATTTCCCCAAATGAATTTCATGATTGATTTTTCTATTTCTATGAAGAATATCATTGGGAGTTTAATAGGAATTGCATTAAATCTGTATAATGCTTTTGGTAGTATGGTCATTTTGAGAATATTAATTCTGCGTATCCAAGAATATGGAAGATCTTTCCATCTTCTAGGGTCTTATTCAAATTCTTTCTTTAGTTTTCTGTAGTTTTCAATGTAGCGGTCTTTCGCTGCTTTTGTTAGATTGAGTCCCATGCATTTTATTGTTTTATAGGCTATTATGAATGGGGTAGTTTCACTAATTTCTCATTCAGTGAATTCATCACTGAGGTATAGGAACACATTTGATTTATGGGTGTTGATTATATATTTTGCTACTTTGCTGAATTAATTTATGAGTGCTAGAAGTTTTCCGGTGGAATTTTTCAATCTTCTAAATATAGAATCATGTCATCGACAAATAGTGATAGTTCAAGTTCTTTCTTATTCATGTCTCTTTGATTTCTTTTGTCTATCTAATTGCTCTGGCTAGAGTTTCTGGGACTATGTTGCATAGAAGTGGTGATAGAGGGCATCCTTGTTTCAGTTTTTAGAGGGAATGCTTTCAATATTTCTCCATTTAGACTGATGTTGACCTTATGTTTAGCATAGATAGCTTTACAATGTTGAGGAATGTTTCTTTCCTACAATCCCTAGCTTTTCTAGTGCTTTGAACATGAAGGGGTACTGTATTTTGTCAAGTGCTTTTTCTGCATCTACTGAGATGATCATATGATTCTTATCTTTAAGTCTATTAATGTCGTGAATTATGCTTATTGATTTCCAGATGTTGAACCAAACTTTCATCCCTGCAATGAACCCCACTTGATCATGGTGTACTATCTTTTAAATATGTTTTTGTATGCTATTTACCAGAATTTTATCAAGAATTTTTACATCTCTGTTCATCAGGGATATTGATCTGAAGTTTTCTTTCCTTGATGTGTCTTTGTTTGGTTCAGGGTGATACTGGCCTCATAGAATGAGTTTGGAAGTGTTCCCTCCTTTTCTATTTCATGGAATCCTTTGAGGAGTATTGGTGCTAATTCTTCCTTGAAGGTATTGTAGAAATCTGCTGAGAATCCGTCTGGTCCTGGGCTTTTCCTGGTGGGTAGGTTTTTGATGGAGTCTTCTATTTCATTGCTTGAAATGGATCTGTTTAGATTTTATACGTCCTCCTGGTTCAGCTTGGGTAGGTCATATAGCTCTAGAAATTTGTCCATGCCTTTGAGATTTTCTATTTTATTGGAGTATAAATTTTCACAGTAGTTTCTAATTATCTTCTGTATTTCAGTAGTGTTTGTCATGATACTTCCCTTTTCATCATCAATTTTTTAAATTTATTTTCTATTTTATTTGTTCTAATTAGTTGTGCATGACAGTAGAATGCATTTATGCATTTTGATAGATCACACATAAATACAGTGTAATCTCTCATTTTTCTGATTATACATATTGCAGGATCACATCAGTCATGCAGTCGTACATGTACATGAGGTAAATTCTTGTAATTGTACAAAAGAAGGCATGTAAAGAATAATTGTTACATTTTTCTATGTAGGCAGAAGCTCTATTCTTTGGTAATGTTTTCCTGTATGCCTACAAGAATTCCTGGCCCATAACAGATGTTCCATAGATATTTGTTTTTTGTTTTTTTTAATTTTGATTCATTGAACACAAGTGGAATACAGCTATTGTTTCTCTGGTTGTACACAAAGTAGAGTCACACCATCTGTGCATTCATACATGTACACAGGGCAAAGATATTTGTCTCATTCTGTTATTATTCTAACCCCCCCACCTTGACCCACCCCTCCCTTCCCTCTATGTTATCTATCCTTCCTCTATTCTTGCCTCCCTTCCACCCTGCACTATGCATCATCATTCCCTTATCAGGGAGATAATTCGGCCTTTGGATTTTTGGGATTGGCTACTCTCACTTAGCATGACAGTCTCCAACATCATTCATTTACCTGCAAATGCCATAATTTTATTCTTTTTATGGCTGAGTAATATTCCCTTGTGTATATATACCACAGTTTCTTTATCCATTCATCTACTGAAGGGCATCTAGGTTGATTCCACAATCTAGCTACTGTGAATTGAGCAGCTATGAACATTGATGTGGCTGCATCACTGTAGTAATCTGATTTTAAGTCCTTTGGGTATAGGCCAAGGAGTGGGATAGCTGGGTCAAATGGTGGATCCATTCCAAGTTTTCTAAGGAATCTCCACACCACGTTCCAGAGTGGCTGCACCAACTTGCAATCCCACCAGCAATGTATGAGTGCACCCTTTTCCCCACATCCTCGCCAACACCTATTGTTGCCTGTATTCTTAATAAAAGACATTTTAATTGGGGTAAGATGAAATCTTAAGGTGGTTTTGATTTGCATTTCTCTTATTACAAGGGATGTTGAACATTTTTTCATAAATCTGTTGATTGCTTGGAGATCTTCTTCTGTAAAGTGTCTGTTCATTTCCTTGGCCCATTTATTGATTGGGTTATTAGTATTCTTGGTGTAAAGATTTTTGAGCACTTTATAGGTTCTGGATATTAGTGCTCTATCTGAAGTGTGTGTGGCAAAGATTTTCTCCCACTCTGAAGGCTCTCTCTTCACATTGCTGATTGTTTCCTTTGCTGAGAAAAAGCTTTTTAGTTTGACTCTATCCCAATCATTGATTCCTGCTTCTATTTCTTGTGCTTTGGGAGTCATGTTAAGGAAATCTGGTCCTAGGCCAACATGATGGAGATTTGGACCTATTTTCTCTTCTATTAGATGCAGGGTCTCTGGTCTAATTCCTAGGTCTTTGATCCATTTTGAGTTTTGTACAGGGTAAGAGATATGGGTTTAGTTTCATTTTGCTGCATATGGATTTCCAGTTTTCCCAGCACCATTTGTTGAAGAGGCAATCTTTTCTCCATTGTATATTTTTGGCTCCTTTGTCAAGTATGAGATACCTGTATTTATGTGGGTTAGTCTCTGTGTCCTCTATTCTATACTATTGATCTACCTGTCTATGTTGGTGCCAATACCATGCTGTTTTTGTTACTATTGCTCTGTACTATAGTTGAAGGTCTGGTATTGTGATACCCCCTGCTTGCTCTTCTTGCTAAGAATTGCTTTAGCTATTCTGGGTCTCTTATTCCTCCAAATGAATTTCATGATTGCTTGCTCTATTTCTATGAGATCGGTCATTGGGATTTTAATTGGAATTGCACTGAATTTGTATAGCGCTTTTGGTAGTATGGTCATTTTGACAATATTAATTCTGCCTATCCAAGAACATGGGAGATCTTTCCATCTTCTCAGATTTTCTTTAATTTCTTTGTTTAGTGTTCTGTAAACACTAAACAAAGTTCTCTCATTGCAGAGGTCTTTCACTTCTTTTGTTAGATTGATTCCCAAGTTTTTTTTTTTTTTTTTTTGAGGCTATTGTGAATGGTATAGTTTTCCTAATTTCTCTCTCAGAGGATGCATCACTTAAGAATAAAAATGCATTAGATTTATGAGCATTCATTTTATATCCTAATACTTTACTGAATTCATTTAAGAGTTCAGAAATTTTCTTGTGGAATTTTTAGGGTTTTCTAAATAGAGAATCATGTCGTCTGCAAATAGGGATAGTTTGAGCTCTTCTTTTCCTATTCATATTCCTCTAATTTCTTTGGTCTGTTTAATTGCTCTGGTTAGAGTTTCAAGGACGATGTTGAATAGTAGTGGTGAAAGAGGGCATCCCTGCCTTGTTCCAGTTCTCAGGGAGAATACTTTCAATTTTTCTCCATTTAGAATGATGTTAGCTGTGGGCTTAGCATAGATAGCCTTTACAATGTTAAGGAATGTTCCTACTATCCTATATTTTCTGGTGTTTTGAGCATGAAGCGGTGCTGTATTTTATCAAATGCTTTTTCTGCATCTATTGAAATAATCATGTGGTTCTTGACTTTAAGTCTGTTGATGTGGTGAGTTACATTTATTGATTTCCAGATGTTGAACCACCCTTGCATCCCTGGGATGAACCCCACTTGATCATGGTGCACTGTCTTTTTAATATGCTTCTGTATGCAATTTCCTAAAATTTTGTTAAGAATTTTTGCATCTATGTTCATTAGGGATATTGGTCTGAAATTTTCTTTCCTGGATGTGTCTTTCTCTGGTTTTGGTATCAGGGTGATATTAGCTTCATAGAATGAGTTTGGAAGGGATCCCTCCTCCTCTATTTCATGAAATCCTTTGAGGAGTATTGGAATGAGCTCTTCTTTGAAGGTCTTGTAGATGTTGTCTGTGAATTCATCTGGTCCGGGACTTTTCTTTGTTGGTAGGCTTTTTTTTTTTTTTTTTTTTTTTTTTTTTGTGGTGCTGGGGATTGAACCCAGGGCCTTGTGCTTGCAAGGCAAGCACTCTACCAACTGAGCTATATCCCCAGCCCTGTTGGTAGGTTTTTGATGACTTCTTCTATTTCATTGCTTGAAATTGATCTAGTTAGGTTGTGTATGTCCTCCAGATTCAGTTTGGGTGGCTCATATGGCTCTAGGAACCTGTTGATGTCTTCCAGGTTTTCTATCTTGTTGGAGTATAAATTTTCAAAATACCTTCTAATTATGTTTTGTATTTCAATAGTGTCTGTTGCAATAGTTCCATTTCCATCATGTATTTTATAATTTGGATTTTCTCTCTCCTCTTCATTAGTGTGGCTAAGGGTTTATCAATTATGTTTATTTTTTCAAAGAACCAACTTTTTGTTTTGTCAATTTTTTGAATTGTTTCTTTTGTTTCAATTTCATTGATTTCCGCTCTGATTTCAATTATTTCCTGTCTTCTACTACTTCTGGTGATGATCTGTTCCTCTTTTTCTAGGGCTTTGAGCTGTAATGTGAGGTCATTTATTTGTTGACATTTTATTCTTTTATTGAATGCACTCCATGCAATGAATTTTCCTCTTAGCACTGCTTTCATAGTATCCCAGAGATTCTGATATGTTGTATCTTTGTTCTCATTGACCTCTAAGAATTTTTTAATTTCCCCCCTAATGTTTTCTGTTATCCATGCATCATTCAATAGCATATTATTTAATCTCCAGGTGTTGGAGTAGTTTCTGATTTTAACTTTATCATTGATTTCTAATTCCATTCCATTATGATCTGATAGAATACAAGGTAGTATCTCTATGTTTTTGTATTTGCTAAGAGTGGCTTTGTGGCATAACATATGGTCTATTTTAGAGAAGGATCCATGAGTTGCTGAGAAGAAAGTGTATTTGCTTTTTGATGGATGGAATATTCTATATATGTCTGTTAAGTCTAAATTAGCAATTGTGTCATTGAGTTCTATGGTTTCTTTGTTCAATTTTTGCTTGGAAGATCCATTCAATGGTGAGAGAGGAGTGTTAAAGTCCCCCAGTATTATTGTGTTTTGGTCTATTTGGTTCCTGAAATTGAGAAGGATCTGATTGACGTACATGGATCCACCATTGTTTGGTGCATAAATATTTATAATTGTTATGTCTTGCTAATGTATGCTTCCCTTAAGCAGTATGAAATGCCCTTCTTTATCCCTTCTGACTAACTTTGGCTTGAAGTCTGCTCTATCTGAAATGAGGATGGAAACTCCTACTTTTTTACTAAGTCCATGCGCATGGTATGTTTTTCCCAACATTTCATCTTTAGTCTGTGGGCATGTTTTTCTATGAGATGAGTCTCTTGAAGGCAGCATATTGTTGGGTCTTTCTTTTTAATCCAATCTGCCAATCTATATCTTTTGATTGATGAGTTTAGGCCATTTACATTTAGGGTTATTATTGAGATATGGCTTCTATTCCCAGTCATTTTGACTTATTTTTGGATTTTAATCTTACTTGGTTTTTCCTTTAATTGGGTGTTCCTTTAGGGTAATTCCTCCCTTTGCTGACTTACATTGTTGTTTCTTATTTCTTCCTCTTGGAATATTTTGCTGAGGATTTTCTGTAGGGTAGGCTTTCTATTTGTGAATTCTTTTAGCTTGTGTTTATCATGGAATTATTTTATTTCATCTTCAAATCTGAAGGTAAGTTTTGCTGGGTATAAGATTCTTTGTTGGCATCCATTTTCTTTCAGTGCTTGGAATATGTTGTTCCAGGCCCTTCTTGCTTTTAGGGTCTGGGCTGAGAAATCTGCTGATAATCGTATTGGTTTCCCCCTATATGTTTTCTGATGTTTTTCTCTTGCAGCCTTTAAAATTCTATCTTTGTTTTGTATGTTAGGTATTTTCATTATAATGTGCCTGGGTGTGAATCTGTTGTGATTTTGTGCATTTTTTGTCCTATAAGCCTCTTGAATTTGATTTTCCATTTCATTCATCAGATTTGGGAAATTTTCTGATATTATTTCATTGAACAGATTATTCATTCCTTTGGTTCGTGTCTCTGTGCCTTTCTCAATCCCAATAACTCTTAAATTTTGTCTTTTCATGATGTCCCATAACTTTTGGAGTTTCTGTTCATGATTCCTTACCATCTTCTCTGTCTGGTTGAGTTTGTTTTCAAGATTAAATATTTTGTCTTCATTGTCTGAGGTTCTGTCTTCCAAGTGATTTAGCCTGTTGGTTAAACTTTCTATTGAGTTTTTAATTTGGTTTATTGTAACCTTCATTTCAAGGATTTTTTTTTTTCAGAATCTCTGTCTCTTTATTAAATGATCTTTTGCTTCCTGCAGTTGCTCTTTTAGCATTGCCTGCATTTGCTCTCTTGACTCCTTGTTTGCTTCTCAGATCATTTTAATTATGTACAACTCCCTTTCTGACAATGCTTCTGTCATATTGTCACTGGGCTCTTTTGGTATAGTATCGGGGTTTGTTTGGGAATTTTCTTCCCATGTTTTCTCATGTTGCTAGTGTATCTTCCCCTCCAGTAGTGCAAATCCTAGGTATTGCAGTTTCCCCTTAAAGACTTAGAGGGTTCCTGCCTTTTCAATACCTCCTCTTGAATTAAGAGATCAATAGTAGCAGCACACCATATAAACAATATGTGTCCTTAATCTAAATAGCTCCTATTAAGATATTAACAGTGTTGTCTTAATAAACAGAGATGAGTTCAAATTATTTTCTACACCATATCCAGTAAGTTTTCAATAAGGACTGCAATTTCTAATGTTGGACAGGGAGAATGAGGAGGGGTATAGAACAAAACACTAATGAGATAAGAATTGAGCCTATAGATATACTATGTCATATGAATAGTGGAAGTGGAATTAAAAGAAATAGGTTGTTAGCGTGAGAAAAAAGAGATTCTCCAAGGAAATGGATATATGAGAGGAAGATAGAGTGATAAGAATATTAATAAAAGAAAAAGATAGGAATATAATGGGTATATTAGGAATGATCATAGTATTACAATTAATTTAAAAACTTTGTGATAAAAATATACTGTACAGTTCAAACCTCTTATTTTTCAATGGCCTGATGTTTGAGAGGTGCTTGATCAAGCAGTGACCCAAGAAGGGTGCTGTCCCACTACCTCCAGGTTGGGAATGATCAATGATCAATGCTTCTGGGCAGAGGCAGCCTGGGTTGATAGACGATTAGTCGCAGCACAGGCGCTAGACACCAGACCCGCGTGTGGGCCTGGGTACTAGAGTGAGTTGGGGAGGGGGCACAGACCTGTGCTCAGTGAAGGAGACACTGGGCTTGATAGCCCAGGCAGACCTGAGCTCCTCCCTGGGGACTCAGGTGGTTGCTCTCTCCTGGAGAGGCTGTGAAATGATCATCAGTTTTAGTAATTTGAGTTTTCTCTCTTTTTCTCTTCATTAGTGTGGCTAAGGGTTTATCAATTTTATTTATTTTTTTCAAAGAATCAACTTTTCATTTTGTTAGTTTTTGAATTGTTACTTTTGTTTCAATTTCATTGATTTCAGCTCTGATTTTAATTATTTCCTGTAGTCTGCTTTTGGTGTTGATTTGCTCTTTTTCTAGGGCTTTGAGATATAATGTTAGGTCACTTTTTCATTGACTTTCTAATCTTTTAAAGAAGTAGCTGAATGCAATGAACTCTTAGCACTGCCTTCACAGTATGACAGAGATTTTGATATATTGTATCAGTGTTCTCATTTACCTCTAAGTATTGTTCTATTTCATCTCTGATTTCTTCTGCTATCCATTCATCATTCAATAGCATATAATTTAGGCTCCAGGTGTTAGAGTAGTTTCTAAATTTTATTTTATTGTTGATTTCTAATTTTGTTCCATTAAGATCTGGTAGAATGCAGGGTAGTATCATTATTTTTTGTATTTGCTGAGAGTCGCTTTGTGACAGAGATATGGTCTATTTTAGAAAAAGATCCATGTGCTGCTGAGAAAGTGTATTCTCTCATTGGTGGATGGAAAATTCTATACATCTGTTAAGTCCAAATTATTGATTGTATTATTTAGTTCTATAGTTTCGGTTCTTAGTTTTTGTTTGGAAGATCTATCCAATAGGAAGAGAGTTCTGCTAAAGTATTACTGTGCTGTGGTCTATTTGATTCTTGAAATTGAGAAGAGTTTGTTTGATGTACATAGATGCTCCATTGTTTGGAGCATAAATATTTACAATTGTTATGTCTTGGTGATGCATGTTTCCCTTAAGCCGTATGAAATGTCCTTCTTTGTCCCTTCTGATTGAATATGTTTTGAAGTCTACTTTATCAGATATGAGAATGGAAGCCCCTACTTGTTTACACAGTCCATGTGAATGATACTTTTTCCCATCCTTTCACCTTCAGTCTGTAGATATCTTTGCCTGTGAGGTGAGTCTCTTGGAGACAGCATCTTGTGGAGTCTTGTTTTTTAATCCAGTTTGCCATCCTGTGTCTTTTTATTGATGAGTTTAGGCTATTAATGTTCAAGGTTATTATTGAGATGTGATTTGTATTCCTGTTCATTTTGGTTTATTTCTGGTTTTAAATTTGACTTAATTTCTCCTTTGACTGTCTTTTCCTTTAGTGTAGTTGCTCACTTTTCTGGTTTTCACTTCCTCTTCATGGAATATTTAGCTGAGAATGTTCTGTCATTCAGGCTTTCTAGTTATGAATTCTTTTAACTTTTATTTATCATGGAAGGTTATTATTTAATTTTCAAATCTGAAGTTTAATTTTGCTGGATGTAAAATTCTTGGTTGGCATGCCTTATCTTTCAGCTTGTCATATGTTGTTCTAGGACCTCCGGGCATTGAGGATCTGCATTGAGAAATCAACTGAAATCTGAATTGGTTTCCGACTATATGTAATCTGATGCTTTTCACTTGCAGCCTTTAAAACTCTATATTCTGTATGCTAGGCATTTTCATTATAATGTATCTGGGTGTGGGTTTGTTGTCATTTTGTACATTTAGGGTCCTATAAGCCTCTGATATTTGATTTTCCATTTTATCCTTCAGAGTTGGGAAATTTTCTGATATTATTTCATTGAAAAGATTGTGCATTCCTTTGTGTTGTATCTCTGCACCTTCCTCTATCCTGATAAATCTTAAATTTGGTCTTTTTATGTTATCCCATAATTCTTGGATGTTCTGTTCATCATTTCTTATCATCTTCTCTGTGTGTTCAACTTCAGATTATATATTTTGTCTTCATTGCCTGAAGTTCTGTCTTCCAAGTGATCTAGTTCTGTTGGTGATACCTTCCATTCAATTTTTAATTTGGTCTATTGATTCCTTCATTTTGAGGATTTCTGCTTGGTTTCTTTTCATAATATCTATCTCTTTATTGAAGTGATCTTTCACCTCCTGCATTTTATCTCTGATTTTACTCTTTACATCATCCTTCATGTTCCAGAGCATCCTTCTGAACTTCTCTGACATTTCTTCTACTGTGTTATCAATGGATTCTCTTATTTGAGCATCTTGATTTGTTTGGGGTGCTTTGTTTCCTTGTTTTTTCATGTTGTTTGTGTGTCTTCCCATCCAGCAGCGTGAATCTGAGGTAGTACAGTTTCTACCCTTTAAACTTATAGTGTCTCTGAAGATGTCCAGTACCTAATGTTTAAAGGGGCAGATCAATATTCACAGTACCCAATGCAAACAATATACAGCCTTAAACCAAATAGCTCCTATTAAGACCTCAGGCACTTCTCTCCCAGGTCATCCTGGGGGTTGAGCCCTGGGACCTGTGCACCTGTCACAGAGAGCAGATCAGTACCAGGTGCTGAGAGTCAAGGGTTAGCCATGTAGCTGTGAGTGTTGGTCTTGTTTGGTGTCTATGGAGGGTTTAGGAGACTGGAAATTGGGGAGGTGGGGGACCCTGTTGGGTGCCTGGCAGTACCAGGGGATCAGTGGATGCCAGATTGGGGAGGGAGTTAAGAACCAGGCTGATACAACAAGTGCCAGCCCCAGTGGGCCATGGGAACCCAGTGATGTTGGATCAGCTGGCTGGGTGAGTTGAGGGCAAGATGCCCTCACATCCTCATCCTATCTTCTGACTCACTTATGCCAGTCCTATCCATCCCATTACATTTCAGGATTTGTGGAACTGGGGAGAGCCCAGCTCTTTCCCACCTCTGCAGCAAGATGGTGGCTACCAGCACACCCAGCAGGAAGACCTCAGGTGTAATTAAACCTGTAGGCACCTTGGTAATGGACCTCCAGGCCCTGGTTGGTGTCCCCAGATGGAGGCAGCCATGTTCCAAGACCTCAGTAGGGGCAATGGGTCAGTGGCAAACCTGTAGGCAGACCAACACTGGGCCTCCAGGCCCCAGCTTTTGTCCTAAGATGGTGGCTGCCATATCTCAAGATGGCGATAGCAGTGACAGTGGTATCCCAAGTTGGAAGCGACCTCACTCAGAGATGGGGCAGCAGCAGGTGGTGTTGCAATGGTGGGTGTTAGCAATAGATTTTTATGAGATAACTTCGTGGTTGTAATTCAAATAAAGTTGTTCTCATTATTTCGCTTCAGTTGTACTACTCCTAACCTTTGCTTATAAAATAAAATAAATATATAAGATTATAAGTGTTTGGTGACTATGGATAAGTAATGAAAAAACAATGTTTGGGTTCTTACTTTAGGGTGTACAGACATGTGGTCAATTGAAATCTGAAGACAAAGAATCAACTTTTCATGATCCAAGATAAGCAGTTCTTGGTGAGGGAGCAGCAAGCAAAAGTCCCTGAGTGAGGGAATAATTTGTCATGGCAGAAGATCAGGAAGAGGGCCACAGTGACAATAGGCTAGTGAGCAAGGGTGGGAGTGGTACAGAATTAGGTGGAGGAGTCAAGTCTTATTTCCCACAAGTTTCCAAAAGTCAACAGGAAAATACAATGTTTCTTGCACAAAGTTCAGGAAAATGCAATGTTTCTGTGTTAGTATGCTCTTTGTTACTTGTGACCAAAATACCTAACATGAACAACTTAGAGGAGTAAAGTTAATTTTGGTTATGGCTTCAAGGGTGTCAATTCATGGTTAGCCACCTCCATTGTTCTGGGTCTGAGATGAGGCAGAGTATCATGGCAGAAGGGCAAGGTAGAGGAAAGGGGCTCAGTCTGTGGCAGGCAGGAAGCATGAGCACATGAGAGGGTGGAGAGAGAGAGAGAGAAAGGGGAACCAGGGACAAGCAGTTGCCAAGGACACAGCCTCAGTGACCCACCTCCTCCAGCTATACCCATGTGCTTACAGTTATCATTCAGTAGCCCATTCAATTATTAATCCATCAAATGGATTAATCTAATTAAGTTATTGTTCTCATAACCCAATCTTTTCACTTCTGCATACTGGTACTTTGCTGAACACATCAGTTTTCCAGGGGACATTCCTAGATCCTAGAAGAGTATGTCACAATTGCACTCTTCATCTATCACCAAAACATCTGTCCTGGATTTGACTATGTCCACAGGTAGTGCTCTCTCTCTGCAGGTGGTTTTCTTCCTTACTGCAGCCAATTAATAGAAATGTCAGATGCTGTGACCATTTGATATCCTATTGCAGAGTAGATTCAATTTTCCCCTTCTGTTATTGTAGAATATTAATTGAATAGTTGTGTTATATTTCCTATTGTTCCAAACCTGCTCTTTTGATCATTTTATATAATTCAAGCTATTTCTTCAATAAATATTTTATTAGACAACAAATATCTATTTAGTGCCTCATCATATATATCAGACAAAATTCCATGAGCATGAGTCTAATATGGGAGTAGAACAAACTATAAATCTCTAGTAACATATGAATCTTGGGTCCTTCCATTGATGAACACATCATTATTTGATAAAACTATAGTTTTCTAGCTGTTGCTTCCTTTATCATTTCCTCAAGGAAATGCCATATTTTCTCCTAGAACTAGACTATAGTGATTCAGTCCACCCATTAACCAGATAATAGATGATTTGTATCTAGTGGCAGTCCTGACATAAGCTAATAGTATTCTCGAGAATGTTGAATTTGTCATGTGATGAACTTAACAAAGCACGACAATGTTCTAAACCTGGATTGTGGTGATAGCTGCACACTATGGACGTACACTAAAATCAATGAATTTTATATTTACAATGAATGAATTTCATGACATGTCAATTTTACTTCAACAAACTTTTTTTCTAATCCAGGGATAAATGTTTGCTATGATCAATAGGTGCCAAAATTTTAGAAGAGATTAACCCAAAAGAAGTATGTCCTTTTTTACATAAAGTCTCAATTACCCCAGATAATATAAAGCATCAGTTTCTCCATAGATCATGCTTTGCCTGGTTTATGAAAATATTTCTGTCACTTCCATGGCACTTCCAGTCATAGGCTTTCAGTCAATACATTTCTGAAGGCATCAGAGCTCACAGAAACTCCCTCCTTAGGTTACTACTCTTGTAATTGAATTATTGTGGGACAAATTAATAAGAAATACACACACACACACACACACACACACACACACACACAAGAGCCAGGATTTTCCAACAGGACCCTGGCAAAGAGAATTGTATTCTGGCCTACTTTTAGGGGTTATTGGAATTAGGGTACAAGGTAAAATTAATGAGGAAAATTAACTTTTACTAAGTTCAAATACATGGTAAAGAAAAACAAGTGTGTTGAGGTAGAACCCTGGCTAGATGTTCCTTGAGCACAACAAACATCCTTGATGACAGATATCCTGCACTGATATGGTAGCTGTTTTAGGGGACATTACAGTTCTCTGTAATTTTTTGCTACTTTGCATTGACTTCTAAAACAATGCAAATGTGTAAATTAATTTTTACATGAAAAGAAATAAAAAAGATAAAATAATTGAAGAAAAATTAAAAGATAAAAATTTATATTTTTTCATATATTTTCCTATTGGTTCAAATTCATTTTTGGATGATTTTGCCTACTATGTTAATTTAAGAATGTGTTCATAAAATTTTAAAATTTATATCTTGCTTGAGTAAATGAACAGAATTATTACAGAGCATTGTTTGAACAAGTATATAGTCAATGTTGGAAGCTATTAGTTTCATTTCAATATGTAAGTGCCTCCATGATTATTAAAAAGAAGTGTCGGTAGCCCTCACATATTGTAAGAAAGCTCCCTGAAGCAGCCTTATTGCTCTAGGTGCTTGCATTGCAAGGCATCTGTGGTAGAAAACAATCATGTCTGGATGCACTCCACACTGGCAATTAAATTTGAATGACCCACTAAAACCCCAGTACACCTTTAGTTATTGTTTTTCTCAGTGTCTGAGATTAACAGTAAGACTGTAGGGCATTTGCTGGGGATTAAAGTCTAAGAGCACTGTCTGGCCAAATCAGCTTCAAACCATTTACTTTAACTACTTGTTATATCCTAGAATAAAATCCAAAGAGTAGGTAGATATTTTACTTTGTCTCTCCACTGCTGAGACTTTTCTTTCTTTTTAAGCATAGATCTGTTACACTGTTAGAAGGTTTCCTACTGACTGACACTTTGCTGTTAATCAGTTAAGATTTGCCATTGGTCAAACGTGACCCGCATGTGTTATTATAGTTGGTGGATCTTTGCTTATTCTCCATCTCCATGAAACTGGAATGTCTAGTCATATTTGGGCTGTCAATTATATTCCATAATATATTGGATGGGATCACTTCTCTCCTTAACAGCCTTCGGCAATTCCCCATAACTCTCAAGATAAAATCAAAATACTGTTTCTTGTCACACAGGGTCTCAATTACAAGCCTGGCTCCTGCCTGCTACTTCAGGCGGTTTCCACCATCATCTCCCCAACCTCATATTCATCATTTGGAACTTTCTGTGGCTCTCAGATATCATGCCTATGGACCTTATTCTGCCATTCTCCTGTACATCCTTGATCACAGGATTGCTGGCATAGTGCTGTCATTGTCAAGTTTGTTGTTGTCCTTTAATAAAACTATGTATCTTGAAAGAAAATGCCAAGTGCCATTTGTTTTTAAACCTCAGTTTCTCATAAGTGTTCATATTGGAAGTCAATGAATATTTTTCAAATAAATGAATGGATGCATGAGGAAGGTATGGTTTGTTTGGCCCAATTAATTGAACAAATAAAGTAGTTCAACTACTATGAGATGAAAATCCCTATAGTCCTCCTAATGTCTTAGGAAATAACAATAATGACCCCCAAAACTCTGCATTTTTCATATGCCTTAGAGCTATAGCCATTCTCATCCCAATAAAATGCACCTAAAATCTCCTTCCTCTCACCTCATCTTGTTTGTATGGCTACAGAACATGCCTGTCTTAGTTTTAACCCTAACATCCATATCATAAAATCCTAGAGTTAAGTAGTCATATGTTAAAATTAATACTTTATTACTTATTGAAACACTAAAAGAGTGTTCTGAAGCCTTTGCATACACAGAATCAAGCCAGTTTTATCTGTGTTTCAATACCTGATTGATATAAATTTCTTTTAAGGGATTCCTCAGAGACATGCTTGAAATGGGAAGCCATTTGTAAAAACACTCTTCCAAAAATCTGCCTATTCTTCTTTGACTTCTAATTGTCTTATCGTCTTCCCTTTCTCACATATCTTGAAACTCAGACTGAGTTGTTAAAAATCCAGATTATTTATTTGCCATACCCTAGTACTGTTCCAAAAGTCCCTCTGTCCAGGAGTGATGGTTTTAAGAGAGGCAAGGGCATCTTCTGACGCTGTTCAGTTCATGTGTCCTTGGGCACTCCTCCCTCTGGAAGAGTACTAGCTGGGACTTCAGAGTTAGAACTAGGTCAGTTCTTCCATTGTCAATAAAAGGAAATAATCACTCTCTCTGTAAATAGTGACACACATGTTCAAACCAGAAATCCAGAAAAGACTTTTAAAACTTTTCTCATATCTTGTCACTCAATCCATTCTATTTTGTATCTTAAATACCCCTCAAATCCACCAACTCCTGTTTTCTACCACTACAACCCTAAGTGAATTCACCAATACCTCTGACTTGAGTGAATACACTAACCACCTAACTTGTTTCCCTTCTTCTGTTTGAATTGCTGTGATTTTTCCACCTCACCACAGCCAGGGAGCTTTACCAATCTGCTGACTTTGGTATCCCTCAATGAATCTATCAAGGGTTTCCCACTTCCCATAGGAAAAAGTCTTCATAGGTTATCATGGAAAATGAGTCCCAATTTTCATCTCTAGATTCATGTCCATCTTTTTTCTCTTCCCTAATTCCTTTTCAAATACACACACACACACACACACACACACAAACTCTTGATACTCTGATCCACTCAGTCTCAATTTCTTAAATGTGACATGTTTTCACCTCCTCTTCCTTGGCCTGGTTACTCTTCTTTTTTAGATATTCTGTTAGGTGCTCCTGAAATACTTTGTTACTTTGTATTGTAATATCCCACTTTTTCAACCACTGGCTTATAGTGTCCCTTAGGGGTCTGGGACTGGTTAGATATTCAAGTCCTTATGGAATCAAAGAATGAATAATCTATTCAAGATTCAGAATCCATATTGATTACATGACTTGTCATAATGACACAATTCTTATATAGTGTCTTGACTTCTACTGCACAATTGGTTTCCTTGATAACTACCTGGCACAGATTTTTCATCTGTACATTCAACAGATGTACTCATAAATAGCTAGGTAAGTGTGGTCAACATGAGCGTCCACTAACATTTGATACCTCCCATCTATGAAAAGAATTCTGCTTTAAAGACTTTTAGTTAAAATTCCAACTTGGAGTGCTCTGGGGCTGTAACTCAGTGGCAGAGTGATTGCCTAGCATGTGTGAGACACCAGGTTTGATCCTCAGCACCACCTAAAAATAACTAAATAAAATTAAAATTAAAATAATTTTTAAAAATTCCATCTTTGAGAAGTTAAAGAGAATCTGAGAAGATGGAAAGATCTCCCATGTTCTTGGATAGGCAGAATTAATATTGTCAAAATGGCCATACTTCCAAAAGTGCTATACAAATTCAATGCAATTCCAATTAAAATCCCAATGACGGACCTCATAGAAATAGAGCAAGCAATCATGAAATTCATTTGGAGGAATAAGAGACCCAGAATAGCTAAAGCAATCCTTAACAAGAAGAGCAAATCAGGGGGTATCACAATACCAGATCTTCAACTATACTACAGAGCAATAGTAATGAAAACAGCTTGGTATTGGCACCAAAATAGACAGGTAGATCAATGGTACAGAATAGAGGACACAGAGACAAACCCACATAAATACAGGAATCTCATACTTGACAAAGGAGCCAAAAACATACAGTGGAGAAAAGACAGCCTCTTCAACAAATGGTGCTGGGAAAATTGGAAATCCATATGCAGCAAAATGAAACTAAACCCATATCTCTAACCCTGTACAAAACTCAACTTAAAGTGGATCAAGGACCTAGAAATTAGACCAGAGACTCTGCACCTAATAGACGAGAAAATAGGTCCAAATCTTCATCACGTTGGCCTAGGACCAGATTTCCTTAACATGACTCCCAAAGCACAAGAAATAAAAGCAGGAATCAATGATTGGGATAGAGTCAAACTAAAAGACTTTTTCTCAGCAAAGGAAACAATCAGCAATGTGAAGAGAGCCTTCAGAGTGGGAGAAAATCTTTGCCACACACACTTCGGACAGAGCACTAATCTCCAGAATCTACAAAGTACTCAAAAATCTTTACACCAAGAACACTAATAACCCAATCAATCAATGGGCCAAGGAAATGAACAGACACTTTACAGAGGAAGATCTACAAGCAATCAACAGATTTATGAAAAAATGTTCAACATCCCTAGTTATAAGAGAAATGAAAATCAAAACCACCTTAAGATTTCATCTTACCCCAATTAGAATGTCTTTTATTAAGAATACAGGCAACAACAGGTGTTGGCGAGGATGTGGGGAAAAGGGTACACTTATACATTGCTGGTGGTGCAAGATGGTGCAGCCACTCTGGAAAGCAGTGTGGAGATTCCTTAGAAAACTTGGAATGGATCCACCATTTGACCCAGCTATCCCACTCCTTGGCCTATACCCAAAGGACTTAAAATTAGATTACTACAGTGATGTAGCAACATCAATGTTCATAGCTGCTCAATGTTCACAATAGCTAGATTGTGGAACCAACCTAGATGTCCTTCAATAGATGAATGTCTAAAGAAACTGTGGTATATATACACAATGGAATATTACTCAGCCATAAAGAAGAATAAAATTATGGCAGTTGTAGGTAAATGGATGATGTTGGAGACTGTTATGCTAAGTGAGATCGGCCAATCCCCAAAATCCAAAGGCCGAATGGTCTCTCTGATAAACGAATGATGATGCATAATGTGGGGAGGGGGGAGGGTGGCAAGAATGGAGGAAGGATAGATAGCATAGAGGGAAGGGATGGGTGGAGTCGGGGGTGGGGGGGTAAGAATATTAACAGAATGTGTGACAGACATCATTGCCCTGTGTACATGTATGAATGCACAGATGGTGTGACTCTACTTTGTGTACAACCAGAGAAACAATAGCTGTACTCTATTTGTGCTCAATGAATCAATAAGCAAATTAAAAAAAAAGAAAAAGAAAAAAAAATTCCATCTTTGAGATTTTTCATATATATCATATAGTCTCTGCTGTGGAAGTGTTCCAGATATGATGACCTATCTAGACAATGTCCTGATTAGAGAAGTCAATAATATATGAAGTTCTGGGATGACTTCAGAAAGTCCTGCATCATCTCACAATGCTGAACAAAGGTAAATATTAAAAAAGGTCTTTTCATTCTGAGAAAAGAAATATGAGTCAACAAAAGTAAATAAAATCCTCCTTAGAGGAACTGGTGGAGGGTAATTTTTCTGCTCTCCTTTGTACCTCCTCTTTATGTACAGTAGCTGACCAACAAAGGCCATAGAGCACATCAAAAGTGAATACTTTTCCTCAGAAATGATGCTCTTTTATATTCCTTGCCTTCTGATTGTTCAGTAAATAAATTTTCCAGACAATTCTGCTTAACACTCTATGAAACATTAATGAAAATCTACTCTTAACCCTGCCTTGTTGGAAACTGCAAAACTCATTCAAAGAGACAATTTAAAATTACAACTGTGCAGATAGTAGTGTCAAAAGAAATATGTGCATTCTGTTTTCTCTACTTTCTGTTGAATTTTGGGGTGAGTTAAATAGGTAATAATGTTTTCCTGCTTAACTCTACTGATTTTTTATTGAGTCCTCCTCTCCTAACTGCTGTGCCTTTTACCACAGAAGATGCTACTTTTTCACTTACCAAATATTCAATGAGAACCTACTGTATGCATAAAGCTGCACGAGACAAAGGAATTCAGCAGTTAAGAGGAAAAAACAAAAACCACATTCTTGTTCTCATGAAGTCTACTTTTTAGTAGAAATGACAGTTAACCATAATTAAGTTCATAAAACTGGCCTCTGACCTGATCTATTTCAAAACATCAGTAAAAAAGAATCATTGTTGTTTGAATAATTAGATTGTCAAAAATAAAGAAATTAAGAGGATTATTTGTGGGAGGAGTAGAGCAAGCTTCACCTAACTTATCCAGGACTGCCCTGATGTCTTTTATTTGGGAGTTACAAATTCTTAAGTGGGTCTTACCATTTTTTTTGTCAATGCTATAGAACATTATTTTTGGATTTGCATTTTAACCAAAAATTCTACACCGATTTTTTTTTCCTTTGGATGAATAAAGTCCATTAAAACTGATTACAACTCGTCCATTTGCCTGAGCACAAGGGGATTTATGTACATAAATAGAGACAGTACTTTTTAACCAATACCAACATCACAAAAACACTTATTTGTAAAATTTTTCTTTTCCTTCACATAGGTGACTATCTGTGCCAAAGCAAGGCCTAGATAATTGCTATAAAAGCATTCTTATCTTACTAGGCCTCTTGGGTGAATAAAAATAGGACACATTTAGCTCCAGTGAATGAGAAAATCTTTAAACTTCTAGGTTTTGAAATTGTTATGCGTGGGAGAGGGTAGATATTAGAGCAGGGAACAGACTGTCAACAAAACAGTATTTTATTTCTAAATAAATACTATTTTCCTTCATTGTTACAATAGAAGATAGTGTCTATTTTTTACTTACAATTATCTATGAGAAATATTGAAAATCCAGCAGCCCACTGAGGCACCCATGTGGATGAATGGAATCACTTAACTCTACAACCTATGGTGGATGCAACAGTTCTATTATAGCTTGGACCTATAATGTCCCCCAAAAGCAGATTTATTGAAGGCTTGGTCTCCAATGAAACAATTCCAGAGATGGGGCTTTGGGAAAGTGATTGGAACATGAAGGCTTTGATGTCATCAGTGAATTAATCCACTTAGAATTGAATGGACTACTGGGAGGTGGTGGAAACTCTAAGAAGCTGGACATGGTTAGAGGAAGTAGGTCACCGAGGGCATGACTTTGGGGACCATATCTTGTCTCTGGTTCCTTCTTCTCTCTTTCTTTGCTTCTAGTTGCCATGAACTGAACAACTTTTCTCTGCCACACTTTTCCACCATAATGTTCTGCCTCACCTCAGGCCCAGAACAATGGAGCTGACTGACCGTGGACTGAAGCCTCAGAAGCTGTGAGCCAAAATAAACTCTTCCTCTTCCAAGTTGTTTGTGTCAGGTATTTTGGTTATACTGACAAAAAGATGACTAACAAAAGTTCCTTGTTAGTACTGTAATGGATTTAGAATTGCATCCTTCCTCTGGGATGTCCTTCTTGTTGAACTGAACATGAGCAATTTGAGGAGAGACTGGTATATGGGAAGAGATTTGAAGCTTTCTCAATAGAACCAAATTACCACCATTTATGCAACATGGATTTCTTGAGTGCCGATGTAAGCAAACAAGTGTCACTATCGAGAAACTCACAGCTTCCTTAAAATAATCAAATCAAGGTCCTCTATTAAGTAGAAGGATACTCATTGTTCTCTTTCCTTTGGGAATTGCTCCAAAGCTCTTGCTGCCACCACTACACTGACTTTAGGACTCTTTACAGACTAAATGACATGCCCTATGAACATATCAGAGCATGCAAAGGTAAGCAATGTATCATCCCTGCCTTCAAGTAGGTTGAGGAGACAGAGGTAAGAGAGCTGACAGTTTCAGGGAAGTGTGACATGTTATAAATGAGTATGCATGTTATAAATGAGTGACATGTTATAAATGAGTATGCATAGGATGAGGAATGATCCTATACATTACAAAAAAATAACTTCAATGGTACTCCATCTCTGGAAAACTTTATTTGCTCTATCTAAATTAAAAACATTTCTGTGCTTTCTTAATACTCTAGATGATGAAAAGAGGCCACCATGAACAATTATATACAACAAATTGGATGATAGAGAAGAAATGGTTAAATTCCTAGGTACATACAGCCTACCAAGACAGTATCACAAGGAAATAGAGATTTGACAGATTGAAAATGAGTAAGGATATTGAATCAATAATAAAAAACTGCCCATCAAAGAAGGGCTCAGGCCCTGATGGCTTCATGGCAGAATTTTACCATACGTTTACAAAACTATTACCAATCCTTTTCATAGTCTCTCAAGAAATAGAGGAGAAAGGAATACTTTCAAACTCTTTTTATAAGGTCAACATTACTCTGATACCAAAACCAGAAAATGACACTACCAGAAAATAAAATTACAGACCAATATTTTTTATGAAAACAGATGCAAAAAGCTCAAAAATCAAACTGAATTCAATCACACTCTAAAAGTATCATCCACCATGATCAAGTTGGATTTATCCTTGGGATTCAAGGATGGGTCAAAATATGTAAAAAAAAAAATAGTATCATATATCATATTAACATAATAAAGAACAAAATATATGTTTATCTCAATAAAGGTAGAAAAAGTGTTTGAGAAAATTCAACACCGTTTCAAGATAAAACTGTTTCCAAAAAAGGCATAGGAAGAAAGAAGCTCAACACATAAGGGCCATGAGAGTCCCATGGCTAATATTATACTCACTTTTGAAAAATTCAAAACCTTTCCTCTAAGAAAGGCTTACAGAGATGCCCATTCTTGCCACTGCTATTCAATATAATACAGAAGACGTAGAAAGAGCAATTAGGTAAAAGAAAAAAATAAAATGCATCCAAACAGGAAAGAAGAAAATGAAATTGTCACTGTTTTCTCAGGACATGATCTCACGCATATACAACCCTACAAGACTGCTCCAAAAAACTGTTAGAACTGAAAACCAAATCCAGTGAAGGCATAGGGTACAGAATCAGAACACAAAAATCAGTAGCATTTCTGTACACTAACAATGGTCCAAAAACGAAAAGGAGAACAATCCATTTGTAGTAGTTACAAAAAAGTAAAATACTTAGGAATAAATTTAGCCAAGGAGATGAAAGAGCTATACACTAAAAACTATAGAATGTTGATGAGAGACAGTAAAGAAGACACAAATAAATGGAAAGATACGCTGTGTTCTTGGATTGGAAGAATTAATGTTGTTAAAATGTCCATATTATCCAAAATGATGTATAGATTCAATATAATCTCTATTAAAATTCCAATGTGTTTTTTCATAAAAACAGAACAAACAATTATAAAATTCATATGATACCAAAACTCCGAACAAAACCAACTAACTAGTCAAAGCAATTATGAGAAAATAGAGCAAAGGTGGAGGTATCAAACTACCTAATTTCAAACTATACTATATACATTAAAAAGCTATAGTGAATTATGAAGCATGACACTGGCCAGAGAAAGAAAGCGAGAGAGAGAGAGAGAGAGAGAGAGAGAGAGAGAGAGAGAGAGACCACTGGAACAGAATAGAAAATCAAGGAGTGAACCCTTGCATGTATAGTTTTTCCACAAAGCACCCAAGAATATGAAATGGCAAAAGGACAGTCCCTTCAATAAATGCTGTTGGGAAAACTCAATACCCAGATGCAGAAAAATGTAATTGGAGCCTTGAATCACATTATACAAAAATCAACTCAAAACTGAAGAATGACTTACATGAAATACTAGTAAGTGCAAAATCTACAAGAAGGAATTATAGGGCAGACAACTACATGAAACTAGTCCGGGCAATGACTTTTTGGATTTGACTCCAAACGTGCAGGCAACCAAAAAAAGTGGACAAATGGGATTCCATGGAACTAAAAAGTGTTCACCTAGCAAAGGAAATAATTAACTGTGTGGAGAGACAAACTACAGATTGAAGGAAACTATCTTGCAAACCTTAGAATGTTCTAATCTGACAAGGGGTATGACAGTTAATCTTGATTGTAAATTTGGATTGAGAGATGCCTAGAAAAGTGATAAAGCGCACTTCTGAGTGTGTCTGATTGCATATGGGTTAGCAAACGGAGGGAGAAAGACCCTCCCTGAATGTGGGCAGTACCATCTCATAGACTGGGGGCCCAGGTGCATCTTCCACTAGGCGAGTTCCATTTTCCTCCATCAGTTATGTTTTCTTCTTCCACCGTGACCTGTGGACATTAGACTCAAGATTCTTTAGCCTATGAACACAGATTTGCACAAGCAACTCTCCAGGTGCCTCCAGACCTTCAGCTCTAACAGAAGCTGCAGCACTGCTCTCTTGTTCTGAGACTTCCCACTTCTTGGACTGAACAGCTCTTCCTTTACCCAGGTCTTCAGTCTGCAGATAGACTGTGGAATTAATCCAGCCTCTCTGATCATGGAGGCCAATTTGATAAATCTCCTCTTGAAAACTGAATAATGCAAGGTATCCTATTCAAAATATATAAGGAGTTCAAACAACTCAACAGAAAGAAACAAAACCCAATTAAAAAATGGGAAAGGGACCTGAATAGACTTTCGTCAAAATAAGACATGCAAATGACCAAAAGGGATGAGAAAATACTCAGCATTCTTAACCATTAGAGAAATGCAAAGTAAAACAGGAGATAGCTCTCACTTGTCAAAAAAACTTTTATCAAAAAGACAAAAGATAACAAGTGCTGATGAGGATGTGGAGCAAAGGAACCCCTTCTGCCCTGCTGGTGGGAATGTAAATTAGTGCAATCACTATGGAAAACTGTATAGAGATTCTTCAAAACACTAAAAATAGATTTACTAGATGATTTAGCAATATCACTTCTGAGTATTTACCCAAAAGATCTGAAATAAGTTTGTCAAAGAGATATCTACATTCCATTTTTATTGAAGCACTATTCACAATAGCCAAGTTATGAAACCAAAGTGTCCATTAACAGATTAATGGACAAAGACAATATACATATACAGAATGTAATACAATTTGACCTTCAAAAAAGAGGGAAATTCTTTCATTGTGGCAACATGAATGAAATTGGATAATGTGTTAAATGCAATAAGCCAGGCACAAACACAGCATGCTCTTTTATATATATATGGAGTCTAAAACAATAGGATTCACAGGAATAGATTGGAATGGTGGCTATGGAGGCGGGGGGATGGGGACAATGAGGAGATGGAGGTCAAAGGGAACATAATCTCAGACCAGAAAAGTATGATTTTTTTCTTACGTTCTATTGCATACCATAATGAATATAATTAACAATAGAATATCATACATTTCAAGATTGCTCAGAGAATAAATTTCAAATACTCTTGCGATAAAATATCAAGCATTTGAGGTGATATATATATTAAATAGCTAGATTTAATCATTCTGTATTGTATTCATAAATCATCACTTCATATCCCATAAATTTATGTAGTTATAAATTATCAATTTACAATTGAACAAATTAGCAGGAAAGAGTTAAACAAATGAGGAAGTTAGCAGAGGGGGAAAGACATACACATTCCAAACAAAGGGATTAAGAAAACAATGGCATGAAAAAGCACAGCATTCAAGAACCTATAATTACTTTGATATGAATGAACAAGAGATATGTTTAAGAAAATAGGATTAAGTAAGTCGGGAGAGGCAGAGAGCAGAACATCTATGAAATACATTACATCATAGAATGAGAAATTTGAATTTTGTTCTTGAAGTTTTATGGGAGGACTCCTGAGGATTTTGTGAAAGAGAATAAAAGATAAGATTTTTAAGCCAGGCATGATGGCGCACACCTGTAATCCCAGTACTTGGGAGGCTGAGGCAGGAGGATCGCAAGTTCAAAGCCGGCCTCAGCAACTTAGTGAGGCCCTAAGCAACTCAGTGAGACCCTGTCTCTAAATCAAATACAAAATAGGGCTGGGGATGTGGCTCAGTGGTGGAGTGTCCCTGGGTTCAATCCCCAGTACCAAAAAAAAAAAAAAAAAGATTTTTAGTGCAGATATTTTTTTCTGGTAGCTGTGGAGTGTATTACACGTGGGTTGAGTATAGAGGCAGGGGTAATTGGTGGAGCTCACTGGAATCACCTCGGCAAGAAGTGATAAGAATAATGATTTTTGGAGGGAGAGGAAGGAACAGTTTTGCAAGCAATTGGGAAGGAATCTGTGACTGATCAGGATTCTGGGGATGAGGAAGAATATCAAATGCATTTGAGGTTTTATTTGGGAAAAATGAATGAGTGGAGAATAAAGGAAATAGAACACACATTTTATTACCAAGTTTAAATCCCTGTGGTATCCCTACATGCAGATATCTAGTAAATCATTCATATCAAAGTGCTGCAACTGAAAGGAAGTTCTGGATAAAGTCGATTATACCAATATGTAAAGCTTTTCTATGATACTGTTAGATCTTTACTGTCAAAAGAAGTTATAACATTCCCAGATCAATTGAACAGATGTATCATATTAGCATTATTGTACAATGTCTCCAGATCTACTGAATCCAAGCATATTGAATTAAATAATTAAAACAATTTTTTTATAATTTATGAACCAAAAATGTGAATATATTTGAAACTTTTACACAGGGCCACACTTGAATGCCGTCAGATCATATTATTTTAAAAAAAGACTGTACTATGATGAGATGGAATAAGTGCAACCAACTACTGTTTTTCTTAATAATTGTATTGTGCAGAGGTTGGGGAAGGGGCCAGTGTTTAACAATGATCTATTAACTCAATACAAATGACTTTGTGTGCTCTGTCAGGGAGTTCAGAGTTTAGTCAGGCAAAAGGGAGTCACTGAAAAATTTGACCAGAAAAAAACATTACCAGACTTAATGTTATATAAAACTAATGCTAGCAATAAAGGGGATGATAAGACCGAATGAGGAAAAATTGTGGTGAGGGGAGAAAATTGAGAAGTTATTTCAATAATCCAGATGAAAATTTGGATCATATACTCACAATAGAATAGATGATGATTCCAGGTATTGTTGTAGTAATAGTACTGGGTTAGTGGTAGCAAGATCTAGTATTAGTCTTTCTCATGCATGTGCCAGGAACTTTTGGTAATCCTTACATATATTACTTTATTTAATTCTTTTAAGTACCCTATGAAATAGGTGGTATTTTTCCCATTTTATATTTGAGAAAACCATGATACCAAAAAACTAACAGGCCCAAGATTGCAGCTAGTAAATTGTGGACCTTAGATACAAAATTAGATGCTGTAATTCTGGAGTTCTTGCTCTTAACCATTATGCCTCAAAGAATCCTGGACAGAAAGAATGGACATCCAAGGTTATTCTCAAGACACAGGGCATTGTGTAGGTCTTATGGATCATCACTCAAAATGAAATCTCATCCAAATCATTCAGTTAGAGTGTCAATAAAGACCACAACAAGAAAGTCAAAATAGTTATCTGTCTACATCTTTGAAAATGATTGAATTTCCAACCCATTTTATCCAGTATCTGCAGGCCTTTGGCTAGGGGTAAGGAAACATTAACATCTCGCTGTCCTCACCTAGCTGAGTGACTATACTATCACCAGGTTTTGGTCTTCTAAAATACAAGATGAAAAGACAGGACTAAATTATTTTCAAGGGCTCTTCCAGTTCTAACATCTTGTAATTCTCAGTGTCAATCAAGAGGGTACTATAAAGCAGCAATTGGTTTGGATATGTGGGCGAAGCCTTGGCAGTGAAAATCTGCTTGGTAAATTAGGCTTATGCTGATCATTCAGGGTGAATGCATCTGTTTTTGTCAAGAACTAATTGCTTCATTTTATGGTCACCGTCATCTCAGGCTATTGATTTAGGTTGCCTGGACTAAAATTATTAATGTAGATAGGAAATTTGGAAAGTCTGGGTCAGTCTCTGGACAAACATGCTCCACTGATGCAGTTTACAAGCTGTTCCAAGGCCAAAGAGAACAGTCATCAGTGGGTGAGGATCTAAGTAGAATCTCCTGGACATTAAGCCTTGGACAACAGCAACAAACACACAAACACCAACAAAACAAAACAAAACAAAAACCCATACTCAGTATGTTTATTTGATATTTGGAGCTATTCAATTTTTGTTTGTTTGTTTGTTAATTTGAATAAAATCAAATGATGTAAGCTGCCATGGTGACACATGCCTGTAATTCCAGCAGCTCAGGCTGCTGAGACAGGAGAATCTCAATTTCAAGGCCAGCCTCAGCAATTTAGTGAGGCCCTAAGTAAGTTAGTGAGAGAACCTGTCTCAAAAAAAAAAAAAAAAAAAAAAAAAAGGGTAGGGATGTGGCTCAGTGGTTAAGAATCCCTGAGTTTAATTCCCAGTACCAAAAAGAAAAGGAAAAAAAAAAAAAGTCAAATGGTCCAGGTAGGTTTAAAGCACACCATAAATTTCCATTTCCTATCTTCAAGGGTCATTCCTTAGAGGGGGTAACCACTATTTGCAATTTCTTTAGCATCATTTCACAAGACCTATTCCTCTATAAGCATATTTTATATATACTTTTCCTCAACACACAGATTTTGTTATATTATATTTGTTTTTCCTCAACTGGCCTTCATTAATAAATATATTAATATCTTAAATATCTTGAATATCTACACATAGAGTTATACTTGTTTATGTATTTATTCTGTGCTGATGAACCATAATTTATTTGCCTATACCATATATTCTTGGTTATCTGACTATACCATAATTTAATAAAACAGGATCGTATTAATTGGTATTTAGAATTATTTCATATTTTGCCACAGCAAATAATGCTTCAGTGAAGTTAGCTTGCATATTTATAATAAGTTCTTAGATTTTAAATTATGGAACTAGTGTTAATTGGAAAGCTCCTTACAAACCTAGAAAATTTGTTTTTCCACAAATACTAGAAGTAATTTTCTTAGATTTTTAATTATTTTCTTTATAGCATTTAGCTATATAGTACAGAAATTTAAAACCATGCCTGTAATGAAAATTATTTCTTTATATCTTTGGTGTTTTTCTTTCATGGAGAAACATTATCCATTCAGTGATTATTGCCTTTGCTTTCTCTAGTACTTTTATTTTTTAGCACTTAAATATTCAATCCATGTAAAATTTGTTTTACTGGAATAGATAACAAGGAAAACCAGGTTTATTTACTAGCTAGCACTTAGTTTCAACATTTATTGAATACTTCATCTTTTCCCTATGACATTTATATGTTAAATTCCGTGACAGTATACTTGGGCCTGTTTCTTTTTATCTAATTTCTCAACATCAGTCCCAATCTTCTTTAAACTGAAGTGGCATTTTAATATGCTCTAATATTTTCGATGATTACACTCTCCCTTTATTCCCTTTTCTCTTTTTTTTTTCTTTTACAAAACAGGTTAAAAATAGCTACATTTTCCACTGAGCCTAGATGAAAGACATTTTTTTTTTTAATGTCAGAATCTAGATTGGCAGGTTGAATCTACAAATAAATACAAACATATCTAGATTTGGGCATTTGTGATCATAGGGCCTAGGTTAAAGCTTCTGTCTTCTATGCTTTTTTACTTTATTGAGGTATAACTGATATCCAAAGAACTGCATATATTTAATGAGTTTGGAAATACATACACTTGTCATACCATTACCATGATCAAAGTAATAGACATATCCAAAACCTTCCAAAGTTTCCTTACACACCTTTCATTTGTTGATTTTATTTTGTTGTGGTAAGAAAACTTAACATTGGACCCTTACATTTTGAAGTTCACAATACTGTATTGGTAATTATAAGCACTATTGCTGTACACATCTCTAGTATTTATTCATCTATTGTAACAGAAAGTTTGTGCCCATTGAACAACTCCTCATTCTTCCTGCTCCGCAGCCCTGGCAACTATTATTGTAGACTCTGTTTCTATGAGTTAGACTATGTTTGTCCTCTAAACATGTCAATAAGTTCTGCCAGGAAACATGAAGAGTTGTATTCCTTTTGGTCAGACCAAATGCTGGTGTAAATCTCAGTATACAATATGTTCTATTTATTTATTTATTTATTTATTTTTGGAACCAGGGATTGAACCCAGGGTCACTCCGCCACTGAGCCGTATCCCCAGCCCTATTTTGTATTTTATTTAGAGACAGGGTCTCACTGAGTTGCTTAGGGCCTCGCTAAGTTGCTGAGGCTGGCTTTGAACTCGCGATCCTCCTGACTCAGCCTCCCAAGTCGCTTGGATTACAGGTGTGCGCCACCGCGCCCGGCTTCAGTATACAATATGAACATCTGATGTTCAGCATTTATAACTATGATTTCCTTTCAAGAATTCATTATTTAAATTCTATGTCATATGTACAATATCTAGTGGATTCTAAAAGTTCTTGCATTTGAAATGTGATTTTCTTTGTGTTTTAAAATGTTCTACTTTCTGATTAAGTGTGCTTTTGGAACTGTATTCTTGGTGGCAAGTGAGAGGAAACAACAAATCCGAGAATCTTAATTTTTAACAATTACCATCGATAATTCTGTTTTGATTATTACTTTAGCCCCCAGTGATAGGAATATTTTTATTCTACAAAATGCAGGAATATGTGCAAAGAGAGCTCTGAAGCTGCCAATACCAAAGGGTTAAACCTTTTATTAGCACAGTAAACGAATCTGAGCCTAGCATAGACCTGGCTGCACCTCTACAATTACCTGGTGCATTTTGGAAATAAAGAAGTGGCAATGCAATCAACATAATTACATGGCCAAGTTCTGGAGGAGAGATTTCAGAGTTTAAGTAGAGCATGTTTGAAAAAGAATAAATATAAAATGACCTGAATGCACAAGAAAAGTATTTTTGAGAACAAGTTACTTAAATATTAACTGAACTCTAAGTTCTTCTAGAAAATAGTAAATGTTATCATAGGGCAGTTTGGGCTTCGTTTAGAAACTAACTGTCTAATAAAAAGATGTTTTTGATTGCCAAAACAAGGAACTAGAGGTATGTCTACAATACTGTTCTACCAACTTGGGCATTCTTCTAGTGAGTTCTACATGCAATGCTCTACTTAACTGAGAAATGAAAGGTGGAGCTGACCATTAAGAAAGTATGCTTGGCAATATGGATAACGTAAAGTGATATCTAATGAAATAAGGACCGCAAACTGGAATCAATAATGAATTAGACTAAGAGAGATGGAGACCTACAATCTATTATTTGAATTTATTTGTTGGTTGATTTTTACTTTTGCTAAGGCTTTTTGAACTATGCCAGTTTCCCTTGATGTTGGGGGTGGAATGGTGGGCAGTGGTGGTGGTGATGGTATCCTGGGAACTCAGGTTAGGCACATAGGTGAGCAAGGTTTGACTGGGATTGACTGTGCATGCATGTGTACATATAACTGAAGTGTAGGGAGTTGAAGCAGAAGCTTGGACTGAAGTCAAATAGAAGTCCAGATGACGGCTTCATGAAAAATCTCTAAAAAGAAGCACAATCTGTATATAAACCATCAGAATAGAAACCAAGAAATCTAAAAGGGATCTAAGATGTAAATAGAATACTGGCGATGGAATATGCACAAATATTACTGAATACATGAGTGGTTGGCATGGCTTTTTATAAAGAAACATTAAAGACATGGTACTGGTCTCATATGCCAATTTCTATCTGCCAACCCAAGCTCTATTCATTCTTATGGGTTACAGTTATATGTCCTCACTAAATATTTTATTTATTTACTTTTAAAAATATTTTTTAGTTGTAGGTGGACACAATATCTGTATTTTGTTTTTATGTGGTAATGAAGATTGAACCCAGTGCCTCACACGTGCTAGGTGAGTGCTCAACCACTGAACCACAACCCCAGCCAAGCCACAACCCCAGCCCTCAACTAAATATTTGTAATAACAGAAGTCAGTCATTCTCAATGACAGTTGTACAGTAGAATTGATGTAAGGCTTTTGATTTTGATTTGTTTTTAATACAAGCATCTGTATCTTACCTTGTATAAATAATATCAGGCTCTCAGGAGGTGGGTCCTGGGTTATTTTATAATGGGGTGTTTTTAGAATTTCCCACATGTAGTCAGGGGTAAATGTAGATCTCTATGATCTCATAATTCTTCAAACTCCTGCAAATTAAAAAGTATATCCTGTATAATCTGATCCTAAATTACATTACCTTGAAGTTTTCTTTGATAATTATATAGCTCTCTTACACTATTCATCAAATTGCAATTTTATTTTTTCTGAGTCAGTGTTTATCTCTTTTCTTTTTCTTTTAAATAACAGACTATGAGGTTGGGTGTAATTAATACTAATTAATTGCCTGTAGGCATGAATAGTCCAAGCAGGGAACAGTAATTGGTTCATATTTGAAAATCTTGATCAAGCAATCCTTTAAAGATAAAAATAATATATTTTAAAACTATATACCCTTAATGTTTAAGAAGTCTTAGAACATGTGGCAGAGTTGACTACTTTTGTGCTGCTATCAATGAGTGTTTAAGACTTGGTAATTTATAATAAACAGAAATTTATTTTCTCCCAGTTGTGGAGGCTGGGAAGTTAAAGCTCAAGGAGCTGAAGGCTGGCATCCAGCAAGGACCTTCTTGCTGCATCACCACATGACAGAAGGCAAAAAGGCAAAGAGAAGCAAAAGGGGCTGATCTTGCCCAATGGAACGAATCTCAACCACGAGGGTGGAGCCCTCATGGCCTAACTCCTCTCAAAGGCCCATCCATCAATGCTGTTACAAAGGCAATTAAATTCCAACATTAGTTTTGGAGGGGGCAAATATTCAAATAGTGCACCCATATTGAAACAGGTGTAAATGATGGCTGCAAGGGTCTCACTAGGTGATGAACACTGAGGCAAGGCTGGGCACAGTGGTGCATTCCTCTAATCTCAGCAACTGGGAAGCTGAGGCAGGAAGGGCAGCAAGTTCAAGATCAGCCTTGGCAATTTAGTGAACTCTGTCTCAAAATAAAAATTGAAAAGGGCTGGGGATATAACTCAGTGGTAAGATACCCATGGGTTTGATCCCCACTGCTGCCATCCCCAGCACCCAAAATGTATCAGCATGTTGAAGAGCTTCTCTTAAGAAGTAAGTCTCCACCAAAAATGAAGAAACTAATAGCAAATCAAAAATTTTGCCTTTCTAACCTATGTTTCTGGTTTTAAATGGCCTTAAGATATTGTTGACTTAAATGAGAGAAGAGGGAATGGGCAGAACTCACAGGGGAAAAAACAAAACAAAAGGAAACCTAGATGGCCTGAGTTTCCACACTAACAAATGATGTCTAATGAGATATTTTGATTTGGTTAGTCAAACATGGCACTGACCAGAGAAAGGAGATCGTTGCCTACTGTATTTTTTAGGAAATTATTTTGCTAAAGGAATGCCTGGAATCGCTTGCTTAATTCCTAAAATAATTAATTCATCCACAAACATCAAATATCACCACCACTGGGTCCAAAAAGTATGTAGTTCTCAAGAATGGCATCCAAAGAAGTTTTCAGAGGCAGATCCTGGGACCAGGAAAGTCAACAGATAAGGAATTTTTTAACAAGCATGAACCAGAAGCCACCTGAGGTACTCTCTGAGGAACTTTGACTGCAATAGAGGAAGTCTTCACAATGACTGCCCTTAGAATTTTGATTATGTTAATTAAGGAAGAGTGACTGAAAATTTTTCCTGTTCTTTCATTTTTCATTGCAAATTTGTATGACAATTTTGTATCTTAGGTGGAATGAGAGCAAAGGCTATATTTTAATTTTTAGGATAAATCAAAAAGAGAAACTACTGAAATCAATGAATTGGGATATGTATTACTCTGAGATCCTGGGATTGGGACTGAATATAGTGCAATGTAGTGGAACATTGGGGGGGTCTTACTTAAGGATGGGCTTATTTTGCTATGTGAGGAAAAGGAATCCTGATGAATATTTGGGAAGCCAGAATTTGATTAGGCTGGTATCTAACAATTGTCCCCCAATATCTATTATCTAATTTTTATTTTTTATTTTTTTTACCTTTTGAATTCCTGATTTTTTAGCTGTGGATACTTGAATGAAAGACTTTGCTTCTTAGTTTCCCTTTTGCCTAGGTGTGGCCAAAAGGTCAATGCTGTATAAGCAGATGTGTTTCGGATCAACTTTGGGAAACCTATCTTGAGGTGAAAGAACACGTTTTCTTTACCCACTTTTCTTCATTCTTTATCCATCCTACTTTCTGGTCTACTGATACTCTCATCTCTGCTGGCCAATGAGGTCAAGGTTATGCAAATGCTTCAATAACATAAAATGCAAAGGGTCAGTGAAACTATCACCAGTCTGGATCAACTTTTGGAGTATTTATGTGAGATAAAAATAGAAACTTTAAAAAAAAAATAGCCTTTACTCTTGCTTAAACCGGTGTTATTTGGAGTATTTTGTAAATAACAGCAGAACCTGTTAGAAATATACTCACCTGTCCAAGCCCAAAGAAGGGACTAAGAGACTCAAGAAACAGCAAAAAGTGAGGCTTTGCTTTAATGACAGTCTTGCAAGAGCTAGTGTCTGGGGTTGGTGGTGGTTGTGGGGGAAAGCAGTCACCCTAAAGTGTTACAATCTGTATTTTATCCCCTAGTGCACAAGGTCCCTCCCCTGCTTCCTCATTGGCTGAGTATGGGGTATACAATCTTCGCAAAGGGTGCCTAGATTTTACTGTCTCCTATTGGATTATTTAAAGAAATACACCTTTAGTTGTCTACACCTCCCTTTGTTCTCTTGTGGTGGGAAAGTCCACTTGGATTGAGTGCCTTTGGCATGTGTACAGTTCATCTCTGTTGGTCAGGTGTTGGGTGGGGTGGGGTGGGCCTTCCTTCTCACCTCCTGTTTGGCAAGGGGCTACGATTTTTTACGCTCTGATGTTACTACTTATAACTTTTCAGTCTGCTCTCCCCTTCAGCTGCCTTTCTTACAACCCCAGTCATTTTACATTTAAAGCTAAATACTATGTTGTGAAAATGGACCACCAGACTTTTTGTTTCTCACATACCTAATGCTATTTCTTCAATTAAAATATGCAGCCAGGCTATTCTTAAATGATCCATTTGGAAAATTTCGTCTGCTTTTTATTGCTGGATTAATTCTTCAGTAGAAAAGTTAGTGAACAGTGAAGTAGAGCTAAGGGAAAAGCCGGAGAAATCTGAGGAGAACAAGAAAGGGGAAAAGAGGAGGGATGGAGGAAGATAATAAATTAAGGCTATTTGCAATATCACAGGTTTGGATAGTCAAATCTGGAATGACCCAGTTGTTTAATTCTGCATCATTCTATTGTGAATAATCTGAAAAGTCCATGCTACATATCATGTTGTGATAAATACATCTTCAAAGTCAACAGATGCTTAATTATACTTGTAGAATTTTGAGGCAGGCTGTAGTTAAGGAATTCCTCTGGAATGGAGCCATGGATTTTAAGGGTCTGCGTTCTTGACACGTGTTCCATCTAGCCTTTTCATTCCAAGAGCAGAAATGTCTGAAATGTATGAGCTAATGGATGAGCTATAAAACCTGATCAAATAGGATTCTTAAACTGAGCCCTCTGGTTCATGAATGGGCTTTTTAGGGTAGTATCTGTATCGAGATGTGATGAATGTGTCCACAGCTGCATTTTTCAAGTGGAGAGGTTACATGACTCATCAGATTTTCTAAGTGCAAAAGAACTATTGAAAGAAAAAAAATACCTGAAAGATGTGCATATTTTATGCATTTTATAAAGATTGTGTTTAAAAGACCTTAAAGTTATTATGATTCTGGACATTGTTGCAGAGTTAAGTATTGTAGACTTTCTCATCTGTTTGTACTTATAAAATAAATGGCAGTTTTTTTTAAAGATTGAAAACATTGGAAAGTTTAAATTACACTTTTATTCTTCTGTGGCAGAAAAATAGCTCCCGCCCCAAATATCCATGTTCCAACACCTAGAAACTATGAATGTATTACCTTACTTAAGCAATAGGACTTCTCAGGTGTGATTAGTTAAGGGTCATGCCAATGTAATCACAAGGGTGTTTATGAGAGGGAGACAGGAGGGTCAGAGAGAGATGTTACAAGAGAGTAAGAGTCAGGATTGTCGCTAGAAGTTGATAGAGGCAGGGAAATGAATTTTCCCCCAGAACCTGCAGAATACAGCTCTGTTGACTCTGATTTTTGCTCTGTAAGATTCATTTCTGATTTCTGACCTCCAGAACTATAAGATAATAAGTTCATGTTATTTGAAGCCACTAGCTTGTGGTAGCTCGCTACAGCTGCAAATGGGAACCTAATATATCTTTAGTACAGTTCCAGCAGTCTTATTTTCCACAATACTTCCTCAAATTTTCCAACTGATGAGCTCTATTTAATATTTAATGCCATACATTTTTATAATTTAAGATTATACAAAGATAATCCTTTGAAAAGCGCGCGCGCGCACACACACACACACACACACACATATACATATAGGTGAACAGATTGTGCTCTCTCTCTTGCTGTTTTCTCCGTTCAGGCAAAAAAATGCTTATTTTCATTGCTTAGGCTTTTTAAAAGAAATTCTCAACTTCGAAGAAATGTTGAATTTTATTTATTCTTTTTACAATAGTGTGATTTCCCCTTAAATTCTTCTAGTGTATAAAATATGGGCCAGGATTTCTCTCCTGCTTTGGAACTTGCCTAACCTAGGTGGTAACCTCACAATCCTGGCTGTCATTAAACAAGGTCATTAAACATTAAACAAGGTCATTGCCTTAGCTTCAGTGACCAAATCAAACATCACGAGATTGAGTTCTGTTTGGTTCAAGTGTATTTGTGCCATGGATTAAGCAGCACTGAATTTCATGTAACTCTCTAGGGACCTAATTAAACTTGAAAGTCTGCAGGAAGAACATTTTGTGGTGCTGACAATCAAATCAGTTAGCCAATTGAGAGATGAAGGCAGTTTAACTTTCCTTTACCTGTGAGAGTAAAAATACGGCCTTTAGACAGAAAATAAGATACATTATCTTTGGCTTAAACTATTTTGGAAGACCTACTCTCCATAGACCACAGTGAGCAGAATGAAAATAATAAGACTGGGTCTACTGGCATTTTATGTAGAAAAATTTGATTGTCAAGATGATGGAACTGGTTTTCAAAGAAAGTCACTTGATTCCTGAGAAAATTAGCTTTAGGAATCCAATTTTTCTACTTGTTTGTTTCTTTCAGCAACTTTTGTCTTGAATCTTGGATGTTATCCTGGGATTTTGTGTGTTGCTTTCTTCCCTGCAGTTAGTTTGTTGTTGTGTGCTTTATTTTATTTAAAATATAATTAGTTTAATGGAAAAATACTCAGTTTAGTGGAAATAGACTTCTGAGATGGAAGAAGATTCTGGAAGCTTTTAGCTTTTTTAGGGCTGCTAACCTGTGTTGGTTTTGCTAAGCAATGCAATAGTGTTGGAAACAGCATGAGAGATTACTTCCCTGCACGTTTACAGCCATTTCAGCTGGGATGCCTTCACCATAATTGCAAGCTCTTTCCAAGGCTAATGAAATGAGGCTTCTGTGGGTCTGTATGTTACCATCCACTAGGCACCTCAAAATAGGAAGAAGGCCATGTGAGGTAGAGGAAGTCACGTCCCTGCCATTGACTTGGGAGTTTTCTGAGAGCATTCCAAGTCTCATTTTGAGATAACAATGCTAGCAAAGGAATTTATTTCTGGTTTATTATAAGATTCTCTCATTTTCTGGGCCATTAATTGTGTAAAAACAAACCAACCTATTCTAAACAAATAAGAAAAGACATTTGAGAGCTGAAACATTGCCACAGGGAGTGGAAAATTTTAGCACTCATATTTATTAACTCTTTCCAAGACTAAAATAGTTAATTAACATCTAGAACTTTCTCTTTTTTGGCTTTGTTATTATTTTTTGTCTCTATTTAATTTTTTACTGAAAAAAATAACTATATAATGCTGTTTTACTCAGCTTTTTCGCTGCTATGACTGAATGATCTGACCAGCACAATTGTAGAGGAGGAAAGGTTTATTTGAGGGCTCAGAGGTCTTAGTCCATAGAAGGCCGGCTCTATTCCTTGGGGCTCGAGGTGAGGCTGAACATCATGGTGGAAGAGCATGGTAGAGGGAAGCAGCTTACATCATCAGGAAACAGAGAGAGAGATAGAGAGAGAGAGATTCCACTCTCCAGATATGAAATATATACCCCATAGCCATGCCCCAATTTCACTCTCCTTAGCCACACCCTACCACTTCAATTAATCCCTTAAGGGATTAATTCACTGATTGGGTTAAGACTCTTACAGCCCAGTCATTTCTCCTCTGAACCTTCCTGCATTGTCCCACATGTGAGCTTTTAAGGGACACTCACATCCAAACCATAACAAATGTCACATTCTTTGTGAGAAAGAGCTTATGAGAAACACTGGAAACAATCAAATGTCCAAAAATGTGAATTTATTTGGATGATTTAGGACACACAAATATTGTTAAATAGTCTCAAGTCAGTGAAAATGAAGTGATAGAAGATCAGTGTATGAAAAATTCCTAATAGTTTTGTTTTTGATTTTTGATGGTCAGCTTCCTAAGATCAGAATACTTGGTAGACATAACAGAAGGAGTGGACAAATGAGAAATATAACATTATTTGGAGTCCCATGAATGTTTTGGGACATTTTTGAGCTCAAATGGAACAGAACATAACAACAATATCCTTGGGAACTCAGCTCCTGGCCAGATCTGGGAACCCAAGTTTTATAATATTATATGGGGCTGGTTACATAACGCCAGACAATGACTCATATGTTCACTTAAAAAAGTATATAAAGGGAGGACTGGACGAGATCAGTGGATTTTGATTGCTTCAGTGAGAATTGTTACGTTGCCTGTGATGCTTTCCAGTGCTCATCGCCACATTGCCCGTGATGCTAATTTGCCAGCGCTGATTAGTGTGGCGGTACCTGTGATGCTTTCCAGTGCTGATGGGTGAGAGAGATTGTTGGGCCGGGGTGCACTTTGTAAATATTCCTTTTATTATTGTTATTGTCTTTTTCCTTAACTAATAAATGTATTTTCACTGATTATATTTCTGGTTCAGCCTGGTGAATACAGCCCCAAATCTGCCAGTTTAAATTAAAAAGACCAAACTTTGGCAAAATTCCAAAACAATCAGTTACATAGGAATATGTTACTTATTAAGTGGGTAAAGGGGATTAACTAGGAAGATAATTGTAGTAAATAATGTTAATGGCTTCCAGATTGGAGAAGCTCAAAAACGCCTTATGAGTGAAAGCATTCTTGTAACACTGAAGAGTATCAAGATGATGTAAATGTTTTCGGCTATATCTCCTTTGTATCTGTAGTTCCAATTACATACATTTCCAACTGTCTTATGATTGCACATAGGTTAATTAAATTCTGTTAATTGTTCTTCAATCACTTTTCTCCCAGTTTTCCGGATTTATTTTCAGTTCTTTCATTAAACTTTACTGATTCTTTCACTTTCTCCATAATTGTTCTTCAAATACTTTTCTCCCAGTTTTCCGGATTTATTTTCAGTTCTTTCATTAAACTTTACTGATTCTTTCACTTTCTCCAATCTACTGTTAAATCATTCAGTTAATTTTACTTTGGTAATTATAATTTTTAGCTCTAGGAGTTTCTTAAATTTCTTTTTGTAATTCTTATTTCTCTGCTACGATTCCTCAATTTTTCCATTTATTATCATTTTTTAAAATCCCACTTATATTTTTTTCCTTTTTTTATTTATTTAATTTTGATTTATTGAACACAAATGGAGTACAGCTATTGTTTCTCTGGGTGTACACAAAGTAGAGTCATACCATCTGTGAATTCATACATGTACACAGGGCAATGATGTCTGTCACACATTCTATTATTCCCCCCCACTCTGACCCCTCCCCTCCCGTCCATCTATGCTATCTATCCTTCTTCCATTCTTGCCACCCTTCCACCCCACATTGTACATCATCATTCACTTATCAGACCATTCGACCTTTGGATTTTTGGGATTGGCTAATCTCACTTAGCATAACAGTCTCCAACATCATCCATTTACCTGCAAATGCCATAATTTTATTCTTCTTTATGGCTGTGTAATATTCTAGTGTGTATATATACCACAGTTTCTTTATCCATTCATCTATTCAAGGGCAGCTAGGTTGGTTCCACAATCTAGCTATTGTGAATTGGGCAGCTATGAACATTGATGTTGCTGCATCACTGTAGTAATCTGATTTTAAGTCCTTTGGGTATAGGGCAAGGAGTGGAATAGCTGGGTCAAATGGTGGATCCATTCCAAGTTTTCTAAGGAATCTCCACACCACTTTCCAGAGTGGCTGCACCAACTTGCACTCCCACCAGCAATGTATGAGTGTACCCTTT
>JAJEJO010048809.1:6456-176634 GCA_020662805.1 Glaucomys volans | reverse complement strand
GCCCCACATTCCAAGTTTTGATCATCTCCCAATAACACTATCCTTGGAGGCAAGACTTTAATATATGGAGCTTTGAGGGACACTACCCATATTCCAACCATATTAGTTCATAAATTGATTTTACAGTTTTGCTCAATTTTGATATTAATATTACATTAAGATAAAACATTGTTTGCACATCTTTTCATCTTTTTCCAGTTTCAAGAAAGTTTATGCAAGAAAAGAATTAAATATTCATTGATCATTTCATGAAGCTTACTTTTGATCCTGGTGTGATTCCTTTCCCCTTTTACTGCAAAGTGTGAGGAGGGAGAGTTGATATTTACTTCCTGGTTCAATTTTGTTTCTATTGAAGTACACTCTTTCTTTTGTTGTTTTTATGGAAAATTATCCACTTATTCTGTTTTTCTTTTAAAATATAATGGCTAAAACTGTTCATGATATTCTTGATAATTGAAGATTATCAATGTTCATGAATATGATATTTTTGATAATTGAATTTTGTTAAAATTATGTGAGAGATTGGTTTGAAGTCAAATATTTCTCCAAGGTTTGTTAAGAACAGTGATTCCCTGCCTACCTTCCAAGAAGCAATCACTTTAAACCCTTTCAAATTATCTATTCGATATCTATCTTATCCCTAAAAATTGTTTATAGTGATCCTTCTGAATTTTAAACATTGAAACCATATTTATTCATTTATTTCTCCAGAAGACAATTTTTGTTTTTGTTATTATGACTATTTCAATGTTATTCATAGCTGAGTCAGATAATATATTGTATTATTTTCTATTGCTGCTTTAATAAATTATCACAAACTTACTGACTTAAAACAACACAAATTCATCTAAGAGTCTTCCTCATTCTTTTGCTCCTGGTCCCTTCCTTCAGCTTCAGTCAGCAATTGCTGATCAAGTGTTTTTGACATCATATCACTCTGACACTAACCCTTGCTTCCTACTTCCACTTTTAAGGACTCTGGTGAGTTGAACTCTTTGTTTAGTAGTTTGTTCTTTCACTTCCATGAGGTAAATGCTGTTCTGACAATTTGTGCATGGGTGAAGCAAATATTTTGAGACCATTATTTCTTTTTCTTGTCTTTTATCATTTTTTTCTTTCATGCTCCTGGGGATGAACCAAGGGCCTTCTACATGCTAATCACATACTTTATCACTGAGCTACTCCACCAGCCCCTTGAATTCTAAAAATCTATTTATTCTGCCATTACACTCCTTTGCGAGTTTAGGTGTAGATTTCTAAATTGGAAATTATTTCCCCTTGGGAGTTTGAAAACATTGCTTCACTCCTTTCTAGCTTTTAAAATTACCACTGGGAAGTTTGAAGCAATATTGTTTTCTTGCAGATTGATTTTCATGCATTGCATTTGTACTCAGTTGGCTGTTTTAATTCTTGAAATTTTTTGAATTATGTCATTGCCATTCTTTCTCTCTCCCTCTTGTTTTTACTCTTTCTTTTTCAGTCTTTGTCTCTGTCCCTTTCCCTCCTACTATTTGAATATTATCTGTATGAGACTAGTTTTTCTTTCTTTTTTTATAAGTTCTTTTTAGATATACATGATAGTAGAGTGTATTTTGACATATCGTACATACATGGAGTATAACTTCCCATTCTTGTGGTTGTACATGATATTGTACACTGGTCATATGTTTTATATGAACATAGGAAAGTTGTGTCCAATTCATTTCACTCTCTTTTCATTCCCATTCCCCTCCCTTCCCTTCATTCCCCTTTGTCTTATCCAGTGAACATCTATTCTTCCCTATTCCATACCTGATGGTGTGTTAGCATCCACATATCTGAGAGAACATTCAACTTTTGGCATTATGAGGCCAGTTTTATAATTTCCTTAAATTTTCCGTGCTCTGTCCTTTGTCTAAATATTCCATATATGGGGAAATATCTTTAAATTAACCTTCCACAACTTCTATGGAGTTTTGCATTTCCTCTGTTTTGATTTTACTTTCTACTTTTTAAAAAAATACTCGGATTCATTTTTATGGCAACCAATTCTTTTTCATGGATGCAATATCTTGTCTGATCTCTGATACTATTAATGATATGACTTATTATTCTTTTTTCTTCCTTGCAGAGTCCTTTTTCTCCAAATTTCTCTGTAAAAAGTATTGATCAGTGTTTATTTTTCATGTACGAGGCTATCCTCATGGGCCTCATGTTCCTTAGTTATTTTCTCCTATGTAAGAGTGGAACATTAGAAACTGATTGGAATGCTGAGTGAGGAGGTGTATTATCTGCTGAGGTTGTTTTTTTTTGTGAGAATTATAATGTGAATGAATTTAGATTCTTTCTCTTGGACTGAGAAGATTCAAAAGAAATGGATATTCTATGTGTCATCCTTGGAGGATATAGACCTAATTTCTTGCATTCTGCATGACAAGGTAGGAATTATGAAATCTTGTTTTTCTGGTCTTGTTTTCTTTTGTCTGTCTTTGTTGGTTTGTGAATTAAAAGGAATTGATTTACTGCTACTTTAATGGAGTTTCAAGATAAAACAGAAGCAAATGCTCATGCTCATTTGAATATCTTTAACTGTAAAATATTCAAGATGTAAAAAATCTTATGGTTTATAATTTATTTATATTCCCACATTTATATTTTTATAGTTATTTCCTCTTTTCAGAGTCTGTAAGTGATAAAATATTGTAGTTTAGTATGTACACAGTGTCTTCTTTGCCACCAATCTTACATAATGGTTTCAATTATTATACAATTTTATATATGTATAGAGATATATATACATTTATAATGTGTAATGTATTTTTTTCTTGGTAATTGTGACTCTCTTATACCTATTGTTTCCTATTTCTGAAACCAATATTAGCTTTCGTTGGAACTTCTAAGTCTGTTCTCTGGACTTCTTAACTTCTCTTTCATTTTATCAGTTTCTTCATCTTTAACCCTCAAGTGTTTCATTTGGAGTGTATTCCTCAAAAATATCTAAAAATCACTAATTCTTTCTTTGACCATATTCAGTATAAGTGTTTTTGCTGTCTTTTGCACTTCTGAGTCAGTGTCCATAATCTTGGTTTATAGGATTTTTTTCTTTTAATAGCTACCATATTTTATTCATATGTCTTTTTTATTTTATAACCTCTTGTTCCTGCTTTTCATAGATTTTATTTCCCTAGTTGTTTGAGGATGATAAACATATTTATTTTTAAGTCCCTTTCAAATTGAGATATTCTCTGGAACTGCAATTTCATATTTGTTGAATTTTTAAACTATTTTTCTGGATGATTTTTGTAGGCTTTTGAAATTCTGCTGCAAACTTAACCTCACATGGGAAAATTCATGGTTTTCCCTTATTCTATGCTCATCCTTCCTAGGTCTGACTGGATTAGATTATTTTATTTCATCCTGTTCCCAGTTCAGAACTAGGTCTCATATTAGCAGCTTGGGGATTTTGTTCCTTTTGGATGTCAGAGTTCTAGTTTCTGAGCCAGTGGGTGGCAGTATATGAGTCCTAGTTATATAATTATCTCCACTTACCACCCAGGTGGCACCTCAGTTTGCAGTCTTAGTGTCTTGTGCTGGTCATAGCATTTTAAAAGTTATTTTGCATAAAAGCCCCTGCTTCATCTCATGGTTTACTGCAATGATTTAGCTTTCCTGCCCTGCCATATTTTTTTAAAAAAATTTGGTTCTTTTTGAATATACATGGCAGTAGAGTCTATTTTTATATATTTATAAAACATGGAGTATATCTTATTCTAATTAGGATCTCTGTCTTGTGGATGCACATGATGTTGAGATTCACTGTGGTATATTCATATATCTACATAGGAAAGTTACATAAGATTCATTCCACTGTCTTTCCTATTCCTATCCCCCCTCCTTTCCTTCCATTCCCCTTTGTCTAATCTATGGAACTTCTACTCTTCCCCTCCACACACCTTTATTGTGCTTTAGCTTTCACATATTAGTGAAAACATTCAACCTTTGACTTTTTGGGACTGGCTTATTTCGCTTAGCATGATAGACTCCAATTCCATCAATTTATTTAATACTATTGATTTATACTACCCCACAGTTGAACTCCTGTATATCTCTTCCTATTACCCAGTGGGTGCATGAATTTAATCCCCCCCAACCAGTTAAATTTATTTCAGTTCCATGAAAATATTTTTTGTTTCTGTTTTTCTTCTACAGTTATGATTGTGATTTTAGTTTTTAATGCATGAATTAGCTGTTATTACTATCTTCTATGTTTGTAACTGAGGAATATTTCTTCTATGTGAACTCAAATTCCTAGCAGAACATGATGGTGTTTTGGGATTTCTAGATGGATGATGAATTCTTCAAATAATGACTATCATTTGGTGTCTTATTTATTTGTTTTTAAACATATTTAGTTTGTTCTAATTAGTTTTACATTATAGTGGAATGCATTTTGACACATCATATATGAATGGAGTATAACTTCTCATTTGTCTGGTTGTACATGACATAGAATTACACAGGTCATGTAAGCATATATGCACTTAGGGTAATAATGTTCAATTCATTGTACTATCATTTCTACTGCCAGGCCCCCTCTCTTCCCATCACTCTCCTCTGTCTAGTCCTAAATACCTCTATTCTCCCACCCCAATTGTGAATTAGCATCTGCATGTCAGAGAAAATATTTGGCCTTTGATTCTTTGGGATTGGCTTATTTTGCTTAGCAAATATTCTCCAGTTCCATCCATTTACCAGCAAATGCCATAATTTCATTCTTCTTTAAGGCTGAGTAATATACCATTGTGTATATATACTACTTTTTTAATACATTCATCTGTTAAAGAGCAGCTAGGTTGGTTCCATAGTTGAGCTATTGTAAAATGAGCTGCTATAAACATTGATGTGACCGCATCAATGAATGCTGTATGCTGATTTTAAGACCTTTGGGTATAAACTGAGGAGTGGTATAACTGAGTCAAATTGTGGGTCCATTCCAGGTTTTCTGAGGAATCTCCATACTGCTTTCCATAGTGATTGCACCAATTTGCAGTCCCATCAGTAATGTATGAAGATACATTTTCCCCACATCCTCACTAACATTTATTGTTGCTTGTATTCTTGATATTGCCATTCTGACTGGAGTGAGATGAGGTCTTAAAGTATTTATTTTGCATTTCTCTAAATGCTAGGGATGTTGAACATCTTTTCATATATTTGTTGATAAATTGCATTTCTTCTTCTGTGAAGTGTCTGTTAGTGTCTTTGCCCATTTATTGATTGGATTCTTTCTTTTCTTGTTAAGTTTTTTGAGTTCTTTGTATATCCCAGAGATTAATGCTTTATCTGAGGTGCATGTGGTAAAGATTTTTCTCCCATTTTGTATGCTCTCTCTTCACATTATTGATTGTTTCCTTTGCCATGAAGAAGCTTTTGAGTTTGATTCCATCCCATTTATTGATTCTTGATTTTACTTCTTTTGCTTTAGGAGTCTTGTTAAGGAAGTCAGGTCCTAAGCTCACATGGTGGAGATTTGGGCCAATTTTTGCTTCTATTAGGTGCAGGGTCTCTGTTCTAGTGTTAAGTCTTTGATTCACTATGAGTTGGTTTTGTGCAGGGTGAGAGACACAGATTTAATTTCATTTTGTTACAAATGGATTTCCAGTTTTCCCAGCATCATTTGCTGAAGAGGCTATCTATTTTCCAATGTATGTTTATGGCACCTTTGTCTAGTATGAGATAAGTATATTTATGTGGGTTGTCTTTGTGTCTTCTATTTTGTACCATTGGTCTTCACATCTGTTTTGGTGCCAATACCAGGCTGTTTTTGTTACTATTGCTCTGTAGTATAGTTTAAGTTCTGGTAGTGTGATACCACCTGCTTCATTCTTCCTGCTAAGGATTGCTTTGGCTATTCTGGGTCTCTTATTTTTACAAATGAATTTCATGACTGCCTTTTCTATTTCTATGAAGAATGTCATTAGGATTTTAATGGGAATTGCATTAAATCTATATAATGCTTTTAGTAGTATGGCTTTCAACAATGTTAATTCTGCCTATCCAAGAGCATGGGAGATAATTCCATCTTCTAAGATCTTCTTCAGTTTCTTTCTTAAGTGGTCTGTAGTTTTCATTGTAGAGGTCTTTCACTTCTTTTGTTAGATTGATTCCCAAATATATTATTTTTTCAGGCTATTGTGAACTGGGTAGTTTTCCTAATTTTTCTTTCAGTGGTTTCATAACTGATGTATAGGAATATCTTTGATTTATGGGTGTTGATTTTATATCCTGCTACTTTACTGAATTCATTTATGAATTCTAGAAGTTTTCTGGCAGAATTTTTTGGATCTTCTAAATATAGAATCATGTTATCAGCAAACAGTGATAGTTTGCACTCTTCCTATCTGTATCCCTTTAATTTCTTTCTTTTGTCTAATAGCTTTGGCTGGAGTTTCCAGGACTATGTTGAATAGAAGTGGTGAAAGAGGTCATCCTTGTCTTCTTCCAGTTTTTAGAGGGAATATTTTCATTTTTTTCTCCATTTAGAATGATATTGGGCTTGGGTTTAGCATAGATAGCTTTTATAATGTTGAGGTATGTTCTTACTATCCTTAGTTTTTATACTGTTTTGAACATGAAGGGGTGTTGTACGTTGTCAAATGCTTTCTTTTCATCTGTTGAGATAATCATATGATTCTTGACTTTAAGTTATTGATGTGATGAATTATGTTGATTGATTTCCTGATGTTGAACCAACCTTGCATCCCTGGGATGAACCCCACTTGATCAAAGTGCCCTATCTTTTTAACACGTTTTTGTATGCGATTTGCCAGAATTTTATTGAGAATTTTTGCATCTCTGTTCATCAGGGATATTGGTCTGAAGTTTTCTTTCCTTGGTGTGTCTTTGGTTTTGGTATCAGAGTGATACTAGCTTCATATAATGAGTTTGCAAGGGTTCCCTCCTTTCCTATTTCATGGATTAATTTGAAAAGTATTGGTGTTCATTCTTCTTTGAAGGTCTTATAGAACTCAGGTGAAAATCTGTTCCTGGACATTTCTTTGTTGGTAGATTTTTGATGGCATCTTTTATTTCATTGCTTGAGCTTGATCTGTTCAAATTGTGTATGTCCTGCTGGTTCAGTTTGGGTAGGTCATATGTCTCTAGAAATTTGTCAATGACTTCAATGTGTCCTATTTTATTGGAGTATAAATTTTCAAAATAGTTTCTAAGTATCTTCTGTATTTCAGTAGTATCTGTTGTGATATTTCCTTTCTCATCACATATTTTAATAATTTGGATTTTGTCTTTTTCTCTTCATTAGCATTGTTAAGGGTTTATCAATTTTATTTATTTTTTCAAAGAACCAAATTTTTTTTGTCAATATTTTGAATTGTTTTTTTCTTTCAATTTCATTGATTTCAGCTCTGACTTTAATTATTTACTGTTTTCTTTAATTATTTACTGCTTTGGTGTTGGTTTGTTCTTTTTCTAGGGGTTCGAGATGTAATGTTAGGTCTTTTATTCAATGACTTTCTATTCTTTTGATGAATGAGCCCAATGCAATGAACTTTCTTCTTAGCACTGCCTTCCTGGTGTCCCAGAGTTTTGATATTTTTATTACTATTCTCATTTACCTCTATGTATTTTTATTTCATCCACGATTTCCTCTGTTATCCATTCATTATTCAATACTGTATTATTTAGTCCCCAGGTATTTAAGCTTCTATTTTTTATCCCATTGTTGATTTGTAATTTCATTCCATTATGATCTTATAGGACAGAGGGTATTTTCTCTCTTTTTTTTTTGTATTTGCTGAGAGTTGCGTTGTGGCATAAGATATGGCCTATTTTAGAGAAGGATCCATGTGCTATTGAGAAGAAAGTGTATTTGCTCATTGATGGATGAAATATTCTATAAATGTGTATTAAGTCTAAATTATTGATTATATTATTTATTTCTATAGTTTCTTTGTTTAGTTTTTGTTTGTATGTTCAAGTCAACCAGCATTATTGTGTTTTGGCCTGTTTGTTTCTTGAAATTGAGAAGGCTTTGTTTTCACTTTTTTTTTCATTTCATATTCATGGAATATTTTGTTGTGAATGTTCTGAAGTGCAGGCTTTCTGGTTGTAAATTCTTTTAATTTTTGTTTATCACGGAAGATTTTTAATTCATCTTCAAATCTGAAACTTAATTTGTCTGGATATAGGATTCTTGGTTGGCATCCATTTTCTTTCAGAGCTTGGTATATATTATTCCAGGACCTCCTAGTCTTGAGGGTCAGGGTTGAGAAATCAGCTGAGATCTGTTTTGGTTTCCCCCTATACATAATCTGATATTATTCTCTAGCAGCCTTTAAAATTCTATCTTTATTCTGTATGCTAGGCGTTTTCATTACAATATGCCTTTGTGTGGGTCTGTTGTAATTTTGCACATTTGGGGTCCTGTAAGTCTCTTGTATTTGATATTCCAGTACATTTTTTAGCTTTGGGAAATTTTCTCATATTATTGCATTGAAAAGATTCCTTTGGTTTATATCTCTGAGCCTTCATCTATTTAATAAATCTTAAATTTGATCTTTTTATATTATCCCATAGCTCTTCAAAGTTCTGTTCATAGTTTCTTAAAATCTTCTCTCCATGGTCAACTCTATTTTCAAGATTACATATTATGTCTTCATTGCCTGAGTCCAAGTGGTCTAGTCTGTTGGTGATGCTTTCCAATTGAATTTTTTTTTATTTACTTATTGGTTCATTGAACACAAATGGAGTACAGCTATTGAATTTTTAATTTGGTTTATTGTTTCCTTCAAGGATTTCTGCTTGTTTTTTTTTTCAGAATGTCTGCCTCGTTATTGAAGTGATCTTTCACTTCCTGTTTTTTCTCTCCGATTTCACTCCTTATAGCAATTTACTTTGCAGATCAGTTTACACGTGTACATTCTAAAGTCCTTCTCTGACATTTCTTCCACTGTGGAATGGATGATTTTGTTATTGGAGGATCTTGGTTTGTTTGGGGTGATTTTTTCCCTTGCTTTTTCATGTTGTTTGTGTGTCCACCCATCTAACAGTATGGATCTGAGTTTCTCCCCTGTGGGCTTTGAGTGTCTGTGAAGGTTTCCAGTACCTCACTGTTTAGGGGGAGACAAAGAATAACAACCACCAATGCAAACAATAAGCAGCGTTAAGCCAAATAGTTCCTGCCATGACATCTACAATGTTAATTACACAATAAACAGAAACTATATGTTCAGTTATTGCCTATAGTAAAAACGGCAAGTTTGCAAAAGGGTTTACATTTTCAAATGGTGCATAGGGACAGAATAGAAGTGGTATATAATGTGCTGATTATGACAGAGGAGGAGAGAAGACGGAAGTAAAACACTAAAGAAGCGTGAACAAGAACAATAGAGATTGGCTGTCAGCAGAAGAAAGGAGGGAATCAAGGGAAATGGATAAGTAGGAGAAAAAAATAGGAAGCAAAAATTCATGTTAAAAATTTAAAATAACAGAATACAAAACAAAGTGAAAATATCCTAATCAAACATTCTAGCTCACAAAGGAGAAATCCATGTAAAATAACTGGCTTCAAAAATGGTGGAGATGAGAATTAAAAAAATGGGAACTGTGTAAAAATCCATGGGCCACGAAGGTCACAACTAAACACTGAAAAAGAATAAAAAAGAAAAGAAGAAGAGAGAAACCTCGAGGAAAAGTTCAAGAATTCTTTCTGCTGGAGATCAGGGGACCCTCAGCTCCTGTCCTCAGCAGCTGGAGGCGGGGTCACCTGGAGCACCTGGAGGCTGGTGCTCTGGCCTCTCTCTGGACTGCGGGGCTGAGAGAGGGGCTCCCTCTAGGGGCTGAGCTCCTGGAGGCGGGGTTCAGGCGGAGGCGGCTCCAGCCTCCTGACTGAATGCCAGTTGGTGTGGATGGAGGTGTTAAGTCAGCGCACCTCCAGGGCCCAGTGCCTGCTGGTGCACGCTGGAGGACTGTGCCCGAGGGCTCTCCCTAGGTTCCCCTCGTGTGGTGGGGAGCCAGTTCTGAGTCCCCTGTGTCGCCTTGGGACCCCACGTTTCCTGGTCTCAGGTTGAGCCTCCCAAGTTCTCCGCCCCGCTTCCCAGCTCCTTGCCAGCGGGTCCTGCAAGCAGTCAGATTGGGCAGCGTGGGGAGAGCCGGGTGGGTTTCCAGGACCAGTTGTCCCCTGGGTAACCCTCTCTGCACGTCTGATTGTCTCCTGGTCACCCAAGCACACTCTGTGTCGCACTATGCCTGTTCCCTGGGCCCCTATTTTGGGCCAGACTCGAGGTTGCCAGGAATCAGCTTCCTCAGTTGCCAGCCCCTGTGCAGCTAGCTGCAAAGTGACTCCTTCCTCTGTCCTCCAAAGGTCGCCTGGAGAGATGGTGACTTCAGGTTTGTTGGGCAATTCCTTGGACTCTACGTGCTTCATACCCAGACAGGCCTTGGGCCTCCCCAGACGTGAGTTCCCTTAATTCCCTTGTCCCTCCACTGTGCTCACAGAGCAACCACTCTGGCTGGAACTTCTGCTGGCTGTGGCAGCAGCTATGCTGCTGGGGAATTTTTCCTAATCTTATTATAGCCAACCTCCTGTGTTCCCAGTCGGCTTTGAATGTCCAGTTTTATATTCCAGGAAAGTCTCCTGCCCCTGTTTTTTTGGTCACCCACCTTGCAGAGAAGCTGCCTGTCTGCTGTCTTGGTTTCACACCACAGAGCAGCCAGGAATGCAAGGTCCTTCTCTATTCTGCCAACTTGGATCTCTCCTTGTGTCTTATTTATGAAGAATTATCCTTGATTATTTTTGTGCTTGCTTTGTAATCACAGATTGTAGTACTCACATATTTGGGTAAAACATTGTAGGTTGTGAAACAATGGAGATAACTCACTCAGGTTGGATTTGGCAGGCACATGTTTTTGACTATGAGAGCAGGAACACTGGACTTGCCTAAAACTTGGACCTGGGATACATATAAAAGAAATATTTGTGGGTCAGGTGGGTGGTAATTGTTACCTCAGCAGGAAAGTATTATTGTAACAGATAGGAGGAAGAGAAGATGGGAGTGTGGGAAAAGTTGTGGTTGCTAGTGTGATGCTTAAAAATCTTTAAACAGAAATAGAGGAAATGGATGAGGAGGAAACGAATCTTGAAGTTGAAGATGCCTATTTTGATTTGTTCGGGAGGAGAGAATGGGGCTAATGGAGGTCCAGGTGATCTCTGAGGTGGGAAGTTGTGGTGCCATTGCATTGGAAGAAGTGAGAGGAGGCTGGTGTGGCACTGACAGGAAGTACTGTCAGTTGAGGCTGAAGAGGTAAGATTTTTGCTAATTTTTTTAAGTGCTGTTTGCTTTTATTTCTTTTAAGAATTTAAATTACAATTATTAACACATTGATTGTACTGATAATGGGTTTCACTCTGACATTTTTCATATGTGCATATTTCATGCTTTTATTGTATTTGTCCTCCTTAGTACTGTCTATTGCCTTCCCTTCTTCCTCCATGTGCCCAGTGTCCTTGCCTAATAATCTGTGGTATATTTTCTAGGCATCTTATCTTTTTATAAACTACACCCAAATACTTTTTACGAAGCTAGTATCACCCTGATACCAGAACCAGGCAACGACATATCAAGGAAAGAAAACTACAAACCAATATCCCTGATGAACATAATTCCACATATGAAAGAAAAAGTGTGATAGATCTTTCAATGTCTGTCTAATTTCCCTTAACATGTTGTTCTCCAGGTCAATCCATTTTCCTGCAAATGGCATGATTTCATTCTTTTTTATAGCTGAGTAAAGCTATATATAATATTTTCTGTATCCATTCATTTGTTGACAGGCACCTAGGTTGATTCAATAACTTGGCTATTGTGAATTGTGTGGCTGTAAACATGGGTATGCAATAATCTGTTTTGTATACTGACTTCATTTCCTTTAGGTATATACCTAGGAGTTGCATATATAGCTGATATGATAGATCTAGATTTAGTTTTTATAAAGGACTTTGTAAGTCAAATTCAAGGGTTTAGTCTTTTCCCCAAGAGCAGTAGGGATCCTTTGAATAGTTTTAAGGAAGGAAGGAAGGCAATCTGATTTGCATTTTAATGACCCCTTCTGGTTGCTGTGGGAAGAAAGATGGATTGGTGCAGCAGAAGGGCATCTAGAGTAGATGTGAAAAGACAAGTAATGTTGCTTTGGCTAAGGTGGGGAGAGAAGATGGGTTTGAAAGATATATCAGAGGTAGATTTATAGGAATAGTGAATGGAATAATTAGCAAACACTAGGAAGACTGGTATGATTGAACTTGTAGTTTTGTTAACTCTATTTCGTACCAGCTTTTCTGATGTGTATCATTTGCCCACAAAGACTGAATTATTGTTCTTTCCTCTGTTTCAATGTGATTCTTTCTTCTCAGATCCTCAGCCTTCTGCTTTCTTCCACTGACACAAGGACTTAATGGTAGTTTTGTGCCAGGATCCCAAAATCCTCTTCATATTCTTTCTTTGCCTTCCACATTGGTGATCGATTAAGAGCATTCTTCATTTTCAGTGGTTGACTTTTTCTTTTTTTGTTTTACCAATTTCTTGTTTGATTTCAATAGTCTTCCTTGGTTTCCAGCTAGGGCTGACTTGAGACAGAAATTCTCTTACTCCAGCTGTATTAACGCCCAGGCAGAAAGAGATAAACAATTTCAGAATTCACTTTCATCTTTACTTGTGGAGTGATTTCCTCCTGATTTCTGACTATCCGTTTAGAAATCTAAAAATGTTGCATTCTCCAGGATTATTTGGAGATCCTAGGCAGTATCTGTACTTCAATAATACTTCTACTTCTATTTGCTCAGTGGGGGATAGAGGTTGAAATGGATATATATGAATATAACCTTCCTCTACTTTTGTATCTGGTTGGATATTTCCCATTTTTAGATAAAGGCAGGTTGCTTGAACTATGTACATTGCGTTTTCCTGTTTATATCTCCAGTACCCTGGGGAAAAACTACAAATCTGCAGTTACTCTTTAGTCTACAACTTCATCTGTCTGCCTGCAGCTCAGGGACTACTGCTGAGAGTAGCTCTTTGGATGGGAGGTGGGGCACTGCCACCACCGCATAGCAGCCACAGCTCTGATTCATTGTCTGCAGGGTGCATGTTTTGGAATTTGGGTGCTGAGTTGGAAGGGACTATGAGTCAGTGCACTTTTAAGATGAGACCAGTTGTAAATCTGGCCAGCAACCTGAGGCGATTGTGCAAACAACACAGGTTGTCTCTCCCTCCTTGGTGATTTGGTTCTTGAATTACTGTCTCTAATTGGTGGGTCTGTGAGTCTCTGTAAACGTTTTCCTTGTTTTTCCAAGTACCTCCCAGGGGCAAAGAATAATTTTAGCTATTACTTATATTCTCGTATAAAGTATATAGGGTCACATAAGCAATACATATGTATGAATGACAGCTTTACAGATGTTTTTATGTGCTGCAGATCCAGCCAGGATTTGCCTCTGGATATTGTGGCAAGAATTGACAAGTGTGATGTTCAAATTTGATGTACAAATTTGATTGGAGCTTCTGTGTGACTGATTTATACAGAACTTCTCAGACATATTCAAATTATATTTAATAACCCTTTTCTTTGTGGAAGGCAAGAAGTTTTTATTTTTCTTCTCAACAGCTATTTATTAAGTGAAATACAGCAGTTGACTCTGTTACATTTTGAGTAAGAAGAATTAGGTAATGAGAGCTAACAATAATGATTCTGTGTATGGAAAGAATGATAATTAGAAGATATATTAGAGAGAATTCATCAAGAAGTAATATAACACCTCAGCAACTTAGCAAGGCCCTAAGCAACTTAGTGAGGACCTGCCTCAAAATAAAATACATATAAAAGTGCTGGGGATGTGGCTCAGTGGTAAAGCATCCCTTGGTTCAATCCCTGTTACCAAAAAACAACAAGTAATATAACATTACATGCCTTGCAGGGTTGTTGTGAGAATTAAATGACTAAATGACTTAATAAATGTGAGGTGCTTAGAACAATATCCAACAGATCACTTTTCATCAACTTTAGGAAGCACATTTCATATATTTTAACATTTCAAAAATCAGAACAAGTCTGAACTATCCATGACATCCATAATTTATTTGGCAATGTGTTTGTTTTTTTAATGGTATAGGAAATATTGGAGTGTCTTAAAATTGATGGCAACATGGATTAGATGAAGAATAATACTAAGTGCTATAGAAGTGTTTGCTGTTGTCATTATTATTTTATTGTCATTGTTCTGTCAAATCTAGTGGGAGAAAAACCCAGACACATAGAAATAATGAAGGCAGAATTGCTCATGATAAGAGATGTGACAGAAATAATGCAGGAGTAATAACAAAGTACAGAGGAAGGGAGTGACAGAGAAAGTGGAAGTATACCTATCTGTTTGGAGAAACTGACTTTCATTAGAGGAGAGAGAGAATTTCATCATTACCAGCACAGAGCTGAGTCCATCATAGAAGTGAGTATGAAGAGTTCGCTGTTGGGGACTTGATTTCCCTTGGGTATTAGTCAATTCACCTGTACTTGTGCATGCATAGCAAGGTAAGCAGCACAATTTGTAAGAGTGCTTCTTATAATGACTGAATATCTTTTAATCCAGAGTGATTAACCCTGTTGATCATTATGCTCCCTTTATGCACTAAGCATGATTCTAGTTTGTTTTTATAAGAATTTAATCCTAACAATGAAGCAAGATAGATGATGGTGTCCCTTATTCGCATAGGAAATCTAACCTGTGAAAGTCCAAGGTCAGATGCTTCTATCCTGATTTAGCATTTGAACCTGGGTCCATGTGACTTCAAAATCTTTTTCTTATACTATGCTGCTTCTTAAAATGTCAGTTTATAACTAAATGAGGCAGAATGAGACCTGTTTTTGGATGGCCCTAAATAATACCAACTTCTCATTTACTCATATGATATTCATCTTTAGCTATGAACCATACACTGTGTAAGGAGCAGGAGATACAGGAGTAAGCAGAAAAGAAGAAAGGATCTTGCTGTTGTGGAATTTGTAGTATAGTTGGGGAAGACAGACATTGTTATTTTTTATTAGAACATTATACTTCATTTTGGCAAAAACATACATGCAAGGAATTTGATTTCAATCCTCCCTCCCTCTTCTCCTTCCTCTCCCTAGTCTTCCTTTACTCTACTGATCTTCCTTTCACTCCTTTATTTATTTTTTATTGGTTCTTTCTACATATAAATGAAGGTGGAATTCCCTTTGGTACATTCAGATATGCATATAACATGATTATAGGTATTGTAGATTTTAATTTCATAAGTAAATAATTGGAAATTATGAGAAGTAATGGGGGAAAAAACACAAGTTTCTGTGGTTGGGTAAAGCATAGGAGACCTAGAAAAGGCAGAGTCTCTTTAAGAAGAAATTATTTAAACTGAACCTAAATGATGAAAAAGAGTGTGCCATGCAAAGTGAAGTGAAAGACAGATTTCTCGTCCTGCACATGGGCTCTGAGGTAGAAACAGGCATGTTTTGTTAATAAACATCATGGTATGGTCAGAGAGTAGGATTGGAGAAGTAAAGATGGGATAAATATCCAACTGGGGAGTACAGACAGAGGCCGGAAAAGCAATTTAAAGGGTATTGTTCTACACTGGATAACCCGAATCTCATGACTTCAACTAAGCAATCCCATGTAGCATCACAACATAAAAAAAATCAGGTGCCTTTGGATATGATGTGCTATGTAGGATTCACAATTACTTATGTGATGCTCTTGCCAAAACCCCCCATAATCTCGGTCTAATAAGGAACAAAACACTAGACAAATTTAGATTAAGGGACTTCTGTGAAATAGCTGATCTTTTCTTTATAACAGTGTCAATGTAATTGAAGACAAAGAAAGGTTGTGGTACTGTCCCAGATTTAAGGATACTAAAGACGCATAAAAAATGAATGTAATGTGTGATCTTAGATTGAATCCTGGACTGAGAAAAATTGCTACAAAGGGCATTATTAAGACAATTGGTGTTTAAGTATAGATAGACTCCAAAGTAGGTAATAGTGTTGTATCAATCAATGCTACATTTCTTGCTTTTGATAATTGCATATAAATGGGTTGATTTTTATTATTGATCTTTAAGAAATACACAATGAAGTATTTATGGGGTATAGAGGCACAATATGACAAATGTTAGAGTTGATGAATATGGACAGAGAGTATGTTCTATTCTTGGAATTTCGAAGTTTGAAATTACTTCCAAATAAAAAGTAAAAACAACAAAAAATAGAAACAGAGGAGGGATGCTTGGTAGTATACCTGTGTGGTGAAATTAAAAGCATATTAATGTAGTCAAGATGAATGATAGGAACAACTCAGAACAGTTGTCAGTGGTGATGGAAGAAGCATTGACGTGGAATGGGGGAAACTATATAGAATAGGTCTGATTCTGGGTAACACTTAGAAGTACAATGGGCAGGACTTGCTAATGGTGCAAATGTGGTAGGTAATATAAAAGGAATGAAGGGATTGGCATTCAAGAGGCCGTGATGCATGGGGTTCAATTACTTAGTCATTTACGTGACATTTGATCATGAGCAAGGACCTGAACCCCTCTCTAAGACTCAATTGCTAATACATAAATTGGGGATAATACCAGTTACCTCATGGAAGTTTGGCAAGATCAAAATTACACTGAACAAGCATGTAAATTATTCACTGATTTGTAGCAACAAATAAGAATCTAGGGATTCAGCGATGGAAAACTTTTAATGTTTTCCCATGAATATAATGTTTGTTACAGATTTTTTTGCCAATGTATTTTATCTGATTAAAGAAGTTTCTTTGTATTTCCAGTAGTTTTTATTAGAAATGAATATTGCATAAAACATTTCATAAAATTCATGAATTGAAATTATATGGTTTTTCTCTTTAACCTGTAGACATTGTGAATTCCATTGCTTATTTGAATATTACAGAAAACTTGCATTCTTGGAATTAACCCAATTTGGGTGTTATGTGTTATTCTTTTTATATGTTGCTAGATTTGCTAAGCTAGTGCTTTTGTTTGCATTTTTGCATCAGTTCATTAGAGAGCTTTGGCTGTAAAAGTGTCTTTCTTCTAATGTTCTGTTCAAATTTTTGTATGAAGGATCTGCAGACTTAGACAACAATTTCATTTCATGCATAAGGTAATAGAGAATTCATATAGGCCTTAACTTTTTTAAAAAAATTGTTTTTAGTTGTAAGGTTCAGTGTCTATAATATTATAGTTCTGTTCTAATTTGACTTGAGTCAGTTAGTGTAAGATGCATTTTTCTAGCAATTTGTACATTTTAATTGCATTTTCAAGTTGATGGCATTAGTGTTTTCATAGTATTTCAGGATCTTTTTGATATCTGAAGGATCTGCAGGATCATTACATTTTTTCATTCCATACTTCATTTGTGTTTTCTCTCTTATTTCTTCATTGGCCACTCTGGGAGTTTGTCAATTTTTCTATTCATTTCTAAGAAACAACTTCTGCTTTTGTTGTTCCTCCTCATTGCATATTTTTTCTCCTTTATTCATTTTTGGTTTTATCTTTATTACTTAATTTCTTCTGCTTTCATTGAGTGTGATTTACTTTTCTTTTTCTAATGTGATGACATTATGTTTAACTCACTGATTTTCAATTTTTCTTCTTTGCTAATATTTGCTTTTAAAGGCCACAAATGTCCCTCTAAGCTGACTTTACCTGTACCCAAGAGTTTAAATATGTATTGTTTTTAATATTGTATAGTTTAAAATATTGTCTAATTCCCAATGTAATTTTCCCCATAATTCAGGACTATTCAGAAGTATATCTCTTAATTTCCAAATGATGGGGATTTTCTAATCAAATTGTCATTTGCTTATTTATTTTCTACTCAATTTCTCTGTGGTCAGACAGCATACCCCGTAGAGTTTCAATGCTTTGAACTTTGTGGAGAATTGTTTTATAGCCTAGAACAGAAGTCAGTAGACAATGGTCCATAGATCAAATTTATCTTATGAACCATATTTGTGTGGTCCATAGGCTAAAAATGTTTCACATGTTTGAAAGTTGGTTTAAAAAGAAAAATACTGTGATATTGTGTGAAACCTGCAAAGCCTAAAATATTTACTTCCTGACCCTCTGCAGAACAAGAAATTCCTATATTTACTATTTTGCCCTTTACAGAAAAAGTATGCTGACTCTTAGCCTGACATATGGTAGGATATATAAATATTTCATACATTTATGAAAATAAGGTGCAATTCGACATTGTTCAGAATAGTGTTCCATGTAAGACAGTTTAATAGAATTTTTCAGTGTCATTCAGGTGCTCTCTATACTAGGTGATTGTTTCTGTCCTTGTTCTGTCACCTAGAAAGATGTACTTAAGTGTAGTTTGGCTTTTTTTTTCAAGATGTCATATCTTACCTCAAAACTTTTGAGGTTTTATCTTTCAAATGAATGGAACCTTTTATCATTGTGAGTAATAATTTCTCCCTTAATGTCTACTTTGTCTGATATTGATTTAGCCTCACCACTTTTGTTTGGATTTATTTTTGATTGGTTTACTTTATTGTGTTTATTACTGCATTATAATTATATATAATATCATCGTTAATTTTGATATATTCATAAATGTGTATAACATTATTTGCTCCACTTCAGACTTCAGTACCACCCCTTTTCTTCACCTCCTCTCTCTCCTGATCCCTTTCTTATACTCTATTGGTCTTTCTTCTATTTATATATTGTTTTCTTAAATTCTTCTATTTATATATTGTTTTCTTAAATTGGTGCATTATAGTTATATATAAAAGGGAAATTAATTGTGATTTTGTCAACTTCATCTTTTTCATCCTTTTTAACCTTTCTGTTTTCTTATGTATTGGATGTGTGCCTTGTTAATAGTATATAGTTTTTGCAAATTCAATATGATAGCATTATCTTTTTTTGGTTACTAGTGTTTATTTTTTCTTATGGATAATACTTGTCAATTTTTAAATGTTGAGGTTTATTTCGATATTTTATTTTATTTTAAAAATTTTTAAAATTTTTTTAAAAATTTATTTTGATTCCTCGTACACGAGTGGAGTACAATTGTTCCTGGTTGTACACAAAGTAGAGTCACACCATTTGTGCATTCATATATGTACACAGGGCAATGATGTCTGTCTCATTCTGTTATTATTCTAATCCCCCTCCCTGTGGTGAAGAATGACTAGAAAGGGCATAAGGGACCATGGAATTTTCCTTATCTTGATGATACTCATATGAATCTATTCATTTGTTGAAATTTTGTTTAAGATCATGGTTTTTCATTATTTGAATAATATTTCTCAATAAAGCACCACATGGAAATCAAAACAAAAGGATCACCTAAATATCCCTATAACCCTTAAAGAAACCCATAACTAAACTCTTTGCCTGGAAAAAATCTTGGCCAATATGATTATAGAATAAAGAAAGCTATAACCCTACCAAAATCATTTTATGAGGCTATTTCTATGTTTTTTTAAAGATGTTTTTAGTTGTCAGGGGACATTTATTTTATTTAATTATTTTTTAAATTTACTTTGAGTAATTGTACACAATGGATTACAACTGATGTTTCCCTGGTTGTACACAAAGTAGAGTCACACCATTTGTGTGATCCTACATGTACATAGGGTAATGATGTTTGTCTCATTTTTTATTTTTTTTATTCATTTAATTTTGATTCATTGAACACAAATGGAGTACAGCTATTGTTTCTCTGGTTGCCCAAAAGTAGAGTCACTCCATCTGTGCATTCATACATGTACACAAGGCAATGGTGTCTGGCACATATTCTGTTATCATTCTTACCCCCCACCCCGACCCCACCCCTCTTTTTTCCTCTATGCAATCCATCCTTCCTCCATTCTTGCCTCCCTCCCACCCCGTATTACGTATCATCACCCACTTATCAGAAAGATCATTCAACCTTTGGTTTTCTGGGATTGGCTAATCTCACTCAGCATGATATTCTCCAACTGCATCCATTTACCTGCAAAGGCCATAATTTTAGTCTTCTTTATGGCTGAGTAATATTCCATTGTGTGTATATACCACAGTTTCTTTATCCATTCCGCTATTGAAGGGCATCTAGGTTGGTTCCACAATCTAGCTATAGTGAATTGGGCTGCTATAAACATTGATGTGGCTGCATCACTGTAGTAATCTGATTTTAAGTCCTTTGGGTATAGGCCAAGGAGAGGGATAGCTGGGGCAAATGGTGGTTCAATTCTGAGTTTTCTAAGCAATCTCCACACTGCTTTCCAGAGTGGCTGCACCAATTGGCAATCCCACCAGCAACGTATGAGGGTACCTTTTTCCTCACATCCTTGCCAACACCTATTGTTGCTTGTATTCTTGATAATAGATATTCTAATTGGGGTGAGATGAAATCTTAGGGTAGTTTTGATTTGCATTTCTCTTATGACTAGGGATGTTGAGCATTTTTTCATATATCTCTTGATTGCTTGCAGATCTTCTTCTGTGAAGTGCCTGCTCAGTTCCTTAGCCTATTTATTGATTGGGTTATTTATATTTTGGGGGTAAAGTTTTTGAGTTCTTTATAGATTCTGGAGATTAGTGCTCTATCTGAAGTGTGTGTGGCAAAGATTTTTCTCCCACTCTATAGGCTCTCTCTTCATATTGATGATTGTTTACTTTGTTGAGAAAAAGCTTTTTAGTTTGAATCTATCCCAATTATTGATTCCTGCTTTTATTTCTTGTGCTTTGGGAGTCATGTTAAGGAAATCTGGTCCTAGGCCAACATGATGAAGATTTGGACCTACTTTTTCTCCTGTTAGGTGCAGGGTCTCTGGTCTAATTCCTAGGTCCTTGATCCATTTTGAGTTGAGTTTTGTGCAGGGTGAGAGATATGGGTTTAGTTTCATTTTGCTGCATATGGATTTCCAGTTTTCCCAGCACATTTGTTGAAGAGACTGTCTTTTCTCCATTGTATGTTTTTGGCTCCTTTGTCAAGTATGAGATACCTGTATTTATATGGGTTTGTCTCTGTGTCCTCTATTCTGTACCATTGATCTGTCAATTTTGGTGCCAATACCATACCGTTTTTTTACTTTTGCTCTGTAGCACAGTTGAAGGTCTGGTATTGTGATACCACTTGCTTCACTCTTCCTGCTACAGATTGCCTTAACTATTCTGGGTCTTTTATTCTTCCAGATGAATTTCATGATTGGTCTCTCTATTTTTATGAGGAATGTAATTTGAATTTTAATTGGAATTGCACTGAATTTGTATAGCGCTTCTGGTAGTATGGCCATTTTGACAATATTAATTCTGCCTATCCAAGAATTGGGAGATCTTTCCATCTTCTAACATTTTCTTTAACTTGTTTCTTTAGTGTTCTGTAGTTCTCATTGTAGAGGTCTTTCACCTGTTTTGTTAAATTGACTCCCAGATATTTTATTTTTTTGAGGCTATGGTGAATGGGTTAGTTTTCCTAATTTCTCTTTCAGAAGATTTATCACTTATGAATAAGAATGCATTAGATTTATGAGCATTGATTTTATATCCTGCTACATTACTGAATTCATTTATGAATTACAGAAGTTTTCTTGTGGAATTTTTTGGCTCCTCTAAATATAGCATCATATCATCTGCAAATAGGGATAGTTTGAGTTCTTCTTTTCCTATTTGTATCACTTTAATTTCTTTGGTCTGTCTAATTGCTCTGGCTAGAGTTCCAAGGACAATGTTGAATAGAAATGGTGAAAGAGGGCATCCCTGCTTTGTTCCAGTTTTTAGAGGGAATGCTTTCAGTTTTTCTCCATTTAGAATGTTGTTGGCCCTGGGCTTAGCATAGATAGCCTTTAGTATGTTAAGGAATGTTCCCATTATTCCTTTTTTTTTCTAGTGTTTTGAGCATGAAGTGGTGCTGTATTTTATCAAATGCTTGTTCTGCATCTTTTGAAATAATCACATGATTCTTAACTTTAAGTCTGTTGATGTGGTGAATTACATTGATTGATTTCTGGATGTTGAACCAACCTTGCATCCCTGGGATGAAACCCACTTGATCATGGTGCACTATCTTTTTAAACTGTTTTTGTATGTGATTTGCTAAAATTCTGTTAAGAATTTTTGCATCTATGTTCATTAGGGATATTGGTCTGAAGTTTTCTTTCCTACATGTGTCCTTCTCTGGTTTTGGTATCAGGTTGATATTATTATAGAATAAGTTTGGAAGGGTTCCCTCCTCCTCTATTTCATGGAATACTTTGAGGAGTATTGGAATGAGCTCTTCTTTGAAGGTCTTGTAGAAATCAGCTGAGAATCCATCTGGTCCTGAACTTTTCTTGGTTGGTAGGTTTTTGTTGACTTCTTCTATGTCTTTGCTTGAAATTGACCTATTTAAGTTGTGTATGTCCTCCAGATTCAGTTTGGGTGGCTCATATGTCTCTAGATACCTGTTGATGTCTTTGAGATTTTGTATTTTGTTGGAATATAGATTTTCAAAATAGTTTCTAATTATGTTTTGTATTTCAATAGCGTCTGTTGTGATATTTCCTTTTCATTGTGAATTTTAGTAATTTGAGTTTTCTCTCTCCTTCTCCTTGTTAGTGTGGCTAAGGGTTTATCAATTTTGTCTATTTTTTCAAAGAACTAACTTTTTTCTTTGTCAATTTTGTGAATTGCTTCTTTTTTTGTTCCAATTTCAATGATTTCTGCTCTGATTTTAATTATTTCCTGTCTTCTACTACTTTTAGTGATGATCTGTTCCTCTTTTTCTAGGACTTTTAGCTATAATGTGAGGTCGTTTATTTGTTGACTTTTCATTCTTTTATTGAATGTGCTCCATGCAGTATATTCTCCTATTAGTACTGCTTTCATAGTATCCCAGAGATTTTGATTTGTTGTATGTGTGTTCTTGTTGACCTCTAAGAATTTTTTTGTTTTCCCCTTTGATGCTTTCCATTATCCATGCATCATTCAATACCATATTATTTAATCTCCAGGTGTTGGAGTAGTTTCTGTTTTTAACTTTGTCATTGATATCTAATTTCATTCCATTATGATCTAATAGAATACAAGGTAGGATCTCTATGTTTTTGTATTTTCTAAGAGTAGCTTTGTGGCATAACATATGGTCTATTTTAGAGAAGGATCCATGAGCTGCTGGGAGGAAAGTATTCACTTATTGATGGATGGAATATTCTATATATGTCTGTTAAATCTAAATTATTGATTGTGTTATTGAGTTCTGTGTTCAATTTTTGCTTGGAAGATCTGTCCAATGGTGAGAGAGGTGTGTTAAAGTCCCCCAGTATTATTGTGTTTTGGTCTATTTGGTTGCTGAAATTTAGCAGGATCTGATTGACATACATGGATGCACCATTGTTTGGTGCATAAATGTTTATGATTGTTATGTCTTGCTGATTTATGCTTCCCTTAAGCAGTATGAAATGCCCTTTATCTCTTCTAACTAATTTTGGCTTGAGGGCTGCTTTATCTGATATGAGGATGGAAATTCCCACTTTTTTACTGGGTCCGTGTGCATGGTATGTTTTTTCTCATCTTTTCACCTTTAGTCTGTGGGCATGTTTTTCGATGAGATGTGTTTCTTGAAGGTAGCATATTGTTGGGTCTTTCTTTTTAATCCAATCTGCCAATCTTTGTCTTTTGATTGATGAATTCGGGCCATTAACAATCAGGGTTATTATTGAGATATGCTTTGTGTTCTCAGTCATTTTGGTTTATTTTTGGTTTTTAACTTGACTTGGTTTCTCCTTTATTTGTCTATTCCTTTAGGGTAGTTCCTCCCTAAGCTGACTTACATTGTTGTTCTTCATTTCTTCCTCATGGAGTATTTTGTTTAAACTGTTCTGTAGTGCTGGCTTTCTATTTGTAAATTCTTTTAGCTTTGTTTATCATGGAAGGATTTTATTTCATCTTCAAATATAAAGGTAAGTTTTGCTGGGTATGAGATTCTTGGTTGGGATCCATTTTCTTTCAGAGCTTGAAATATGTTGTTCCAGGCCCTTCTTGCTTTTTGGGTCTGGGTTGAGAAATCTGTTGATAACTGTGTTGGTTTCCCCCTGAATGTAATCTGATTTTTTTCTCTTGCAGCCTTTAAAATTTTATCTTTATATTGTATGTTAGGTACTTTCATTCTAATGTGCCTTGGTGTGGATCTGTTGTAATTTTGCACATTTGGTGTCCTGAAAGTCTCTTGTATTTGACTTTCCATTTCATTCTTCAGATTTGGGAAATTTTCTTTTTTTTAAAATTTATTTATGTTTTTTTTGGTTCATTGTACACAAATGGAGTTCAACTATCATTTTTCTATATTCTGATATTATTTCATTGAATAGATTATTCATTCCTTTTGTTTGTATCTCTGTGCCATCCTCAATCCCAATAATTCTGAAATTTTACTTTTCATGATATTCCATAATTCTTGTAGGTTCTGTTCATGATTTCTCACCATCTTCTCTGTTTGGACCACTTTGTTTTCAAGATTAAATATTTTGTCTTCAAAGAGGTTTGTCTTCCAGGTGATCTAACCTGCTGCTTATGCTGTCTATTGAGTTTTTAATTTGTTTTATTGTTTCCTTCATTTCAAGGATTTCTTTTTTTTTTCCAGAATCTCTCTCTCTTTACTGAAATGATCTTTTCCTTCCTGCATTTGTTCTTTTAACTGTTGATTGGTGTGATCATTCATTGTCTACATTTGCTCTCTTAACTCATCCTTTGCTTCTCTGATCATTTTAATTATGTACATTCTAAACTCCCTTTCTGACATGTCTTCTGCCCAGTTGTCATTGGGTTCTATTGATATAGCATCTTGGTTTGTTTGGGACACTTTCTTCCCCTGTTTTCTCATGTTGTTCATGTATCTTCCCCTCTAGCAGTGAGAATCTGAGATTTTGCAGTTTCCCCCCTATAGACTTATAGTGTTCCTGCAGGCTTTCAATACCTCATGTGTCTGCGCTATGCCGGACTCCCTGGCACAGAAGTCTCATGCATCTGTGCTGGGTTGATCCAGCTGTCTGTGGCCTGGAAGTCTTGGGGAGCTGTGCTGGACTGGGTAGGTCCTAGACCTCTGGGCTGGCCTCCCCTGCATGCAGAATACTCATGCGTGTACCCGAGGCTGGCCTCCCAGGTGAGGAAGTCTCACCCATCTGCACTGGGCTGAGCCTGATGTCTGTCTCTAGGCCCACCTCCCCAGCCTCTGAATACATTATCTTTAAACAGAGCATTTAATTAGTGTTTACTATATGATTATTCATATATTTGGTTACAAGTAATCAACTATTTTGCACTGCATTTAAAAAATGACTCAGAAAATGGCTATCAAGATAGTACAGAGACAATGTCTATGCAGAATGTAAATCATGGTACATTGTGGAATCTGGAAGGAGAACCATGTATCTTGAGAGTCTGGAACAGTAAAAAGTTTCACATGACCATAGGGCTGAAAAGGTAGTTCAGCATTAGATGATTTAAAGTTTTGTCTATCAATATTTTAAAACAAACCTATTGAAATTAAGAGGGTTTTAGGGAATAAAAATGAAAGATTGAGATATAGTATATATGGGAACTGTAAGACTAGGAGATGTGAAAAATGAAGATGATAAAGAAAGAAATTGAAAAAAACCATAGAAGATGGAATGACCTCCCATATTCTTGGATAGGTAGAATTAATATTGTCAAAATAGACATACTAACAAAATCACTATACAAATTCAATGCAATTTCCATCAAAATACTAATGACATTCTTCACAGAACCAGAAAAAATAGTTTTACAATTCATATGAAAGATTAAAGGATTCAGAATAGCCATGGCAATTTTGAGCAACAAGAGCAAGGTTGGAGGCATCACAATACCAGATCTGTAATTGTACTATAGAGCTATAGTAGCAAAAACATCATGGTGTTGGCATAAAAATAGATATAAAGAATATTATTCTTTGGATATGAGGTGTTCCCCCAAAGCTTCTGTGTTAATGTTCATATGCAAAATGATTAGATTATGAGAGCTATAAGCTCACCATGGATTCATCTGTTTGATGGATTAGTAATTTGAAAGACCTCCTGTACTCGGTGCTAACTGTAGGCAGGTGGGGGAGCAGGGAGGAAGTAAGTATATGAGGGCATGCCCTTGGGGTCATATTTAGTTCCCCTTGCTCTTCTCTCACTCTACTTACAAGCTGCCATGAACTGAGTAGCTTTTCTCCACCATACACTTCTGTCATTACCATGGGCCCAGAGCAATGGAATTGGTCAAACATGGACTGAATCTCTGAAACCATGAGCCAAAATAAGCTTTTCCTTCTTTATTTTTTATTGTTGGTTGTTTCATCATAGTGACAAAAAGTTGACTAGCACAGAAGATCAATGGATTAGAATAGAAGACACAGAAACAAATCCTCACATCTAGTCATCTGATCCTTGAAAAGGGTGCCAAAAATATACATTGGAGCAAAGAAAAGCTTTAACAAATGCTGCTGTAAAAATGGATATCCATATGTAGAAGAATGGTGGAGACAGATTCTCATCTTTTACCCTACAGAAAAATCAACTCAAAGTTTATCAAAGACCTAGGAATTAGGTCAGAAGCAATGCAACTGAAAGAAGAAAAAGTAGGGTGAAAACTCTGACATATTGGTGCAGGCATGGACTTCCTTAATAAAGCTGAAGAAATAAAACTGAGAATCAATAAATGGGATGGTATCAAATTAAAAAGTTTCTTCACAGCAAAGTAAACAATTAAGAACCTGAAGAGAGAGCCTACAGAGTGGTTGAAAATCTTTGTTAGCTACTCTTACAGTAGGGGATTATTATCCAGAAAATATAAAGGACTGAAAAAACTTAACATCAAAAAACCAAATAACCCAATCTAGAAAAGGGCAAATGATCTAAACAGACATTTCTCAAAAGCAGAAATACAAATGTCCAACAAATATATAAAAATATGCTCCCCATCCTCAGCAATTGTGAAAGTACATATCAAAACTATAATGAGATTTTATCTCACTTCAGCAGGAATGGCAATCATGAAGAATGCAAATAACAATTATTGCTGGTAAGGATATAGAGGAAAGGTACATTACATAGTTTTGTAGGGCTGAAAATTAGTACAATCATTTTAGAAATCATTATGGGGTTTTCCTAAAGTACTAGGTATAGGGGCTGGGGTTATAGCTTAGTGGTGGGGCAATTGCCTAGAATGTGTGAGGCATTGAGTTGTATTCTCAGTACTGCATATAAATAAATAAATAAATAAATAAGAAATAAATGTACTGTACCTATCTATAACTTAAAAAATTATAAAGAAAAAGACTAGGAATGGAACAACCATATGATCCAGCTAAACAACTCCTGGATAATTATCCAAAAGGTCTTATATTGGCAGGCTATACTAATACATGAATACCAATGTTTATAGCAGCACAACTTGCAATAACCAAGTTTTATGGAACCAGATTAGATGCCTGTCAAGAGACAAATGGATAAAGAAAATGTGGTGTACATACACAATGGAGGTATACTCAGTCATAATGAAGAATGAAATTTGTCATTTGCTGGTAAATGAATGGAACTGGAGAACATCATGCTAAGTGAAATAAGCCAGACTTAGAAGGTAGGAGTTGAATGTTTTCTCTCATTTGTGGAAAGGCAGCGAGAGAAAAAATGAATATAAATGGATTCTAATGAAGATAAAAAGGAGATCAATGAAGTAGAGGAAGAGGGTTGAGAGGGAAGGAGGGAGGAGGGGAGGACATGAGGAAATACTGGGGAAGGAAATCCACCAAATCATACTATGTCTATATATGAATAAGCCACAATGAATCCCACTTTCATATACAATTATAATGCACTAATTATACTACTACTAGTACTACTACTACTACTACAAGGTAGATAAGAACAGTAGAGCAAGTGGATCAGGGGAAGGAGGAGGGGTGGAAAAGGAAAGATATTGTGGAGGTACTGGGGAATGAGAATGATCACATTATGATATGTACATGTACAAATATTGCATAATGAATTAAACTTGTGTATAATTATAATGCACTAACAAAATAAGATGTAAAAAACAAAACAATGAAAACGATGAGGTTGAGTATATTTTTATGTTAATTTCCCATTTTTAATATTCCCTGGTGAATTGTTTGTCCACATCTTTTGCTCAATTTTATATTTTGTTTCATCTATTAATTGCTGATTCATATTAGCTCTATATTTGTCTGAAATGTTAGTGTTTTGATTCCAAACCCTACTCTGTTGCTTTTCTTCAAAGTTATATTTACATATTCATTAAAGAGGTGTTTAAAATAAATATGTACTTTAAACTTGTGGTTTTTCCCAATCTTAGAAAAGTTATGATTCTCTATTTTTATTATATTCAGGATTTGTAATTTATATTTATTAGTATTGTATTCCTTTGTGTGTAATATGTCTGACATTTCTTCCTCAAATAATAGCCATTTTCCAGTGCAATTTATTGAATAGTCCATGACTTTGTCATTGATCTTAAATTACTCATTCTTCCTCCAGAAAACTATATGCACGTGGATCAGCTTCTGTGACCCTATTTAATTTCACTGATTTTGTTTCCATTTTAACCTTAATCCCAAGCTTTGATAGTTTTGAAAACAAACTTTCTTTTTTAAAAAAAGTAATTCAGGAACAAAGGTCATAATTCAAAGTGTTCAAAATTGTGTATAGTGAAAAATATTGCTTTCCCATTATTATAAAAGTACCATCCACTTCCCCTCCTAGGAGTCATCATGTTACCACTATTTTGCTACATATCCATAATGACATGCAAATATTATAGTATACAATGTTTTATGTCGACCCATAGTGTGTTTTGCTATTTATAGGTAGATGTACTTTTATTATTTTAATTGTAGAAATTTCCTTATGTGCTTTAATTTTTACATTTTTAATTTCCTTGTCTTTCATGATTACTCTGGCTAGAGTTTTAAGGATTATGTTGAACAGGAGTGGTGAAAGTGGGAATCCTTGTCTTATTCCTGTTTTTAGAGATAATGCTTTCAATTTTTCTTCATTCAGAATTATGTTGGCTTTGTCATATATAGGTTTTACAATGTTGAGGTAAGTTCCTTCTATCCCTAATTGTTCTCATGTTTTAAACATGAATGGGTGCCATATTTGACAAATGCTTTTTCTGCATCTATTGAGATAATTGTGCAATACTTTTTTATTCATTCTTTAGATATGTATGACAGTAGAATATTTTTTTTGCAGTGCTGAGGATCAAACCCTGGGCCTTGTGCTTGTGAGGCAAGACTCTACCAACTGAGCTATATCCTCAGCCCAGTAGAATATTTTGCATATATCATATTATATGCACATGGACTACAACTGATTCTACTTAGGATCCCATTCTTGTGATTGCACATGATGTGGAGTTTTGCCAGTTGTTTATTCATATATGAGCATAGGAAAGTGATTTCCAATGCATTCTACTGTCTCTCCTATTTCCATCACCCCAATCATGTGATTCTTGTCCTTAACTCTATTTATGTGGTGAAATACATTTATTGATTTCTATATTTTGAGCTAATCTAGTATCCCTGGGATTAAATCCACTTAATCATGATGCACTGTTTTTTTAATGTGTTTTTGTATACAGTTTGGAAAAATTTTATTAAGAATTTTTGCTTCTGTGTTCATCAAAGACATTGGTTTGAAGTTTACTTTCCTTGATGTGTCATTATCTGGTTTTAGCATCAGCATAATATTGGTTTCATGGAATGAGTTTGGCATTGTTCCCTTTTTATTATTTCATGGAATAATTTGAGGAGGATTGGTGTAAATTTCTCTTGAAAGATCTGTTAGAATTCTGTTGAGAACCCATCTAGTCCTGGACTTTTCTTTGTTTGAAGGCTTTTTATAGCTGCTTCAATTTTATTACTTGAAATTGATCTGTTTAAGTTTTCTCTATCATCAGGGTTCAATTTGGCTAGATCATATGTCTCTAGAAATTTGTCAATATCTTCAAGATTTTCTAGCTGATGCTCTGGATTTCAGTAATGTCTGTGGTGATGGAATTTAGTAGCCTTTAACAGACATCTCGATCTTTAAAGAAATCATGTTGGAACATTTCTTAAGAGTACTTCAAAGTATAGAAAAATTGGGGACCATTTGTGTCTTAAAGATAAGTAGGGTTCCACTGTGAGAAACACATGGTTTCTGCTTATAAAAACATTAAAACCTGAAGTGTAGCATACATAGAAAAAATGCAATAGCACAAGTGCACAGCTCAATAAACTTTTTATTAAATGCACAAACCCTTCTATTTCTTCTATTTGAAGAAATAGAAAATTAATACCCCAGGGCCATCCCTTCATGCCTTTTCTCTGTCACTCTTCATATGTCCCTCCCCAGAGATAAGTAATATCTGGATTTCCTACACTATAGATCAGTTTTCCTTGTTATTAAACTTTCTGTAAATGGAACTTTGTACTCCAGTGTTACTCTTTTGTGCATGGCTTGTTCTACCCAGCATGTTTTTGAGATTCATGCACATTGTTGCAAAAGCAATCATTCATTAAATTTTAGTGCTATGCTGTATTCCATGTCCTCGCTTGATGAACGTTTGTATTGTGTTTAGTTCTATACCATAATGAGTAATATCTCAGCAAAAACTATGCAGATATTTGTTTTGGTGAACACATGGCTTCATTTCTGTTTGCATAACTGGGAATGGAATTAATGGGTCATAGATTATGCATACATTCAACTTATTAGATAATGTCAAGGAGTTTCCAAATATTTTGCACCAATTTTTATGTATGTCAAGAGTGTATGAGAATTCCAATGGCTCTCCTTCCACTGTAGTGCTTAGTACTCTCTTACTTATAAATTTTAGTTGTTATTCTATACATGTTTTGGTATCTCATCATAGTACTTCAAATTTACATTTCTATGATGACTTGGGGGCTTAATCATCATTTCATATTTTTTGTCATCTTGATGTTCTTTAATTTTTTGAGAAGCATATTCAAATCATCTGTGCATTTATCTGTTCAGTTCTCTAAATTTCTTACTGATTTGTAGTTCTTTATATTTTGTGTAGGAGTCTTTTGTGAGATATGTTCATTGCATGTATCATCTAATACCCTATGGGATTTGCCTTTTCACACTTAAGAAATGAATGCAAATTCTTAATTTTAATGTAGACTAATCAATCAATCTTTTGTTTCATGGCTGAAATATTTTTTCCATTTATAAAGTTTTTGTCTTCCCCAATATCATGAAGATATCATTCTATTTTATCTTCTATAAGCATATTTGTTATAACTTTCATATACTTCACAGATATATACAAGAAGAATTAATATTTTTGCAGTGGTGGGAGTCTAACCCAGGGCCTCATATATGCTAAGAAAGTGTTCTATCACTGAGCTACATTCCCAGCCCAAAACAGTTATTTTTTTTATGATGGTATGAGGTAAGATTAAAGAGTCCTTGATTTCTTTGTGGATAAACCATAGATTTTCCACTAATTATAAAATCCTTTAATAAGTTTTGATAATCAGATAGTATAAGAACTCTAACTTAGTTCTTCTAATTTTTGGATTCAGGTTGACAATTTTCACATGATAAAATATCTGCTTCAATTTATATTGCAATTGCATGGATTCTATAGGCCAATTTGGAGATAATTTATTTTATTTAATTTATGTATTTATTTATTTTTGGAGTACAGCTATCTTTTTTTAGTTGCACACAAAGTAGAATCATACAATTTGCATATTCATACATATACATAGAGTAATGATGATTTTCTCATTTTACTTTATTATTGATTGATTGATTGATTGATTGATTGATTTTTTCCAGCTGAGGATTGAACCCACGTCTATGGGCTTGACAGACAAGCACTCTACAAACTGAGCTACATCCCCAGCCCTTCTCTCATTTTATTATCTTTCCTTCCCTGCCCCCTCTGCACCCCTCATTTTCCTCTATACAATCCATCCTTTCTCCAATCTTCCCTTACATCCCCCAACCCCCATTATGTGTCATCAACCACATCTAAGAGAAATCATTCCGCCTTTGGTTTTTTGGGATTGGCTTATTTCACTTAACATGATAGTCTCCAACTCTATCCATTTACCTAAAAATGCCATAATTTTATTATACTTTATGGCTGAATAATATTCCATTGTGTGTATATACCACAGTTTCTTTATCCGTTCCTCTACTGAAGGGCATCTAGGTTGGTTCCACCATCTAGCTATAGTGAATTGGGCTGCTATAAACATTGATGTGGCTGCATCACTAGTATGCTGATTTTAAGTCCTTTGGGTATAGGCCAAGGAGAGGGATAGCTGGGGCAAATGGTGGTTCAATTCTGAGTATTCTAAGAAATCTCCATGCTGCTTTCCAGAGTGGCTGCACCAATTGGCAACCCCACCAGCAATGTATGAGGGTACCTTTTTCTCCACATCCTCGCCAACACCTATTGTTGCTTGTATTCTTGATAATAGACATTCTAATTGGGGTGAGATGAAATCTTAAGGTGGTTTTGATTTGCATTTCTCTTATTACTAGAGATGTTGAACGTTTTTTCATATATCTGTTGATTGCTTGTAGATCCTCTTCTGTGAAGTGTCTGTTCATTTCCTTGACCCATTTATTGATTGGATTATGTGTATTCTTTGTGTAAAGATTTTTTTGCACTTTGTAGATTCTAGAGATTAGTGCTCTATCTGAAGCGTGTGTGTCAAAGATTTTCTCCCACTCTGAAGGCTCTCTCCTCATATTGCTGATTGTTTCCTTTGCTGAGAAAAAGCTTTTTAGTTTGACTCTATCCTAATTATTGATTCCTGCTTTTATTTCTTGTGCTTTGGGAGTCATGTTAAGAAAATCTGGTCCTAGGCCAACATGATGAAGATTTGGATGTATTTTCTCTTCTATTAGGTGCAGGATCTCTGGTCTAATTCCTTGGTCCTTGATCCATTTTGAGTTGAGTTTTGTGCAGGGTGAGAGATATGGGTTTAGTTTCATTTTGCTGCATATGGATTTCCAGTTTTCCCAGCACCATTTGTTGATGAGGCTATCTTTTCTCCATTGTGTGTTTTTGGCTCCTTTGTCAAGTATGAGATACCTGTATTTATGTGGGTTTGTCTCTGTGTCCTCTATTCTCTACCATTAATCTATCTATCTATTTTGGTACCAATACCATGCTGTTTACACAATGGAATGTTACTCAGCCATAAAGAGCAATAAAATTATGGCATTTTCAGGTAAATGGATGATGTTGGAGACTGTCATGCTAAGTGAGATTAGCCAATTCCCCAAATCCAAAGGCCGAATGATCTCTCTGATAAGTGAATGATGTTGCATATTGTGGGGTGGAATGATGGCAAGAATGGAGGAAGGATAGATAGCATAGAGGGAAGGGAGGGGTGAGTTTGGGGTGGGGGGTAAGAATAATAACAGAATGTGTGACAGACATCATTGCCCGTGTACATGTATGAATGCACAGATGGTGTGACTCTTCTTTGTGTACAACCAGAGAAACAACAGCTGTACTCCATTTGTGTTCAATGAGTCAAAATAAATAAATTTTAAAAAGAACACAATATAATAATTTGAAATAGTGAAAAAAACAGGTAAAATTGAAACATTTTATATACTTTTTATGTGACTAAATATTTCAGAAGTTCCATTAATGATATTATTTTTAAGTAGCATTTTACAATTACAATTGTGTTTGCCCACGAAGTTCTATAGATTTAAATGCATGTGAGTATGTGTAAAATTCAAAGTACAAATAGTTTTATCATAAGAATAATATATTGATTTACTAAAGCATCAAACTTTAGATTGGTATTAAATTTTATTTTTGAGACTAGAGCATTATAGAAAAAAAAATAAATTGAGAATTGCATCAATTGCCCATGAGGGGACTTTAACTTTCAAAGAGATATTTACTCAAGAAGAATAAAAACAATGTGAAATCATATGTGATTTGAATTTACATGACAAAAATATTGTCAGAATGTATTAGAGGATGCATGCATTAACACATCATAGGATTGATAGAAAAAATAATGAATAGTGTTTTTCCTTTAATGTATCTACCTTCTATTGTATGATGAATAAGAACACAGATTCTATAACCACCTGCTGTGTGTGAATCCTACTTCTACTACATGCCAGATTTATTACTTCACAATTCATTTAAATGCTCTGTGACTGGACCACTTCATCTCTTACATGAGAATGTTAATACAACCTATTTTACTGAATGTTTTATTAATTAATTGTTAATCAGTAAAAAAAAATCATGAATGAGTGCTAAATTTTTCAGATTTTTTTTGCATCTACTGAGTTGATCATATGATTATTCTGCTAATGTTGTGAATTGACTGATTTGTATGTGTTCAGTCAGCTTTTTATCCTTGGTATAAACCCTGCCTTTTATGATATTTTGCAACATAGAATGGGAAATAAATGTGCATGTGCATGGATTTTAGAATTTTTGCATCCATGTTTTTTGTTTTGTCAACTTTTTGTTGGGTTTTGGGATTAAACTAATGTTAGCTTCAAAAATGAATTTGGATACAAAACATTTTTACATTCTGGAAGAGATTATATAACACTGATGCTATTTATTCTTTAAATGTTTATAGGATTTCACTGGTAATGCCATATGGGCTTCAAGTTTTCTTTTGAGGAAGATCTTTAGTTATAGGTTCATTTTTTAAAGAATTGTAGAAGTATTAAGAGTTTTATTTTCTTTTATCATATTTAACATATTTTAAGAGAATTTCCATTCTAATTTTTCACATTTATTGGCATATAGTCTATTTTTAAATGATATACTCATGTTTTTTAATAACTATTGGATCTGTAATGATACCCTCATTTCCATTCCTAACTGATTAATTGCTTATTTTCACTTTTTTCATCAGTCTTGACGATGGCTTTTCATTTTCAGTTCTTTTTCCTTATAACCAACTTTTGTCTTTGCTGGGTGCTTTGATTGTGAATTTTTTTATTCATTAATTTCTGTTTTTATATTTACTATATTCTTCTAATTTCTGTGATTTTAACTTGATTTTTTTACTACATCAGATATGTAATTAGGTAACAGATTTATATGTTTTTTTCTTCTGAAATATATGCATCTAATGTTATAGATTTGTCTCTAATAATGAGTCTGTTTTATCTCAGAAGTTTTGATTTGCCATACTTTTGTTTTCATGTAGTACAAAATATTTTCTTAATTTGCATTTATTCTTTGAGCTATGGTTTATTTAAAAGTGAATTGCTTAATTTTCTAATTGAGATGATTTTATAATTATCCTATTTTTCATGATTTCAAGATTAAACTGTGATCAGAGAATATAATCTGAATTTAAAAATTTGAAATTGGTTGAGGTTTCCCTCATGACCCATTCTACAGGAAATTTAGTTTAGTTTAAATGTGCATTTCTAAAAATACAATTCTTGCATTTTTGGTTGTTATGTTTTATATGTATTGTGTAGGCTAATTAGTTAAACATTTTTGTCTGTTACTTATCTTTCTTGATTTCTGATGCAATTTATTTATTCATTGATGTCTAATACAATCATTATTACATCCTAAAATTCATTTATTGAATTTTCAGTTCTAGAATATCTATTTGCTAATTTTTATATTTTCTAGTGTTATGTGAAATTTTCCATCATATTACTTTCTAAAATTCAACATAATTATTTTGTAGGCTATGGGGGCATTACTTTACATGGATTGCAGCTGGTACTTTTTCTAGTATGTATTTTAAAAGTCTTACCTCATTCTCAATATTTTTTGTTTGAATGATGAACACTTTAAAGTGTGTAAGACCCTGGTTGATGTTACCTTTTGATTATTTTATTCTGAAATGATGATAAACTCATGGGAATTTGCAATAGTTCATAGATCCCTAGGTTTTCCCTGTGGGAGTTTTGATATGAATATAATGAAGTATTCAGTAAACCACAGACCTAAATAGCATTGTACTACAGTTATATAAGACTGCTTTTACATGTACTGATTTTTGTGTTTCTGTGGGTAGTTCTATGCAATTTATTCATGCATATGGATTTGTAGAATCACCTCCCCAATCAAGATACAGAACTGTTCAATCTCTGTACAGAAATCCCTTCATGTTGCATCTTTATAGTAACATTTACCTTATGTCTTTTACTGGAATGATTAATCTGTTCTCCTTCTCTAGTTTGAAAATATTACATAATTAAATTATATTGTATAATATTTTTGAAATTGGCTATTTAAAACTTACTAAGTCTTATAGTCTAACGTAATTTTAGGTTCACCAAAAAATTCAACAGAAAGTAGAGTTTCTATTTATCCCCCACAACTTCCCTGCCAATTTCCCTTATTATTAATACTATACTAATGATAGATGCAATCTACATATCATAAAATTTACTCTTTGCCACCTTTTCATTGGATAGTTCTTTTATTGAAGAATTGTAAGTTTTTCATATATTGAGGACACTAGGCTTATCAGATAATTAGCAGAGATTTTCCCCACTTGTGTATTCATTACTATTAGTGAGCCAATATTTAATACATTATGATTAAATAATGTTCATAGTTTGCTTTGGGTTTATGCTTTGCATTGTACACAGTTCTTTGGGTTTTAACAAATGTGTAATATAATACAATATTTACCAATACAGAATATTTTCACAGTTTAAAATCCCCTGTGTTCCACCTATTCATCCCTCTCTCTTTCCTCTCAAACTCTTGGGAATCACTGATTGTTTAATCTTCTTATAATCTTTTCCAGAATTTCATGTAATTTGAATCATATAGCTACAGCCTTTTTAGGATGCCTTTGTGTTTTATTTATTTATTTGTGTGTATATGTGTCTTGACAATTCACTGCTTTTTAATACTGAAACATATTCCATTATCTGAATGTATATGAGTTTGTTTATTCATTCATCTCCTGAAGAACATCTTGGTTCTTCCAAGTTTTGGCAATTGTTAATAAAGCTGCTATAAACATTTGTGTTTAGACTTCTTTGTGCACATCCATTTTCAACTCATTTGGGTAAATATCAAGTAGCACAGTTGCTGAATTGTATGTTAAGGGTATCTTTAGTTTTGTAACTATGAGACTATTTTCCAAATCACAGTCGATTTTGTATTTTCATGAGCGATGGATGAAAATTCCAGTTGCTCCTTATTCTTCTCAGTATTTGGTGCCATCAATGTTTTGAATGTCAATCATTTTAACAAATGGTAATGTATTTCATTGTTTTATTCTGCATTTCTCCAATGATATATGATGCTGATGGTCTTTTCATAGCCATATTTATCATGTATATATTTTCTTTGGTGAAAGATTGGCATCTTGAGCATGATGACTTTGAGTACCATCCAAGTTGCTGCATGTATCAGTAGTTGGCTATTTTTTGTTACTGATTGAATAGTATTCTGAAGAATGGATGTTCGAAAATTTATTTATCTATTCTTCTGTTGAAATATTTTTGTGTTGTCTCTAGTTTGAGGCCATCAAGAATAATGATGGAATGCTGGGTACAGTGCCGCACACCTGTAATCCCAGTGGTTCAGGAGGCTGAAACAGGAGGATTGCATGTTCAAAGCCAGCCTCAGCAAGTTAGTGAGACCCTGTTCCAATATAAAGAAAAAATTTAAAAAGGACTGTGAATGTGGCTCAGTAGTTAAGCTCCCTTGGGTTCAACCCTCCATACCCCCCAAAAAATCTGTATCTATGTCTTTATGTATAGATGGTGTGAACATCAGTGTACAAGTTTTTTGCATGTACACAAAATTTCATTCCTTTAAGTTAAATGCCCAAGAGTACAAACTCATAGATCTTATGATAAGTTCATGTTTGCTTTTTTTAAAATCTGCCAAACAATTTTCTAGAATGCTTAAAATATTTTATATTCTCATTAGAATTGTGTCTGTATTTGTTTCCTTTTTGCTAGTGTATAGAAATAAGAGTGATGTTTTTATGTTTACCTTGTGTCCTATGACTTTGACAAACTTACTAGTTATGAGAATTTTTTAAATTTTTGGATTATTTCTTAAAATTTTATACATAGAAAATCATGTCATCTAAAAATAGGTACAGTTTAATTTCTTCCTTTATATTCTATGTTTTCCATTTGATTTTTCTTATCTTATTATACTGGTTAAGACTCCTAACATTATGTTGAATAACAGTTGTGAGAATAAATTACTTTGCTGTGATTTTAGGAGGAAAGAACTCAATATTTCACCATTAATTTAAATATAACTTTAACTCTACATTTTAAAGGTGTCCTTTATCAAGTTAATTATGTTATCCATTTCTCATTTGCTGAAATTTTAAATTCATGAATGGGTGTTTGATTTTGTGAAATACTTTGTCTGCATCAATGGGTGTGATCATATGATTTTATTTCTTTTTTTAAAATTTATTTAATTTTGATTCATTGAACACAAATGGAGTACAGCTATTGTTTCTCTGGTTGTACACAAAGTACAGTCACACCATCTGTGCATTCATACATGTACACAGGGCAATGATGTCTGTCACACAATCTGCTATTATTACCCCCCCCCCCCCACCCCACCCCCCCCCCCCCTCTATGCTATCTATCCTTCCTCTGTTCTTGCCACCCTTCCACCCCGCATTATGCATCATCATTCACTAATCAGAGAGATTATTCAGCCTTTGGATTTTGGGGATTGGCTAATCTCACTTAGCATAACAATCTCCAACATCATCCATTTACCTGCAAATGCCATAATTCTATTCTTCTTTATGGCTGAGTAATATTCCATTGTGTATATATACCACAGTTTCTTTACCCATTCATCTATTGAAGGGCATCTAGGTTGGTTCCACAATCTAACTATTGTGAATTGAGCAGCTATGAACATGGATGTGGCTGCATCACTGTAGTAATCTGATTTTAAGTCCTTTGGGTATAGGCCAAGGAGTGGGATAGCTGGGTCAAATGGTGGATCCATTCCAAGTTTTCTAAGGAATCTCCACACTGCTTTCCAGAGTGGCTGCACCAACTTGCACTCCTACCAGCAATGTATGAGTGTACCCTTTTCCCATATCTCTCACCCTGTACAAAACTCAACTCAAAGTGGATCAAGGACCTAGAAATTAGACCAGAGACTCTGCACCTAATAGAAGAGAAAATAGGTCCAAATCTTCATCATGTTGGCCTAGGACCAGACTTCCTTAACATGACTCCCAAAGCGCAAGAAATAAAAGCAGGAATCAATGATTGGGATAGAATAAAACTAAAAAGCTTTTTCTCAGCAAAGGAAACAATCAGCAATGTGAAGAGAGAGCCTTCATGTCCAAACATACTCTTTGTAGAACACTTCAGCACCCCAGGGAAAATTTGGAGGACTTATTTCACTTTCTTGGACCCCAAATTCCATGAGACTTCTGATAGCTTTGTTTAGCTTGCCATCATTTAGCAATGCTTTTCAACTTGTGTTTTCCAGTACAGCCATTTCAAAATCAGTAAATACCTCATGGAAAATGTGGCTCAGACTGACAGTCATTTCTGTTTTCTCATTTTTTCTAGATCTTTTTTTTTAAAATCAGGGTTACTTGAAGACCTGAAGTTTGTTTTTTTTTTCTCACCATTTCCATGAGAGTACAGAGAACTCTACTTTAGAATCTCTATCCCTTAGTAATTGATTTCTGCTTGACTTTTCAGTCTCTCTGCCTGTGTTATTTTGTTTTCAGTCTACAGGGATTAAGTGGTGTGGTATTTCAGGAGCTTTGCCTCTAAAACTTGCATATGAACATGTGTACACACACGTGAGCATGCACACACATACGCACACACACATTTTGCCAAAGTTTTCTATATTTTCTTGATGGATGGTTCGGTCTGTTGTAAAAAGTCATCTATTAGCCATATGCAGAATTTCTTGGTAAAGTTCTATAATTTTCTTCAAATATATTTTATATTGTTATATATTTTTCTCAATTTTTATAGTTTTGTTGATATATAAATTATCTTTTCTCCCATTACATTGTTTAATTGTTTATTGCTGGTGTTCAAAAAAGATATTGACTGATGTACTTGGATCTACTATTTTGTACATTTTATACTAAATTCTTTATTATTCTATTGCTAAGTAATAATGTTTTCTTTTCCAATATTTGTCCATTTTCCTTTGCTTAATTCATTATATAAAATTTTAGAATACTCTATTGAGCAATGGTGGTGTTAGCAGGGATTTTATCTCCTTCCTCACCTTAGTGAGGATCCTTTTAATGTTTCACTATTAAGTATGAAATTTCTGTAGACATCACATAAATATCTGTAACTAACTTAACTTTTTTAAAAAAATATTCTTTTGTTAAGATGTCTCCTTTAATTTTTTAAAAGAGTGTTAACTCATAGAATGCCCATCCCATTTCATCTTATATTGAAACACTTTTCAACTTGTCACTAAAATACAACCTCCTTTCTCCAATTTTGTTCTCTCTTTGGTCTTCCTAAATCATGATTGATTTGTTCTCCATTTGGCTAAGAGCACAGTGCTTATAATGTTGCTCTGGTTTTCTAATTCTGCCTTAAAGTAAATGTTATCTTTTTAGTCTATCCCCAGAGGATGTTTTGCCTTTTTAAAAATATCTTTAGCCCCATTCTTGATACAGTATCTGCCACATGCTATATAGTCAGGTTTTATTAAATTAATTATGTCTTTGAAGACCAATGGAATACAATAGAGGATTCAGAAACAAATCCAAATATGTATAGCCCTCAGATACTTGACAAAGGTGCTGAAAATATATGTCAGAGAAAAGACAACCTTTTTAATAAATGGTACTGGAAAAACTGGATATCCATATGTAGAAGAATGAATTTAGAACCCTTTCACCCTGCACAAAAGTCAAATCAAAGTGGATCAAAGAATTAGAAATTAGACCAGAATCCTTGCAATAGCTAGAAGAGAACACAGGGTCAAGACTCCATCATATAGGTGCAGGCACCAACTTCCTCAACAAGACCCCTAAAGTCAAGAAATAAAACTGAGAATCAGTAAGTAGGAGGCCATCAAACTAAAAAAAAAAAAAAAAACTTCCGCATAGTAAAATAAATGATAATGAGAGTGAAGAAAGAGCCTATGGAATGGGAGAAAATCTTTCTCAATTACTCCTCTGACAGATTAATAGCCAGAATATATAAAGAACTCAAAAAACTCAATGCCAAATAAACCCCAAATATTCCAATCAATAAACGAGCAAAAGAACTAAAGAGAAACTTTCAAGAGAACCACAAATGTCCAAGAAATATATGAAAAATATTCAGCATCTCTAGAAATTGGGGAAATACAAATTAAAACTACACTAAAATTTCATCTCACTCTAGTCAGAATGGTAATTATCATGAATACTACTAATAATAAATGCTGGTGAGGATGTGTGGAAAAAGGTACATTTTTACATTGTTTGTATAACTACAAATTAGTACAACCATTCATAAAACAGTATGAAGTTTCCTCAAAAGAGTAGGAATATAGCTGGGTGCAGTGGCACACACCTGTAATCCCAGTGGCTCAGGAGGCTGGAGCAGGAGGATCACGAGTTCAAAGCCAGCCTCAGCAACTTAGCGAGGCACTCCGCAACTCAGTGAGACCCTGTCTCTAAATAAAATACAAAATAGGGCTGGGGATGTGGCTTAGTGGTCAAGTACCCCTGAGTTCAATCCCCAGCATCCCCCTCTCCCCAAAGAAAGAGTACGAATAGAACCACTATATGACCCAGCTATCCCACTTCTTGGTATATATCCAAAAGATCTAAAATCAGCATACTATAGTGATGTAGCCACATCAATGTTTATAGAAGCACAGTTTACAGTAACCAAGCTATGGAACAAATCCTGATGGCTGTCAATAGACGAATGAAGAAAGAAAAAGAGGTACATATACACAGTGGAGTTTTACGAAAGTCTGAACAAGAATGGAATTATGGCATTTGCCAGTAAATGGATGGAAATGGATAAATTCATGCTAAGTGAATTAAGCCAGTCAGAAACTCAAAGTTTGAATGTTTTCTCTCATATGTGGGTGATAAAGCAAAATTAAAGGAAAGAAGGCAGAGGGGGAGGGGTAGGATATCATAAAGATACAGGGAAGGTCAGTGGAATAGATGTAGGAGAAGGAGAGGGAGGGAGGAAGGGAAAGGGGAACATAAATGGAATGAATATAACCAAATCCTGTTATATTCATATTTAAATATACCAAAGGGAATTTCTCTTTTATGTGTATGTAGAAGAAAGGAAGTTTAATAGAATAGAGAAGAAATAACAGAGGGAGGGAGCAGAGAAGAAAAGGGGGTATGGGGCTTGAAATCAAGTTCCTTGCATGTTTGACTTTGTCAAAATGAACCTAATTACTACATATAATTATGATGCTCCAATAAAAATTAATTATAGCATTAGCATTTTATCATGACACTTGATTCTTTACATTCCTTGTTTTACTTTATCTTGACCCCAGAATTGGTAGAGTTGGAGGTTTCTAATTGTAAGCAAACCTTGGATCTAGGGAATAAGAGGTAAAAATGAATGCAACACCACTTATGCTCTTGGTTTTTTGTTAGTTGATATTTCTCTGAATTATAGAATATTGGACCTGGAAGTCTAGTTGCCTTTTAGTTTGCCTCTTTTGTCTTACAAATGAAGAAACTAACATCCAGTAGAGAAAGTGAAATAGGTCAGACTCAGAGGTAAAATAGAATACATCCCATAAATTTATCTGTGTCTCAAAAATGGATGGCATGATACAGATACGATCTTATCTTCACTCTCTGATAATTGCTATGAATTTCCTACAGTCCTTCACCTTGATATGGAGACAGTGTGAAATGTCTCAGTTGAGATCAACATTGACTTAAGGCATGGGCAAAATCTGCAGGAGAGAACAAAATGTTTTTTCCCCATCTGCTTCTGTAATAGCAGATTCTGCCTTGGTTCACCATTTATCCAGATATGGACAATATTCATTAGGGGGTCTTGTAAGATTGTGTTTCTTGATTTGGATATATGGAAGTACATTGAATAGCCTTTGTTTTAGTTTCCTGTGGTCACTTTCTAGCTTTAGGTAGCATACTGGATTTATATCTGAGATTCTTGGACTTTGAAATAAAGCTGAATTGTGAAACTGTTGGGAGGGGTGTGTGGGTGAGCTGGGGAAGCAGGAAGCAGAGAGGATTAATGGCTTTGGCTGAAACCTGAACACTCTGTGTTTAAGAACTACATGGTTTCTTGCAAATACTCAGTATTCATTCCCAGAGCCTCAGCTAGCCCTGTGGTACATGGGAGGCATAAAACAACTTGATCAAGGAGTATTTTCCCCTTCCCAACAGTATAACTTATTTCTCCCAATTACATCAACTCTTTCAGCAAATATTCATGTTTTAAGCTAATTAAGAAAACAAGACTTGACCAGAAATCAAAAGTTTTGGGGTTAGTTCCTTCTCTGACACTTAGTGGTTTGTGAGCAAGTAAATACCTCTGTGTTTTAGATCCTTATCTATTGGATAGACTGAAAAATTCTTACCATGCGTATCTATCAGGAATGGTGATAGGACAAAACTTGACAATGAATGACAAAATGCATTTTAAGTATACAAAAATAATCTATTATCAATGTAACATCATTTGCAACCCTTTATTGTATGCTCATTTTGTGCTATGTACTCTAGTCAAATATATATTATAATTATAAGTAATAGATATAAACAATTGTATGATATATATACACATGTATATATATAGATATATAGATGAAATTATCATGCAATCCAAAAGAAATAGATGTATGCTATTTTTAGAAATGAAGAGACAAAATGTATTACTATTCTATTGCTGATGTAACAAACTACCACAAATACAGCAGTTGAAAACAATATACATTCTTTATCTCACAGCTCTGAAAAGCCAAAATTTTGTCATGGCATTTTTTTTCTGGAGGCTCTGCGAATGAATCTGCTTCCAAGCCTACTAAGATTGTTGACAGATTTCAGTTTCATGTTGCTGAAGTTTCCTTACTGGCTGTTGGCCAAAAGGATTTTTTTGTTCAGCTTATAGAGGCCACCTAGGTTCTCTGGCTCATGGATCCCTTCATCTTCAAAGGCAGCAACAGAACATTGAGTTCCTGTCATGCTTTGAATCTCTCCTGCCTCTTCTGCCTTTCTCTTCTGCTTTTAAGGGCCCAAGCATATAATTACATCAGACCCACTTGGAACGTCCAAGATAATCTTCCTATTTTTGTCATTTGATATCAAGTAATTCTGTGAAGTTCATTTGACCATGTAATGTTAACATATTCATCATAACAATAGGGAGGTGAAGACCATGGGGCCCAGAATCTTGGTGCTGCACTAAGACAATCACCTTTACTTAATTTTAATGTCTATGGTCTTTTTGTAAGATTAAAAACTTCTTTTTAGATAAACATGACAGGAGAGTGTATTTTGACATATTATACATACTTGGAGTATAACTGATCCTAATTAGGATTCTGTTCTTGTGGTTGTACATGATGTGCAGTTTCACTGGCAGTGAGTGTGTGCATATGTGAACATAGGAAAGTTATGTCCAGTGCATTCTACTGCCTTTCCTATCCCCATTCCCCCTCCCTTCCCTTCCCTTCATTTCCCTTTGTCTAATCCAGTGAACTTCTGTTCTCCCCCACCCCCTTATTGTGTGTTAGCTTCCACATATCAGAGAGAACACTCAGCCTTTGGTTTTTTGGGACTGGCTTATTTCACTTAGGAGGATATTCTTCAGTTCTATGTTCTTAAATAAATAATTAAAAATAATATCAATAACACTAAATTAGTGAATGTTGGACAACATTTCATATAGTTCAGAGTACTACATGGTGTTCAGTTATCTGATAATATGTTTGTCAAATAAGTAAGCCACCAGGATTCCCTTAGGTCACAGAACTAAGGATTCTCACAAGAGCTTCCAAAGTTCTTTCTATAGAGTTTTTCTGACTTCTTTCCAGCTTGCAGAATTGCTTCACTACATCTGAGCCCAACTTTTTGCTCCATTCGCCAACATCAAATTTTATTCTAATCTTTATGCTTGTTTTGTCCTTCTTTAACCCAATCTGCACATAAAAACCAGAGTACCTTCTCTACTGCAAATGTGTTTGTGTGACAGTATTCTTCAGTGGTTTTTCTTTCCTTTAAATATCAAAACTGAAGTCTTTGAAGTGACTTGGAAGAGCTTGTGTGAACTATTTCTGCTTACTTGTTTCTGGTCTTATTTCTACCCACTACCCACTATTTTCTTCTCTTTCTTTGCTACAGGAGGATTGATCTACATTCACATTTTCTAGCATAGCATGATATGTTGCCCCTTTTAGTCTTCATATGTGATAGAAAAGATGCTTCCTTTTTTTAACAAATCCGAACTTCATCAGTTCCTATTCATCCTTCAGGTCTTGGTCTAAACATCACTTTCTTTATAACATCTTCCATAATTCCTCAAATCAAGCTTTATTATAATTCTCAATTTTTCCTGTAAACTATCAACTCCTCAGAATTGAGCATTTTGTCTCTTTTGACAAAATGAAGTGTCCGTTCATACACTTGTTTTTCAAAATATGCTTTTTCGAAATATATCTCAATTTTTTTGTTGTCAGAAATTGGTGCAATTGTGAAATATTTGTTCAGAACCTGAATACATGAATGAAACTTGTGCCTGTTCAAGTATTCATTTTCTATTGTGATTGGCTGTTATGGTACCACTTTATCTTTTATTTTATTGGTTCTATAGTTATATATGACCATAGAATCAATTTTGATACAATTATATAATCATAGAATGTCTTATTGTAATTAGGACCCCAGTCTTGTGAATGCACATGATGGTGGGCACCTCTCTATTATCTTAAGTTACTATCAAAAATTGGAACTGGTATTAATTGTGTATGACCTTTCTCTTTCTCTTGCCTTAATCTGTGTAGTCGTTACTAGACCAGGAAGTTTCCCTCTGTAACTGGACCATTACCTAATTAGGGGATAGCTCTCCCCAGCCTAACCATCAACCTCTTTTTGTGTCCTGACTCTTTCAAGATTTTCCCCTCTTGATATATCATGACTCCACACATATCATGGGGATGCATTCCCACACACCATGATTATTTACTTTTTATTACTTACTGTGCCTGATTACCTTCCATGCATGTTTGTTGGTGTGCTACATTATTCTGAGAATACAACTTGGTGGTATAACTTTATATTCAGTGTCATTTAAACTACTACACCATGAACATTGGCTCACATGCAAAAGCTGCATTAACATGTTGTGCTATGGTTGTCTTCTCAGATATTTTGGCTACCCATTCATACACTTTTTAAAAAATATGTTATGGTTATCTACTTCCACTTAAGGACTATTCGCTTCTATACCTTGGTGGTTTACTTCTTCATTGTGGCTCTCAGTATGGAATGGGGGACTTAGATTCATGTTTCATTACAATGATCTGAACCTGCAACTTAATTGTGGCATTTGGGGTGTGCTTAATTATCTTTGGCTGTTTCTTAAACATGATTATCATTGCCAATTACTTTAAAGTTACCTCATCTTGGACATTAAAGTAAACAAATGTCATGTTTGATTATGTAACATGGTCATCTTCCAATATATTATGTCTATTTGAGCATTCATTACCATTGTTATCTAGTTTGGCACCATGATCATCTGAACACTTGCTAAAGTTTAAGTGTCATGGTGATCTGAACTTAAACAATTGTGCTCTAAGTTCTTATACGACAGTCATATGACCACATACTATGGTCATCTTGGCACAAATCATAGCAACTGATCCTATATTTAAATTATATGTATATGTTTATTTGTCCCTTAAATATTGCCCTGTTTGAGCATAATTTAATTATGATTGCCCATGTATCATGTTTATTTACCTTCTCTGAGTATCAGGATGCTTTAGGTAGAGACAGAGTCAATTACTTCTGTTATGTGAAACTTGCTTTGTATTTTATCTGAACATTTACCATGACAGTATACACCTGTACCAGAGCTTATGACTACTGTATGTGATTTCTAGTTCATAAATCATTACTTTCTTGGCATTCTGCATTATTTAAACTTACATATCAATGCAGAATTCTCTATGTACCAGGCTGACTATAGTCATAAGATACAGTCATGCACTATATAATGATGCTTCAGTCAGTGATGGACTGTAAATATGACAGTGGTCCCATAAAATTATAATGGATATGAAAAATTCCTATTGCCTAGTGATGTTTAACTGTCATAAGTCATAACACAATGCATTACTCACATATTTGTGGTGCTGCTGGTATAAATAAACCTACTGTGCTGCTATTATAAAGATATAGCACATACAATTATATAGAGTACATAACACTCAATAATGATAATAAATGACTATGTCACTGATTTATGTATTTTCTATACTGTACTTTTATCATTTTTATTTTATTTTTAATATAACTCTATTTTAATAAATACATAAGAAAAATGTACATATTTATAAAAATTATTTTCATTTTAAAATTTTATTTAATTTGAATTTTTAAATGTGTTATTTTGATACATGTATACATTATGTAATGTTTAGATTAAACATACCCATCTCCTCAGACATTTAGCATTTTTTATGGTGAAATGTTCAAAATCCTTTCTTCTAGCATTTTGAAATATAACATTCATTACTGTTATCTCAAGTCATCCTACTGTGCAATAGCACACTAGGAACTTCTTAGTCCTTTATAAGTATAACTTAATACCTATCAGTCAAACTTTCCCTATTCTTCCCTCCCCATTGTCATTATTTTAGAGTGTATTTTCTTGACTTATAAAAAATGTGTACTGTAAAACAGTATGCTGTGTTATACTAAAAACAGCCACAGATATTTTGTGTTTGCTGCATCAAGCAGAGCATAACTGTAAATGAATGTTTGAAAATTACTACTTTCTATTTCTAATAGATGATTGGAAGCAGTGTCATTTAAGTATGTGCCACAACATCTCCTTTTGCAACAAATTATTTGTGTTTGTTACCATTTCAATTTGTTTGCCATTACAAAATACGACACTGAGTAGTTTAATTTATCTTCTCAAAGTTCTGGAGGCTAGAACTCCAAAATCAAAGTGTTGCCAGGTCAATGCTCTCTCTGCAGTCTTTAATGGATGATCCATCCTTGCCTCTTCTACCTTGTGTTAGCCTCAAAATTTGTTTGGCCTGTGGCAACATCACTTCAATCTCTCAGTTGCCACATGGCGTTCTTTCATTTTCTGTGTCTGGATTTTCCCATATTTATAAGGACACCAGTGCTTGGACTTATTGTTCACCAAAACATTTTAGTCTATTTTCTCCTGCTATTAACAGTATACTTGAATAATTTATAAAGGAAAGACGCTTATTTAGCCTGTGGTTTTGAGGAATGAAGGTCCAAGATCAGATTGCTATATTTGATGAGGGCCTTGTGTTGCATCATAACATGGTGGACAAACAGAAGGGCACATGGACACATGCAGAAAAGAGATGTGCAGACTCACATTATAACAACCCACTCTTGCAATACCTAATCTGCTCCCATGAGAATTAACCCACTCTCTAAACCAAGGAGTTACTCCCTCTTAACTATCTAGTCACTTATTTTTTGTGTGATATGACAATTTTATAGTGGGATAACATTTTATTTAAAATATAGGAGTAACATCTCCTATTTCTTTTATTTTTATTTTTTTCTTTTTATTAATTCATTTGGTTATACATAATATTAGGATTTATCTAGTTACTTCTTAAAGACCCTAAGTCCTGACACCATCACAATGGCAATCAAAATTCAACATGAGTTTCAGTGGGGACAAACAATATTCAAACCATAGCACAGCATGACCTCATCTTAACCCAATTACATCTATAAAGATTCCATTCCAAGGTAAGGTCAAATCCACAGGTACTGTGAATTAGAACTTCAACATCTCTTTTATGGGACAAAATAATTAAACCTATGATAGCATCTGCTCTTGAAAACCTTTCTTTTTGTATTATGGTTTTCAAATTAGGCATATGTCCATCTGGGTAAACATCAAAGTTTAATTGTCTATTCATGCACCACTTGGGTCTGAGCCTGATCTATGATTGTCTATCTTCTATGTCATAGTTATTGCATTTTGCAGCATCCTTATTGACTTATGTATTCGTCACATCTGCTTCCTTCTTCAATATTGCTCTTTGTTTCTCTACAATGTCTAATCAGTATTCCTTTTTGGATATTTCTCCTGGATTATCATTTGTGCCTCAAATTTTGAGGTTATAAAAATACGCATCATTGATTAGATGCTCAAACATAAGATGCTGCTGTTCATGTACATTAGCCATCTGAGCATCTGGCATGAGGTCTCATGTTCCACAATGGTCATCTTATCCTTGACTGAACACTTCATTCTCTATTGTGGATATTGAATAGAAAAACACATCTGAATGGACACCACTCCTGTAGGATATATGACTATAAATTGTGTATGTTTAGTCCTTGACTGTATTGTGCACAAAAGATAGATGTGGCTCACTCATGAGTGTATAAAAACGAAACATAATCTCCTTGTATGTGGAGAATGACACCTTCTTTAACATGGGTATTAGTTCTTGGATTATGGTTCTTAGGTCCTGTGCAAGATGAGTTTTCTCTATATTTGATGACTGCTCCTTTACCATGCCTACTAATCGTCAAATCTCATAATGGGATTCTTTTAGTGTATATCAAGCCCAAACACAAATTCTATGTAAGTCATTCACCATGATTGTTTTTCATAAGGCATGAAGTCCATATAAGTCTCCTTTTGTACCATTTTCATTTTTTCTTGGACCAAAGTCATTTATTGTGTTCATGGTTATTTTTGATTACATATTGTATCTATCTGAGTAAGAATCCCATCATATTTTAGTTTCTGTACAATGTCCATTTGCACCTGTATCATAATTGACAACCTGTGTTCTGTAGGTATGTGGTTTTGCATCATAAACTCATGTTCAGGCAAGTTTTACTTTCATCTTACTCATCTGAGCATCCTGAATAATTTACTTCTGGTCTTGGACCAATGGCATACTTTGTTATCACCTGAACAGTTTTCTCTCTGCAATTGATTCTTGGAATACCATTATCTATCCTATTTTTCATATGTGAATTAACATATTCTCTGTGATAATATGCATTATAAATTTCTGCTCATGTATTGTTTTTGAAGTGCCTTATGGATTTTTGCTTAAACACCACACTTGTGTGAAAATAAACTGTCATTATCTACTCTTTCACTGCAAACAATTTTTTGTACCACATATATTAGTTTGTACACAGTAGTTTTTCTACTTCAATGTGTGTTCTCTCCCCTTTGTCATCAATGTCTACTCCTATAATCTGGTATTATTGCCCTACATTGCAGAACTGCTATGTGTGCATCGTGGTCAAATGCTCAGACTCCTGTGGTGGCTGCTTATGCACCACGGATGTTTGAGCATGTGCTATGGTGTCTACTTTTGCAACATTGCCATCTGCTTCTGGAACAAAGCCACTCATTTTTTTTATTCTGTTTTTAAATCTTGCATCATGTCTGTCAGAAGAAACACAGCATATTGTCATACCTAAGAGAATGGAGAGTGGAGCTAAAATTATTACATTTGAATCCTGGATCATCCAGGTACTATTGATGAGATCTTGGACACATCATTTTGTATCTCCATGATTCAGCCTTCTGAAAGTGACAAAAACACCTCATGAGGTTGTTTTGAGGATTATATAAGTTATTACACATAACATTTTTGAACACTAGCTGGCATGTTGTAAAATGTACATGATGATGATGATGATGATGATGATGATGATGGTGATAGATTATAATGATGATTATGATGATAATGTGTCCCTCGATTCTGTATCATTTGTCAGCTCAAATTCTGAAATTATCTAAATGTGTATTATAGTCAAATGCTTATACCTGTGATAGTGTCTAAGCACCATGATATAAGCATATGCCATAGAGGTCTTCCTTTGAATCATTGCCATCTGTAGTAGTCTATTAGCACCTGTGCTATTGTTTTCTCATCCTCTATCATCGCTATCTTACCAAATATCCGTTTCCATCTGACCCTATATAGTAGTCATTAGTTTATTTCTTTGGAATGTCTGGGTATATATCATGGTGAAATGCTCAAACATCAGTGGTCGTAATTCATGCACCACGATTGTCTGAGTATGTGCCATGTTATCCCCTCTAGCATCATTGCCATATCCTGCTGGCACAAAGAAAGAATCTTCATGTATTTTGTTTCCTTTATTCATTATACCCTGTCATCTGGGCATACTCCTTACTAGGTTACTTGCTCCTGTGCCGCACCCACCTGCTTTTATATTACTGTATAGGTTTTTGCTCATGCACCATGGTTGTCTGAGCATGCAGCATGCTTGTCTGCTCATACGCCATGGTTCCTGAGCAGGAGCCTTCATTAACTACTGCTCTACGGGGAAACAGTGTTTAATGTATCATGTATGTATCAGTTTGTGTTCTATGGTTATTTATTCACATTTCATGGATCTCCACTTATGAATCACTCTTGATTTTCTTCCACCATGTCTATCAGTTCCAAAATGATAGATGTTATCTCATGTCACTGTACTGTCTGTGCATCCCAGGTAAATATTCGAAGGCCTAAGGTGACTGTTCATGCACGATGGCTGTTTAAGCATGTACCATGATTTCACTTGCCTCATCCTTGTCATCTGCTCATATACTAAGTGTAATTATGGTTTAATAATCACTAACCATATCTATTTCACTATGCATAGTATCATGTGTATTCCTGTATCATCACTCTCAATTCATGTCATGGGATTGTATAGATAAGCATTGCAACTACTAGTTTTGCTCAAATACTAGAGTTGGCTATTCATGCAATATAATCATTTCAGCATATGGTGTCAGGACTTTTTTGGCCATCTATTCATGGAGTAAAGCCCATAGCTTTTTTTGTATGACACAGTACCTATCTGAGTGGACACCATACCATGGTTTCCTTCTCCTGTGCCATGATTGCTAGGTCAATAGTATAGATAGTTTTGTATATTTGTGTACATCTCAATCAAATGGTCAAACACTGATGTTGGTTTTCATCAACTGTTGATGTTCCATGATGTCTCTATGCACCTTTGCTGACTGCTTCTGAAACAAAGGTTTATGAATGGGGATGTCTTAGTCTTGTATCAAATCATATCCATCTATGCGTTCTGTACACATGGTTATTTTTCCCATAACTTTTCTCTTGGCCATAAGTTGCTGTTGGCTCATTTCCCATGGTTGTGTGAATATGCATGATGCATTCTGCTGTTTTGTTGTTTGGAGTTTTACCTTTATCTTGTACTCACTCATCATGATTTTGTGAAAACACACCATCACTCTCTGTTTTGTAATGAAATGAAATTTCTGTACCATGAATATCATTTTGTGCACTGTGATTGTTTCTTCAATATGTTTGCCTCCTCCTTCGTCCTCAGTATCTACTCCTATATACTGGATGTCAGCTTATGTTGCAGAACCTTCTGAGTGTGCATCGTGGTCAAATGCTCAGACTCCTGTGGTGGCTGCTCATGCACCACGGATGTTTGAGCATGTGCTACGGTGTCTACTTTTGCTACATTGCCGTCTACTTCTGGACCAAAGCCATTTGTTCCTGTGCTCTGTTTTTTTAATCTTGTACCACATCCATCTGAGGAAGCATGGTACCATCAGTGTACATGCATAGTTCTGATTCTGAAACCAATTGTTTAGTTGAATCCTTGTTCTGCCAATTAATTTCTTGATGTCTATGAGCAAATCATTTCACCCATCTGTGTCTCTGTTTTCTCTACTATAAAATAATGATAAAAATACCTATCTCATCGGGTTGTTGTGAGGGTTGTGAGACTTAAATGTAAAATGCTTAGATTAGTGCCTGGCACATGGCAAATACTAAGTTTTGAGTGATATTTGTTATATTACCTGTATTATGTCTCCTTGTTCTTTGTTGTCATTTTCAGCTTGCACTCCAAGATTGCTTGGTTGCACATCCCAGTCACATACTAAATTATTGTTGGTGACTTTCCATTCAACATTGTCAGCTGATGTAATGCCTTGGTTTCTTATTTTTCACCTATGTCCCCTACTCTTTTTCCAAAGTCATTCATGCCTGTTCTGTGTTTTTATCACTAATCATATATCCCCCAGCAAAAAGAGCATCACAACTGACTACAATACCATTTTTGCTTCTATCTGTATCATAATTGATAACTCATGTTTCAAAGTATGATGGTGTGAATCATGGCCAGATACTGAAATACTGGAGTTGGATTTTCTTGCATGTGGTCATTTGAGCATGTCATAGTGTCTTTCTTCATTACCATCTGCTCCCAGATCAAGGTACTCCTTCCTGTATTGTGACTTCTTTTTAAACATACATTGGAATTATTTGTGCAATCTTCACTTTGTATTTCTGTTCATTCTACCTGTTTGTCTTTTCTTTCATATTGGTATCAGCTCATTGTACACAGTGGATTGAGCATGCATAGGCATTTTCTGCTCATGTGCCATGTTTGGAGTTGTACTGCATACTTATACTCACACACTATGATTGTGCAAAAATGCAATTATCTATTCTTGAATTGAGACTGGAAGAATAGATTCTCCTTTATCGTGAATAAGTTTATTAATTATGACCGCACTGTGTTTGCCTATACCTCCATCATCCTGGATGTCAGCTTATATTGTAGAATCATCTGAGTGTGCCTATGGTTAAATGTTCTGACTACTGTGGTGGCTTCTTACACATCAGGAATGTTTGATAATAAACTGTGCTTATTTATGCAATAAGGATTTCTGTCTAGATTAGCAATTTAGTCATTAGTTCTTCTACTGTATGCATGTTTTTAAAAATCTATCATGTCCATCAGAGGGAATACTGATATAGAGTGAGGATGGACTAATGTACAAGTCACATTTTTCTGCCTTACTTTCCTTAACCATAATTTAATAGTAATAATAATGTCTACTTCATATACTGGTTGTTAGAATAAAATATTATATGTAAAGTACTGGGTTCTTAATGTATAATAATTATTAAATAAATATAAACTATCATCATCATCATTATACTAGGACTGTTTTTCTTTGTTCTCTGTCATGCTTAATTAAGCACTGGTGGAGGTTTTACAATGCACAAATATAGTCTGAATATTTGACATGATGCCATCAATTGAGTCACTGTTTTCTATTCCTTGACCATTATTCCATCCTATTTTATAATTTTAAAAATATTGTACCACGCTCATTTCAGTAGGTATTATTTTATGGCTTTTTCTACCTACTATTCCTGCTTATTCCTGAAACACAATTATACGTGCATCTCTATGGTTGTCTGATTATGCTCATGTATGGTTTTCTGCATATGACATAATCACATCTACTGTTATAATGAGATTTCCATCTTTCATGTTATGGAAATAAGTTTATATATCAAATTTATTTCATTTTGATTGTCCTTTATATGATTTCTTATAGTAGCTCTCACTTCCTGTATCCTATACTTTTGCTTCTATATCCTGACTCAACGTACATTTTGAGGTTATCGGGTTGTATATTAGAAGATCAAACATCTGGGATGTTTATTCATTGCCCATTGCTATTTAAGCACATACTGCATTATTTTCCTTTTCCATATTTGCTTTTGCCCCCAAATATTTGTTCCTCTAATGCATTATTTTTATCTCATACAATATCCACTTGAACAAACTCTAATCATGGATTTTTGCTCCAAAGTTTTTGATAATTTAGCATGCTTTTCTGCCTGTGCAGTGTAGAAGTAACAGTTTTCTGAGCATGAGCAATTATAGTTTGATCCTGTATTGAGAATGCCATATTCTGTATCTTGGACAATGCATTAGCTTATTCATGATGGTTTTCCTCCAACTATCACTACTGATTGCTCCAATACCATCTTCCTATGTCTTGTCAAAGTGTTGATTTTGCAGTTTTGTGAAGGTGTATTGTGATGATGTGTTCAGTCTCCTTTTGAATCATTGCCATCTGCCATCTTCCTACATATTTCGATTACTGTATGTACTTGGGCCATATAGACCTGATCTTAAATCACTGCCATTTCTTTCTATAAAATGGTTTTCAGTCCATGGTGTAGGGTTTCCTGATTATGCATCATAATAAAATACTCGGAGTCCAGAAGTGCCCCTTCATCATGCACCATGGTCATTTGGGCATATACCATAGGGTCTTTATTTCATTAATTTCTTCAGCTCCTGGACCAAAGCCATTTTAAAATTCATGTGCCACGTCTTTATCACATAATAAAATACTTGTGATTTAATCTATATTATGTGCATTTATTTTTGCAATATAGTTACTTCTTCCTATTTCATTAATTTCAACTGATATTCTGAGTTAATTTGGTATGCATCATGGCCAAATCCTCAAATACATTGGTGGGTATTCATGTGTTATGGATGGTTTTCTTGATCTTGTCAAGGTGTTCTCTTTTATGCCATTGCCCTCTACTTCTGGACTAAAGTCACTTCTTTCCATACTTTGTGTATATTTAAGTCATACAACACGAATGCTTCAATAAGGAGATCATTACTACCATCTCTTTCTGTCTTAAAATGAAAGGTGTACTTATTCAATATGTGTATCTTTGTGTAAATCAAGTCTACTTCAGTACAAAAATGAAGTATTATAAATGTTGAATGGCTAGCTGATATACCGTGTTTGTCCAATTTTCTATCACTATTCTGCTCCCTTTTCACGTGTGAATGTCTATTATTTCATGCCTTTCAGCACACAATGGAATGTTTTTTGAGTGTTTATCATAATCAATTGTTCCATCTAAAGTGACAGCAGTTAATGTACCATGGATGCTTAAGCATGTATCAGCATAAACTGTTGCATTTGTTCATCTGCTCCTGAAGCAAATCCATTTGTTTTAATATTTTTAATCATATGACATATCTACCTGAATAATCATTATTCTATATGTCCTCAGCACTATTATGGCATGTTCCATGGCTAAATAACTTATATTATTGGTGATAGCATCCTGGATTCTTTCCTTCACTATGGCTGTCTAATCTTTTACCATTGTCATTTTAATATGCACCTTGTCTGAGTGCTTTTGGAATATTGATGCCTTTTCATATTTATTGGTTGTCAACTTATGCATTGTGTACATCTGCTCATTTATGTTTAGAGTTATATGTGCAAGTTGACAATCCATATTTGTATCCTGATCATCATTACAAACTATTGATTTATGTGGTTCTATGGAGAAGCTCTTAGTACCACCAATTTATACACTGTGGTTTTCTTATATAGACAATGCTCCAAGATCAAGTGGGCACTCATATCGATTCTGTGCTCCTGTACATCAGTCATTCTCTTTGAGACATTTTGGGTTCAGTTCCACTCTCTGTTTCACAGTATTGTGACCTTGGGCATGCCCTGAATATCCTTGAGTGGAAACATCCTTCTGAGCTATATATCCTGTTTGCATACAAATTAATGCCATTTACATTTTCCAGCATGAAACTAATTTTAAAATGCAATTTTAAACTGTATAATATTTAGATATATCAATGATCATTATGTATTTAGTCATTCTCTTAATATGCACAGTTAAATATAGCACAATATAGTGACATTGTAATAAATATATTTAAACATGAATTTTTAAATTTTTTACTTGTTTCTTTTAGGTAGATTTCTAGAAATACAATTCATGTTTTTAAAATCACTTTGTTAAATGTATAAAAAATGCACTTTGGTTATGCTCTTTTTGAACTTTATATGAACAAAATCATACCGTGTTTCTTTGTGTCTTTCTCATTTAACATTAGATTTGTGAGATATTTTCAAGTTGCATTTAATCATAGCTAATTCTATTTCACAGTTATATGCTCATATATTGCATTAATATAGCAAAATTTATCAATTCTATTATAAAATGAACAGCCAGTTATTTCTCAATTACTTTTATTTATTTATTTCTTTATTTTTTCATTCATTTAATTTTGATCCATTGAACACAAATGGAGTACAGCTATTGTTTCTCTGGTTGTAAATTGTTTTTTAGGGGGTACTGGGGATTGAACTCAGGGGCACTGTACCACTGAACCACCTCCCCAACCCTATTTTGTGTTTTATTTAGAGACAGGGTCTCACTGACTTGCTTGGGGCCTTGCTAATTTGCTGAGGCTGGCTTTGAACTTGTGATCCTCCTGCCTCAGCCTCCACAGCTGAGATATGAAGGAAGGAATGAATTGATAAAAAATGTAAATGTACATAATGGAATACTAGTTAACCTTTACAAAGAAGGAAAAAGTGTCATTGGTAACAACATGGATGAACCTGGAGGACATTATGCTAATATGAAATAAGCCAGGCACATAGAGATAAATACCGCACAATCTCACTTATATGTGGTGTCTAAAAGTGTTCAACTCATAAAAGTAGAGAGTAGAATGATAGTCACCAGAGGCTGTGGTAGGGGAAAGAGAGACATTGTTTGTTTGTTTGCTTTTTGTGGTACTGGGTATTGAACCCAGGGCCTTGTACAGGCGAGTCAAGCGCTCTACCAACTGAGCTATATTCCCAGCCTGGGGAATTGTTTATACAAGGGTACAAAGCTTAAAATGAACCGGAAGAATAAGTTTTGAGATCTGTTACACATCAGGGTGCTTCTAGTCAGTAACAATATTTTGTATATTTTAAAGTGACTGAATGAATTTCAAACATATCAGCATAGAAATTGATAGGTAAGCAAGGTGATAGATACATTAGTTTAATCTAATTATCACACATGGTAAGCATATATCAAAATGTCACATTGAACTCCATAATATACACAATTATGATTTATCAATTAAAATAATACTAATAAATGAGGAAATGAAAAAATATATCTTGATATTTGGTAGTGGACATTCACCTTATTCTTTGAGACTTCTAGAATCGATTCTTGGCCCTTTGCATTTACATATACATTTTAGAAAACTTGTCCAGTCTTATCAATCAAAAAATAAATTAAATTTAGTAGTATTTTTTTCTTTAATTTTGACAGACTGCATTTTGATTCATTGTACACATATGGGGTACAACTTTTCATTTCTATGGTTGTGCATGATGTACATTCATACCATTCTTATTAATCACACATGTACATAGGGTAATGATGCCTGTCTCATTCCACCATTTTTCATACCCCAGCCCTTCCCCCTCATTTCCCTCTACATGATCAAAAGTTCCTCCATTCTTCTCTCACCCCCCCAACCAGATTCGATATCATCATCCACTTATCAGGGAAAACATTTGGCCTTTTTTTGTGGGGGGGGATTGGCTTATTTCACTTAGCATGATAATCTCCAATTCCATCTATTTATCTGCAAATGCCACAATATTATTTTTCTTTATGGCTGAGTAGTATTCCGTGGTATATATACACCAGAGCTTCTTTATCCATTCATCTGTTGAAGGACATCCAGTTTGGTTCCACAGTCTAGCTATTGTGAATTGAGCTGCTATAAACATTGAGGTGGCTTTGTTACTGTAGTATGCTGATTTTAAATCCTTTGTATAAACTGAGGAGTGGGATAATGGAGTCAAATGGTGGTTCCAATCCAAGTTTTCTAAGGAATCTCCATACTGTTCTCCAGAGTGGTTACACCAGTTTTCAGTCCCATCAGTACAGTATGGATGAACCTTTTTCCCCACATCCTTGCCAACATTTATTGTTACTTGCATTCTTAATAATTGCAATTCTGACTGGACTGAGATAAAAATCTCAGTGTATTTTTAATTTCATTTCTCTAATTGCTAGAGATATTGAATTTTTTCATGTATTTGTTGACTGTATTTCTTCTATGAAGTTCCTGTTCAGTTCCTCTGTCCCTTTATTGATTGTCTTTTTTTTTTGGTGTTAAGTTTTTTGAGTTCTTTGTATATCCTGGATATCAATGCTCTGTCTAAGATGCAGGTGGCAAAGAATTTCTCTCATTCTGTGGGCTCCCTTGTCACATTCTTGATTGTTTCCTTTGCTGTGAAGAAGCTGTTTAGTTTGATGCCATCCCATTTATTGATTTTGATTTTACTTATTGTGCTTCAGCAGTCTTGTTGAGGAATTCAGTTCTTAAGTTGACATGATGGACAGATGGGCCTACTTTTTCTTCTATTAGGTACAGTGCCTCTGGTCTAGTGCTTATGTTCTTGATCCACTTTGAATCAAGTTTTGTGCAGGGTTAGAGATAGGGGTTTAATTTCATTTTGCTACATATGAATTTCCAGTTTTCCCAGTACCATTTGTTAAAGAGGCTGTTCTCCAATATATGTTTATGGCACCTTTGTCTACTATGAGATAAATATATTTATGTGGGTTGTCTCTGTGTCTTCTATTTTGTATCATTGGTCTTCATATCTGTTTTGGTCCCAACACCAGGCTGTTTTTGTTATGGTTGATCTGTAGTATAATTTAAGGTCTGGTATTGTGATGTCTCCTGTTGAGAATTGCTTTGGCTACTCTTGGACTCTTATTTTTCTAAATGAATCTCATGACTCTTTTCTATGAAGAACTTCATTGGCATTGTAATTGGAATTGCATTGGATCTGTATAGTACTTTTGGAAGTATGGTCATTTTGACAATATTAATTCTGCCTATCCAAGGACATGGGAAATCTTTCTATCTTATAAGGCCTTCCTTGCTTTCTGTCTTTACTGTTCTGAAGTTTTCATTTTAGAGGTCTTTCACCTGTTTGTTAGATAGATTCCCAAGTATTTATTTTTATGAGGTTATTGTGAATGGAATAGTTTTCCTGATTTCTCTTTCAACTGATTCATCCCTGGTGTATAGGAATGCAATTGATTTATGGTTGTTAATTTTATATCCTGCTACTTTGCTGAATTTATGATGAACTGACTCTTTAGTTTGTTTACATATAGTATTTGCTGATTTACCTGAGCTTGCAAATATTATTTTCTTTTAATTCTTTGTTTTTCTCCTGTTTATGTTTATTTTTTTGTTTATTCCTTATTTTTATTTTTATTTTTTGTCATTAGTTATACATTACAGTAGAATGTATTTTGATATACATATATGGAGTGTAACTTCTCATTCTTCTGGTTCTACATGATGTAGAATTACTTTGGTCCTTATTTTGATAGATTTTAATTAGTTAAGTTTTTTTCTTATCTAGTATACAAGATGTAGAATGTGTTTCTATTTATATTTAGTGTAGGTCTAGTAATACGTATACTATCTAAAATTCTTTTTATTTCTAGAAGTTGTGTTTGGTTCTTTTAAAAGTTTCCTAGCATATTGTTTATAATGTCCCGTTCTTTGCAAAACATTTAAGTTCTTCTGTAAAGTCATCAACCTTTCATACCCTTCATATGAAAATTCAGTATCTTATGTGGGATTTGGTTTCTTCTCCAGTTGTTTCTCTCTTATAGTACCTAGATTCCTTGTGTTTGGTTATCTTTGAGGACAATCAATATTTAGTTTTGGGGCTCCCCAAAACTAAATATGAAGATACCATCTTCCAGAGGTGATTTGTGTTTTCTTCTGCAGGTCAACTGGTACACAGTTTACAACTACTTTAGGCTAAATTTATAACTTGAGATGTCTTGGACAAAATAATGTGAATTTGGGATACAGATTTGAGAGAGGGTACTTTTTCTGGTTTGATATGTTTTGGGGGCATCCTTCTGTCTGTCTTTTGGTTCCTTATTTCTCTATACTTTGTTAAAACTAAGGCAGTTCTCCTACAGTCTACTAATAGAAGAGACACAGACTTACTTTTAATATATTGATAACGTGAAATTATGGCACATGGGACATCTGAGCTGAGTAAGATCATGTGTTTCCTCATATTGCCCACCATTGGAAAATTTTAGGCTTTACTTTGTGCTTATTTTTTTTCCACTCTGTATTTTTTATCTTTTTTTTTCCCATGGATTGTTGCTTTTTTTTCACTTTATTGTTTTCTTGGATTATGTTTCCATCTGTCTTGTTTAATCTTAAAGGCAATGAATAATGCCAATGTCATAATACTTCTATTAAAAATTTTATCTATCTCTTTAGCTTTGTGTTCATCATCCCACCAAAAGAATAAAGTTTTAGTGCCTTACTCTTTCTTGGGATAGGGCTTGAATGCTTGAAAAGGAATAAAATTATGCATTATATAGAGGACATACTTTATTTAACTGTATTAGTTACCATATTTGAATCACTCTTCACTTTTTTGAGCTTAATCTATTGCATACTGAGTGCTGTGATAATTTACTTCAACAGCCCAATTTCTTTCATTCATCTTTTTATTTCTAATTTTCTATTCTATCCATTTTGCAGTAGTGTAATTGAGAGCAGAAAGTTTTGAGTTGCTGCTAATAGTGGGAGTGTGTAAGTAGCAATTATAACCATATGTGTTTCAAAGAACAGTACACTACAAAATGCATTATATCAGAGAAAGACCACATGCATTTTTGACTACTCTAGCCTGAAGATTTTATCAGTTATGGTATTTTTGTGACATTGGTTTTCTCTAATAATCTTTGGGTCTTTATATTCTGTTATAGAGCATGGAATATATCAAGTTCAACAATATTTATCTTTTTTGTAGTTGTAGATGGACACAGTAACTTTATTATCTTTATTTATTTCTATGTGGTGCTGAGGATGGTACCCAGTGCCTCACATGTGCTAGGCAAGCCTCTACCACTGAGCCACAACCCCAGCCCTTCTTATCTTAATTCATCCTCAGAAGTAATGTATATAAAAATATTACCTTTTAGATACTGAAGTTTTTTTTTTCTTTTTTCCATTGCACTTGATAATCAAATTTCTCTCTGCCCACTGTTTTCCATTGTTATCTGTCCTTTTTAATGATAAATTGAGTGGAGATATCTTTTGCATTGTATTTTTTGTACTTTGATTTTGTTTTTTAATTTTAGTTCATTGTACACGAATGGAGTACAACTATCATTTTTCTGGTTGTACACAAAGTAGAATCATACAATTTGCATACAATTTTTATACATATACATAGGGTATAGATGTTTGCCTCATTCTATTATCTTTCCTTCCCCCCCACCCCTCATTTTCCTCTATACAATCCATCCCTTCTCCATTCTTCCCATGCGTTCCCCCACCCCCAATATGTGTCATCAACCACTTATAAGAAAGATCATTCAACCTTTGCTTTTTGGGATTGGCTTATTTCACATAACATGATCTTCTCCAATTCCATCCATTTACCTGCAAATGTCATAATTTTATTCTTTTTTATGGCTGAATAATATTCCATTGTGTATATATACCACAGTTTCTTTATCCATTTCTCTACTGAAGGGAATCTAGGTTGGTTCCACAATCTAGCTATAGTGAATTGGACTGCTATAAACATTGATGTGGCTGTGTCACTGTACTATGCTGATTTTAAGTGCTTTGGGTATAGACCAAGGAGAGGGATAGCTGGGTCAAATGGTGGATCCATTCCAAGTTTTTTGAGGAATCTCCACACTGCATTCCAGAGTGGCTGCACTAATTTGCAACCCCACCAGCAATGTACGAGTGTACCTTTTTCCCCACATCCTTGCCAACACCTGTTGCTGCTTGTATTCTTGAAAAGAGACATTGTAATTGGGTGAGATGGTATCTTAGGGTAGTTTAGATTTGCATTTCTCTTATTACTAGAGATGTTGAACAGTTTTTCATATACCTGTGGATTGCTTATAGATCCTTTTCTGTGAAGTGTCTGCTCATTTCCTTAGCCCATTTATTGATTGGGTTATTTGTATTCTTGGGGTAAAGTTTTTTGAGTTCTTTATATATTCTGGAGATTAGTACTCTATCTGACGTGTGTGTGGCAGATTTTTTCCCACTCTGTAGGCTCTCTCTTCACATTGCTGATTGTTTCCTTTGCTGAGAAGAAGCTTTTTAGTTTGAATCTATCCCAATTATTGATTCCTGCTTTTATTTCTTGTGCTTTGGGAGTCATGTTAAGGAAGTCTGGTCCTAAGCTAATATGATGAAGATTTGGACCTATTTTTCTTCTATTAGGGGCAGGGTCTCTGATCTAATTCCTAGGTCCTTGATCCACTTTGAGTTGAGTTTTGTGCAGTGTGAGAGAGAGGGGATTAGTTTCATTTTGCTGCATATGGATTTCCAGTTTTCCCAGCACCATTTGTTGAAGAGGCTATCTTTTCTCCATTGTATGTTTTTGGCACCTTTGTCAAGTATGAGATACCTGTATTTATGTGGGTTTGTGTATGTGTCCTCTATTCTGTACCATTGATCTACCTGTCTATTTTGGTACCAATACCATGCTGTTTTTGTTACTATTGCTCTGTAGTATAGTTGAAGGTCTGGTATTGTGATACCCCCTGCTTCGCTCTTCTTGCTAAGGATTGCTTTAGCTATTCTGGGTCTCTTATTCCTCCAAATGGATTTCATGATTGCTTGCTCTATTTCTGTGAGGTCCATCATTGGGATTTTAATTGGAATTGCATTGAATTTGTATAGCACTTTTGGTAGTATGGCCATTTTGACAATATTAATTCTGCCTAACCAAGAACATGGGAGATCTTTCCATCTTCTAAGATTTTCTTGAATTTCTTTCATTAATGTTCCGTTGTTCTCATTGTAGAGGTCTTTTACCTCTTTTAGTAGATTGATTCCCAAATATTTTATTTTTTGAGCCTATTGTGAATGGGGTAGTTTTCCTAATTTTACTTTCAGAGGATTCATCACTTATGAATAAAAATGCATTAGATTTATGAGCATTAATTTTATATCCTGCTCTCTACTAAATTCATTTATGAGTTCCAGAAGTTTTCTGGTGGAATATTTTGGCTCCTCTAAATACAGAATCATGTCATCGGCAAAAAAGGATAGATTCAGCTTTTCTTTTCCTATTTGTATCCCTCTAATTTCTTTGGTCTGTCTAATTGCTCTGGCTAGAGTTTCAAGGATGATGTTGAATAGAAGTGGTGAAAGAGGGCATCCCTGCCTTGTTCCAGTTTTCAGGGGAATGGTTTCAGTTTTTCTCCATTTAGAATGATGTTGGCTGTAGGCTTAGCATAGATAACCTTTACAACGTTAAGGAACATATTTTTTCAACTATCCGTATTTTTCTAGGGTTTTGAGCATGAAGGGGTGCTGTATTTTATCAAATGCTTTTTCCGCATCTATTGAAATAATCATGTGGTTCTTTTTTTTAATTTACTTATTGATTCATTGAACACAAATGGAGTACAGCTATTGTTTCACTGGTTGTACACAAAGTAGAGTCACACCATCTGTGCGTTCATGCATGTACACAGGGCAATGGTGTCTGTCACACATTCTGTTATTATTTTTACTCCCCCACCCTGACCCCACCTCTCCCTTCCCTCTATGCTATCTATCCTTCCTCCATAACTCCATTCTTGCCACCCCCCCCCCCCCCCATTATGCATCATCATTCATTTATCAGAGAGACCATTCGGCCTTTGGATTTTTGGGATTGGCTGATATCACTTAGCAGTCTGTTGATGTGGTGAATTCCTTTTATTGGTTTCTGGATGTTGAACCAACCTTGCATCCCTGGGATGAAACCCACTTGATCATGGTGTACTATCTTTTTAATATGCTTTTGTATGTGTTCGCTAAACTTTTGTTAAGAATTTTTGCATCTATATTCATTAGATATATTGGTCTGAATTTTTCTTTTCTTGATGTGTCTTTGTCTGGTTTTGGTATCAGGGTGATATTAGCTTCATAGAATGAGTTTGGAAGGGCTCCCTCCTCCATTATTTCATGGAATGCTTTGAGGAGTATTGGAATGAGCTCTTCTTTTAAGGTCTTGTAGAACTCAGTGGTGAATCCATCTGGTCCTGAACTTTTCTTTGTTGGTTGGCTTTTGATGACTTCTTCTATTCCATTGCTTGAAATTGATCTATTTAAATTATGTATATCCTCTAGATTCAGTTTGGGTGGCTCATTTGCCTCTAGGAACCTGTTGATGTCTTTGAGATTTTCTAATTTGTTGGAGTATAAATTTTCAAAATAGCTTCTAATTATGTTTTGTATTTCAACAGTGTCTGTTGTGATATTTCCATTTTCATCACAAATTTTAGTAATTTGAATTTTCTCTCTCCTTCTCTTCATTTATGTGGCTAAGGGTTTATTGATTTTGTTTATTTTTTCAAAGAACCAACTTTTTGTTTTGTCAATTTTATTATTTGTCTTTTTATTTCAATTTCATTGATTTCTGCTCTGATTTTAATTATTTCCTGTCTTCTACTACTTTTAGTGATGATCTGTTCCTCTTTATCTAGGGCTTTGAGCTGTAACTCTTTATTTGTTGACTTTTCATTCTTTTATTGAATGTGCTCCATGCAATGAATTTTCCTCTTAGCACTGCTTTCCTAGTATCCCAGAGATTTTGATATGTTGTATCTTTGTTCCTGTTGACCTCTAAGAATTTTTTTTATTTCCCTCCTAATGTCTTCTGTTATCCATGCATCATTCAATAGCATATTATTTAATCTCCAGCTGTTGGAATAGTTTCTGTTTTTTATTTTATCATTGATTTCTAACTTCATTCCATTGTGGTCTGATAGAATACAAGGTAGTATCTCTATCTTTTTGTATTTGCTAAGAGTAGCTTTGTTGCATGGTCTATTTTAGAGAAGGATCCATGAGCTGCTGAGAAGAAAGTGTATTCACTTATTGATGGATGGAATATTCTATATATGTCTGTTAAGTCTAAGTTAGCGATTGTGTCATTGAGTTATATGGTTTCTTTGTTCAATTTCTGCTTGGAAGATCTGTCCAATGGTGACAGAGGTGTGTTAAAGTCACCCAGTACTATTGTGTTTTGGTCTATTTGGTTCCTGAAATTGAGAAGGATGTGATTGACATACATGGATGTGCCATTGTTTGGGGCATAAATATTTGTGATTGTTATGTCTTGCTGATTTATGCTTCCCTTAAGCAGTATGAAATGTCCTTCTTTATCCCTTCTGACTAATTTTGGCTTTAAGTCTGCTTTATCTGATATGAGGATGGAAACCCCTGCTTTTTTACTCAGTCCATATGCATGGTATGTTTTTTCCCAACCTTTCACCTTTAGTCTTTGGGCATGTTTTTCTATGAGATGAGTCTCTTGAAGGCAGCATATTGTTGGGTCTTTCTTTTTAATCCAATCTGCCAGTCTATGTCTTTTGATTGATAAGTTTAGGCCATTAACATTCAGGTTTATTATTGAGATATGATTTGTGTTCCTAGTCATTATGGCTTATTTTTGGTTTTTAACTTGACTTGGTTTCTCCTTTAGTTGTCTATTCCTTTAGGGTAGTTCCTCTCTAAGCTGACTTACATTGTTGCTCTTCATTTCTTCCCCATGGAATATTTGTTTAAAATGTTCTGTAGTGCTGGCTTTCTATTTGTAAATTCTTTTAGCTTTTGTTTATCATGGAAGGATTTTATTTCATCTTCAAATCTGAAGGTAAGTTTTGCTGGATATAAAATTCTTGGCTGGTATCCATTTTCTTTCAGAGCGTGAAATATGTTATTCCAGGCCCTTCTTGCTTTTAGTGTCTGTTTTGAGAAATCTGTTGATAACCGTATTGGTTTCCCCCTGAATATAATCTGATTTTTTTTCTCTCACAGCCTTTAAAATTCTCTCTTTATATTGTATGTTAGGTATTTTCATTATAATGTGCCTTGGTGTTGATCTGTTGTAATTTTGTACATTTAGTGTCCTGTAAGCCTCTTGTGTTTGATTTTCCATTTCATTCTTCAGATGTGGGAAATTTTCTGACATTATTTCATTGAATAGATTATTTATTCCTTTGGTTTGTATCTCTGTGCCTTCCTCAATCCCAATAACTCTCAAATTTGGTCTTTTCATGATAGCCCATAATTCTTGTAGGCTTTGTTCATGACTTCTTACCATCTTCTCCATTTGGTCAACTTTATTTTCAAGATTAAATATTTTGTCTTCAATGTCTGAGGGTCTGTCTTCCAGGTGATCTAGCCTGTTGGTTATGCTGTCTATTTTGTTTTTAACTTGGTTTATTGTTTCCTTCATTTCCAGGAGTTCAGTTTGTTTGTTTTTTTTCAGAATCTCTATCTCTTTATTGAAAAGATCTTTAGCTTCCTGTAACTGTTCTTTTAACTGTTGATTGGTGTGATCATTCATTGCCTGCATTTGCTCTCTCATCACATCATTTGCTTCTCTGATCATTTTAATTATGTACACTCTGAACTCCCTTTCTGACATTTCTTCTGCCCCGCTATCATTGGATTCTGTTGATGTAGCATCTAGGTTTGTTGAGATACTTTCTTCCCCTGTTTTCTCATGTTGCTCCTGTGTCTTCTCTATCTGTGAGAATCTGAGGTATTGTAGCTTCCACACTATGGACTTGTGGTGTCCCTGCAGGTTTCCAATACCTCACCTCCTAGTCTTCAGGAACACTAGATCACGGACTGTGGCCAGGGTAGGGTATCTGGGCTTCTGGGCTGGTCCTCCTGGCAGCTGCCCCTGTGCAGAAGTCCCACAGGAGCACTCAGGGCTGATGTACCAGCTGCAGAGGTCTTAGGCCTCTGCGCTGGGCTGAGCCTGATGTCTTTCTCTGTGCCTACCTCCAGGACCTGGAAGTCTCCTGGAACTTGGCTGGGTGGAACCCAAACCTCTGAGCTGAGCCTCCCGGAGTGGGAAACTCAAGTGTCCACTGCACCCACTCACCACATGCCAAGATCTCCCACTTCTGGGCTGTGCCAGCTGCCCCCACGTGAAAATTCCATGGGGGCACTTAGGGCTGACGTACCAGGTGCAGAGGTCTCAGGCCTCTGTGCTGGGCTGCGCCTGATGTCTGTCTCTGTGCCTGCCCCCGGAGCTGTACTTTGATTTTGATCAAATTTTTTTCTTTATTGTTTTAAATATATATGACAGTAGGGTGTTTTTTGACTTATTATACATACATGGAGTACAACCCATTTTTATGGCTGAGTTTTCATCAGCCATATAGAAGAATGAAACTATGGCATTTTGGGCAAATGTATGGAACTGGAGAACATCATGCTAAGTGAAATAAGCCAGTCCCAAAAACAAAAAGGCTGAACGTTCTTTCCGATATGTGGATGCTAACTCTTTTGCATCATATTAATTCCAAACAAGGGAGCCTCCAATTTAGAAGTATCCACATAGAAATCTACAAAAGGGATCAGAGCAGATGTGAACATAAGTGTAATATTACTAGGAATTCCAAGAATGTGTGAGATTCAAAGAATTTCAGTGAATGTCTTTCTAGTCAATGTTATCAAAATAAATAATCCATTCCTCATTCAAAAGGGTATTATTTAATCTCCAGGTATTAAAAATGCTTCCTGTTTTTGATCTTGTTGATTTCTAATTTCATTCCATTATTATCTGATAGGATGCAAGGAGTTATCCCTGTTTGCTTTTTGTATTTGCTAAGATTTGCTTTATGCCTTAAAATATGATCTATTTTAGACAAAGTTCCATGTGCTGCTGAAAAGAAAGTGAGTTCAGTTTTCAATGAATGAAAGCCTATAGATGTTGATTAAGTTCATTTGATTAGTATTGTTTTTTTAGTTCTGAAGAGATTTTACTTAGTTTGTGTCTGAATGATCTTTCTAATAGTGAGAGAGGTGTTTTGGAATGATCAAGTATTTTTGCATTGTGCTCTATTTGATTCTTTATGTTGAGAAGAATTTGTTTCATATATAGGTTCACCAACATTTGGAGCATAGATGTTTACAATCATTTTATTTTGTTGTTGGATATTTTCCCTCATACACAGAAACTAGACCAACATAAGGAAAAAAAAGGAGGAGAGTAATCCCATGGAAATAAAGGGATATCAGTGGAGTTAAGGGAGGAGATTGAGGGGCAAGAAGGAGTGAATGGTAAAGGGAAGAACAGTGGAATGAAATTGACCAAATTATGCTCTATACATACATGAATATACCACAGTGAATTTCACCTTCATGCATATCTGTAAAACACTAAGTAAAAAACTATAAATTACTAGAAGGACTACCAATATAGTATAAGAAGGGGACCAGGAGGAGAGAGGAGGAAAGGAAGAGAGAAGGTACTAGGAACTGAAGTACAGCAAATTATGTTCCCAGCATGTGTGACTGATCATACCAAATTGAATCCCACTATTATGTATGAATATAATGAACTAATAAAAACATTAAAAAAGGTTTAAAAAGAAAAAAAGTTTAACCTAGTGTGTTCTCTAAAGCATAGGTTATATTTTTAATATTTCCATTATTGATTATCACTCATATAGCAGTTTTAGTGTAATGATCAGGGAAGAAGGCAAAATGCAGTTGATGAAAGGATGATCACAAGGTGAATATGGTGGAGTAAACAATTTTAAATCACCAGTTCAAGAACCTTGATTGTTTTAGTCAGCTTTTCTGGCACTGTGACCAAAAGACCTGAGAAGAACATTTTTAGAGGAAGGAAAATTTTATTGGGGACCTCATGATTTCAGAGATCAAAGTTCATAGATGGTGGACTCCATTCCTTGGGGCTTGAGGTAAAGCAGAACATTGAGGTAGAAGAGTGTGGTGGAGGGCAGCAGCTCAGGACATGATGATCAGGAAGCAGAGTTCTCTGATCACCAGAGACAAAGTATGTACCCCAAAGGCTTGCCCTAGGAGTTCACTTCCTCCAGTCACATACTACACTCCTTCAGCTACCACTTAGTTAATCCCATCAGGTGATGAATTCACTGATTATGGTGTGTCTCTCATAACTCAAGCATTTCACCTCTTAACCCTCTTTCATTGACCCATACCTGAGCCTTTCTGGAACACTACCTACCTACAATATAACATTGATTAATAAAGAAAGGATAGAAGATCATAGCTATAAAATAGCTGTTATTGTCTGCTCTCAGTGGTTTATCTCTCCTGATCACCTTGACTCTTTGCTGAAAAAGAATATGTTTTATTATGTAGGTGACTTGAGAAGAATGACAAAGGTTTAGAATAATTGATAAGAGTAGGGAGGAGGGCTAGTTCATGAGCAAATCAAAAAATCATTGAGTAATGCTAGCATTGAACACAATGAATTTGTTGTGTTACTGATTTAAATAGCTGTGGAATTTTTTTCAATAGAACTCATTATTCTAAAAGAATTGACATTTTGTAGATCAACCCAAGAAAGACTTTCTAAGTGTATTATATTAGTACATATATGTACTATATATGTATATAATAGTACATAGAAGGTCATCTGTGTAAGATACTGGAGAAAGAGTGGTTTAAGGGATTTACTATTGGATCCAGCCTTGAAATGAAAGCCAATAACACTAGGAAAGCCCAAGAGACTGCAAGACCAAAGAACGATCAGTAGACTAGAACACTAATTTCAAGGAGCAAGTGAAGTAACAGTAATGTTTTAAAAATGAGAAAATCAACAGGATAAAGTAGTAAATTAGAGATAACATAGTTTAAGATTTGTAATATGGCCACAATTTTGCATAATATAAAAGGTGCAGCTATAAGCATAGATTTCTAATATAGAATGGAAGATAAGGCTATGGGGATTTTACAAATCAAGGAATTATGATAGATTTATTATCTCTACCAACAGTGAAAATGATGGAATTACATGAAAAATGTAAGCTAATCACTGTTTTTGAATGAATGTGGGGAAGCTACAAGAATGTTGATGAGAGGAGAGGTTGATACAGGTAGGTGGCACTATCTCAAATAAGGAGTGTGTTTACAGAGATAAAGAAGAAAAGGTTTCCAAATGGCATCAAGGAGATAATTCTGATCTTGTGTCTCAGTTGCACATGCCATACCTCAGAATAAAGATGATGAAGAAGTGTCTTTTTATTTGTTCTTTTTAGATATACATGAGAGTAGAGTGCATTTTTACATATTTTACATACATGAAGTATAAGTTATTCTAATTAGAACCACATTCTTGTGACTAAACATGATGTGGAGTTTCACTCTGTGAAGAAGTGTCTTTGACATAAAACCAAATTTGTTTAGGCAAAGAATAGGTCAAGTTTTCTCTTAAGAGGTTGAAGGCATAGAAGCATTTGTTTTCCATAAAATGAAGGATTGAATGGGCATGGAGGAAAGTTTTCAAAGGGAATGATAGTCTTGAGAATAGATCTCTGAGAAGGAAAGGATGCCAGATTGCATAGGCATGAACTCAGGAAAGTATTTTCTCTTTTTCTGCCGCAAACATTTTATTGGGTAGCTACCATGTGACTGGCACTGTTTTGCGACCTCTGGGAGATAAAGTTCATGCACTAGTGAAACATATTGCTAATGAGACAGGTAGACCACGAACAAATAAATGTACAATGTAATTTTAGGTAGTGGTATGTCCTATAAATATAATGACACTGAATAATGGGAGTAGGAAAGAAAGAAAAGGAGAGTACAGCTTTAAATAAAGGTGATCAGGGGAGATGTATCTGAATTGGTGACATGGAAATAGAATCCTGAGGATAATGAAGAAGTGAGTCAATCTGATATGTGGAGAAAGAACACTTATTTGAGAAGGAGGAGCAAGTCTACAACCTTGAGTGTTTACAAAGAACATCAGGAAACAATTATGGCTTGGTATGAATACAGGAAAGGAAGAGCAGAAAGACAGGGTTGAGAAGTACCCAGTGGTCAAATCAACTAGATTCTTAAGATCATATCAGGTATATTGTATCCAATGAAAGTCCACTTGGAGAAATGGGAAAAAGGAATGATATAATCTGACATATTTTTAAAAGTCTCACTTTGGTTACTGTGCAGAGAATGGATTATAAGAGGGCAAAAGTGTAAGCACAGAGACAAGTTAGGCCAATGTCTCAGTCTGTCTTGTTGCTAAAACAGAACATCGGAGGTTTAGTAACCCATAAAAGAAAGGAGTTTATTTGGCTTATGGTTCTGGAGACTGGGAAGTCCGATAGTCAGGCATCAATATCTGCTCAGCTTCTGACAAAGGCCTCATGCTGCTTAAGCTCATAGTAGAAAGTAGAAGTCATGTTCAGAAAGGGGAGTACATTAAGGGTGAACATGCTTTATAATGATTTGCTGTTATGATAACTAACCCAGCCCGGTGAGAGTTTTACAGATAACTCAAAGAGAAAAGGCTTTAATCTTTGGGGGTTACATACCTCATAATCCAAACATCTCCCAGTAGGGTTCATCTCCTAACACTGTCCCACTGGGGACCAAGCCTCAACATGAGTTTTGGTGGGGACAAATCATATTCAAACCACTGCAGCCATTTATTGGGGTAATGAGATTGGGAAGTTATATTGTGTACCACCTTGGGAACCTTAAAAGACAGGTGAAGTAGAGTTTGGATATGTTCTCAAGCCAACAGAAGGAATATAGGGATATAGGGTATAAAAAGAAGGAATATGATTTGGATGTAGGGTATAAAACAAAAAATCAAAGTATGTATGTGGATAGGACAATAGGTGGATTTGAAATATGAAAAATAAATCCTAGGTCTGTTCTTCTCTTTCTTTGATGATTCTTTTTTTGCTTACTTTGTTCATTGCCATATTTCCAGCACTTAGGATGGTGTCTGGTGTATATTGTTCCATAAGTTTTGAATGAATTAATAGAAAGTAATTTCAGTGGAGTTATAGGTGAACATACTTATTGGTGTGGATGGTATTAGAGAATGATTGGGGAGGAAGCTGAAATAGTGATATAGAAAATTACTGAAATGAAGCCAAGAAAGTGGGAAAGAGTTGGAAGGCAATGCCATGTCGTGGTAGAACTGTTTTTTTCTTTTGACAATGGATAGTTTTACATTGTTTTTATACTGCAGGCAATGAGCCAGTAGAGAGCAATACTGACAAGCGTGGGAGAGATAAGACAATCACAGGAATAACATCCTTCAGCATGGACCAGGGAATAGGATCCAGGGCATGTGTGGGAAGGCTAGTGTTAAACAGGACCACAGAAATCTTTGATAATAAAGGGAAGGTAGAATATATGGCTGAGATTTAGGTAGGTTCGTATAATTGATATTATGTAGATGTAGGCACTGTCTTCTGATTGCTTTTGTTTTTCTTTATAAAATAAGCAAAGCCTTTTGTTGACAGTCTGGGAGAAGAAATATTGGAGGCTTACAGAGAGGAAACAACTTAAAAATTATTGTATAAGGGAGTTGGAGAGTAAATTGTTTTAGCAAATATAAAAGATCCTGGGACATTAGAAGTATGTTGAAAACCTAGAGAGGGCACTCAGGCATAATTATGCATTTTCTTCTAGCTATATTCAAGTGCTTGTTTTCATGTAAAGAGCTGGATTTAACAAGGATTTATGTTTTCCCAGGTAGCCACAGCAGAGTAAGAGAGAAGCAAGTGTGTTGAAGGTACGTACTGTAGAATGATTATACTAATTTTAATTATGGTTATAGTCTCTGTGCATAATCTGAGCAAGATAAGAAAGGAAATGGGAACCCAAAGGTGATGATGTGCAATTCAAAGGTTGTATTCAAAGCATCAGAGATCTTGGAGGCAGGGGACAGAAGAATTGATGATATTAAGGTGCTCCATAAAATGATTTATTTGGAAATATGTGATCAGAGAGTCATTCGAGATGATGGATTTTTATCAACAAAACTTAGGATCAGACCTTAGGGATGGATGAGTGGATTAAGGTAGAGCTGAGGCTCACCCTAGATATGAGGCAATATCTGCCAGAACTTTTCCTGAACAAAGGCATGCCAAGTGTTTCAATCCTTAACATACCACAATGAAAGTTGAAATTAGACAAATTGACACAACATTATGATCTGTAAAATATTTGATTCTTATAACACATATTCAATAGAAGAATTGGCTGTATCTGTGCCTTGTACACAGTAGGTGCTCAAATATTCATGATAAGATGGATTTTTACTTGGACAGGATATAACAGAAGACTCATTCCTACAGCAGATCTTTGGTTAGGCATTTTATATATGCTATCTTATTTAATTTTATAGTGCCTATGTTATTATCCCCGATTTTAATTGAAGAAGGATGTCTTTAAACCCTAAAACAACTAGTATTTGGTAATTTCTTGTAGCACTCTTAGTCTGGCAGGTTCCAAAGTTAATCCTATACCCAATCCTTTATACTACTTTGTTTAGGGTTATGTCTTTGCCACAATAACATTCATTTGCTATTTTTAAAGTACCCATTATTGGTTAAGCATTCTTCTATGCAAGTTCTGTATCTACAGATTCAACCAATCATAGATTGGAAATACTCAAAGAAATTATGTATCTATGGAATGTGTGCAAACTTTTTGGCTTGTCATTCCCTAAACAATATATTATTACAACTATTCGCATAACATTTACTTTATATTATGTATTACATGTAATCTAGAGATGATTTAAAATATATTCGAGGATATGCATAGGTTCTATATGAATATTTCACCATTTTATAAAAGGGACTTGAGCATCTGCAAATTTTGGTGTGGGGAGACCTGTCTTAGAATCAATTCCACACAGATACTGAGGGACAACTGCATTTATCTGAATAAAACAAGCAAAAATCCATGTCCCCATTTAGATTATATTTTATTAGGGAAGCAGAGAATAACAAAATACATAAAATGTATATTAGTAGTGCAAATGAAGAAAAAATAGAGCAAGCAACTGTGTAGAAATTATTAGGGTCATTTTACAAAGGGTAGCTAGAGAGGGTCTCAATACATAGGTGTTATTTGTGTTATTTGAATTAAAACCTGAAGGAAGTAGGAGAATAAACTATGTGGAAGTTAAATGGAAGAAAATTCTAGGTAAAGTCTCCAGCAAGTGAAAATGCCTGGCATATTCAATGAACATCCAGGAGGCCACAGTGGCCAAAATGGAGTATATGTGAAAAGGGTTGTAGGGGATAAAGTTAGTTAGCTATTTGGGGATTAGATCATCCAGGCCCTTGTAGAATATAGTGAAGCTTTTGAAATGAGAAAGAACTGGAGGATTTTGAGAAATTGAAGAGACAGGACCTGATATAACAACTTAAAAGTGCACTTTGACTGCTATTTGGAAAATAGAATGTAGGGGAGTAAGGGCAGAGACAACAAGATGGGTTAGAAAGTCTTTACAATAATCTTGAAAAGAAATAACTAGCCAGATGGTATCAGAGAAGGTGACGAGCAGTGGTTGTGTGTCCTGGATATGTTTCCTTTTCAATGGAATATCAATGGAGCTTACCAATAGATTGTATGTAGGGTGTAAGAGTAACAGAGTAGCTTTACTCTGAGCAAGTGGAGGGGTGGAATTACTATTAAATGAGGTGAGAAAGACTGTAGGAGACCAATAGATGCTGTATGTGCATGGGGGTGAATATCTGAGACTCAGATTTAAACATGCTAGGTCTAACCCATGAATTAAGAGATGGGCTTAAGTTATGAGTTTTCTCCTGAAGAACAGGTACAGGTATGGATTCTAGAAGAGATGGAGATAGAAGAGATGGATGTGTTAATTTTCAATTTATCAGCTGAAGGATATTTTTTTCTCCTTCTTTGTTCTTTGTCCCCTCTATTAGCTCTCAAGTAGGGTAAATAAATAGGGTAACCATTTGCTAATTTGGGTATGCAATCATATATTATGGTGTCCTGAGTATGTGTCATTGTTATGTGTTCATATATCATGAATAATCCATTCAAACACTGTGATTATCTGAAACTGCACAAGGTTTGTCTCATTGTGTTTCATGGCCAATCTGCTGTGCCACAGTTGGTTGTAAGATCATACGATCTTATTGTTTTTCCAAGTACTGTACTTACATAAACCTACACTATAGTTGTCAACATTGGTGGTGTGCTTAAGTTTATTCACAGTGAGTTTAAAACAAGTATTATGGTTTACTTTCTTGTCACACATCATAGTTGTGTGAATATTCATGTAATCACATGATGTTCCTTTACTGAAATTTTCAGTTTATTCACCATGGATGTTTGCACCATATTTGTGTATCCAAACATTATAGATAATTATTTACTCACCATAGTCATTGTTATATCACTTTTATCTGTATCTTACCTCTATGCTCCTGTGAAAATTTTTTTTTACTGTGTCTATACATTCATGGACCATGATATTCTGTTTCTGCATCATTGGGCCATCTGCTCCTAAACTATGTCACATATGGATGAATACATACAATGCTTCTGCACATGAATCATGATTGTTTAAGCGTATACAATAGCTATCTCCAGCTTGTATGGGCACTTGATTATGTATGACTATCATGGTTTTCAGTTTATGCACTATGATCATTTGAAACATCACCAAATTTATTATAATAAATGATTTAGGTATTTATTTGCCTTGGTCTATCTTTGCATTCATTGATGGTTGTCTGAGCATATACTAAAGATGTATGTTTATTTAATGTTAATAGCTGATCATGTGTCCCATTTCTTTGTACATGTATCAGGTACAGGATCCTATTCTGTGGATGTTGCTAACCTGCCAAGGATATCTGTTACAGCAGCATGCTTTTTATAATTCTTTTCTAATTATGGTAAAAACACCTAACGTAAAAAGTGTTCTCTTAATCATTTTCAAGAATATTGTTGTGCAACAGTGCACCTTAATGAACTGTGTTTCAAAGTCCTCTTTGGTTGTTTTGTAATTATTACATTCATGTGCTATGGTGTTCTGACATATCTGATAACCATATGGTTTTATTCCATAAATGTCTTCATAATAGTGATTTTTGCTAAAAAATGCCATGATTGTTGGAGGGTATGTATTATATCCAAAGTCTTATGTAGTACATACGATGACTGTTCTCTAATGCACAATGGTTCTTTTAACATGCACTTTAGTTATAATTTCATATAATATTGTTTTCTTGTGTATCATACTATATATCATAGTTTTCACCTTTTAAATCATTGACACTTACTTTTGTGTCATTGTCATCAATTCTTAGTGTGATGGTTTGCTACTTGTTCACCATAGTTTGAGCACAGCTCATAGTTATATACTAGAATAGCATAGTTGAACATCTACCAAGGATATCTTTATTCATGCAGCATGGTTACCTTCTCTTATACCCGAGATTGTTATTCATACATTCATGTTTTCTGAGCTTGCATCATTGTTATGTCTTATATTCTATGGGTTATTTCTACAGTTTGAATTTTATCTTCTCTGCCAAGTCTCTTTATTCCTGTGGAATAGTTGTCAATGCATGTATGATGATTATCTTAGCATAAACCCTTGTCAAGTGATCATACATATTTGGGTCTGCTAAGGTACTCTGGATATTTGAGCATATATCGTGGTTACTGTCCTTACAATGAATGTTGCTCATGCCTCAGAATTGTCTGATCATGAACCATAGTTTCCTAATTACATGTATGTTTTACTGAACTGTACTGTTCTTGGTCATTCCTGTAAAATGTTCAACAACCCTTGTACAGCTCATGAATCATGAATGTCATAGCACCTATATTAAACCCGAGAATTTTTTGTTGTGACAGTAAAATTGTCAAATACTGACAATTACATATGGTGCAAATGAATACTATGATTATCTCCAGTGTGAATATTTCATCATGTCAGAAATCTATCTCCTCCAGTATTAAGTTTTTCATATGCCTGTTCCAGATTTATGAGAACAGCCTTTATAGAACTCAGTGACTGCTTTATAGGAATGGGATATATTTAGAAGGAGTCTTCTTCTTAATCATTTTATCAATCAGAATAATCTCCCAACCTGTATGCTTTGCTTATTGGCCTAATGCATAAGACTTCTTAAGAAAAGTTCCATATCCTTCACTCCTTCTGAAAATTATTCTACTGATGTGATTGAAAAAAAGTAGCATTGTGTGAGAGTTAGGAGTCCTTCAAGTGATTAGTGTCTCAAACTCAAGCCACACAGTTTAGAAATAGCAAGTAAGTGTAACACTATGGATTGTTTCTTAACTTCATGCCTGAGTAAATCTTTACTAGTCCAGAATTCATAAAATAGCCTTACATGTAGGCAATACCAAATCACTAATTCTATTATTTGTGTAATTTGATGATTTATTGGGAATTTCTGTGCAAAGAGGCTGGGCTTAGATTTCTTCTTTATGCTGTGATCCTTAAAGCCCTAAATTTTCTCTTAATGAGCAAACATTGCATTTTAATCAAGAGCCATTGTGTCTTATGTTTCAGCATTTTATCATTCCATCAACCCGATTCCAAGGAAACAGTTTATTTACTCCAGGAATTTTGAATTCCAAAAATGATAGATCCAAGGGATTGAACCCAGAGGGGCATTTAACCACTGAGCCACATCTGCAGCATCCCCCCATGCTTTTTGAGACAGGGACTTGCTAAGTTGCTGAAGGACTTGCTATGTAACTGAGGTTGGTCTTGAACTTGCAATCCTCCAGTGTAGGGATTGCAGGTGTGTATTACCTTACATGGCAAATCTCCAGGTCTTAATATGCCAGCAGTTCTACATTATTACACAGTTAACCAAAGAAAAGGCTTTTGTGACACTAAAAATCAAACAGAATTAGGACAAATAAAATGAAGACATAAGAGATCTTTTTAAGCTCTTGGATTGTAAGAGGTAACTGAAGCTAATGGAAGTTCTAGAACTTACCTAGTCATAAAAGAAAACAATGAGAGATGGAAATATATCTTAAGACTCCTGACTTTTTATCTAGATTTATTTACACTACCTTATGCATCCTTTTGTGGATGGGTTCTAGTATATTCAGAAGAGGTATTATATTTTGGAATGAATTTTGGTCGCACTGATGAGTTGGGGTAAGGAGGATATCAGGTTAAGCATTCCATAACTGCATACTACAAGAGGTAAATGGTTGTAATAGAGCTGAATACATTTTTAATCTCTTCCTCCTCCCTCCCTTTGTTTTCTACCCTTTTGTCCATTACCCTTTCCTTGTACTGTGGATTTCACAGGTCTCTCCAAGTTAGTGCCTGAGAAGATGATAATCACACAAATGTGTCACTTCTACATGACCAGACTTGGGCTTCTTTTCCTGATTAATATTTTCCCTGGAACGACTGGCCAAGGGGAATCAAGACGACAAGAACCTGGGGACTTTGTGAAGCAAGATATTGGCGGGTAAGAACACTTAAGCCTTGGGACAAAAGATGAATTTGATAAATGTTTACCTCAGATTTCAGAGTTTTCCCCAGATGAACCAAATACTCTGGTCTCTGAATATATTACACTGTATTTGGAAGAAAAATAATCAGCTCAGAATCTCAAGATAAAAAGAGACCTCAAAGATCTTCATGGGCAACTCCCTAGCCCATGTGGAATCCTCTTTGTGGTATCTTAAAAGCAGATTTCTCTAGTCTTTTGCTATTAATTTTACCTCTTCTCTCATAGATCTTCAACGTGTACCTTTTTATTGGATCTGGCCTATTAGCATTTAAACATGATAAAGAATCTCCCATCTTAAACTTAAGAATTTTCTCTTCAGATCATTATCTTCTTTTTTTTTTTTTTGGAACCAGGGATTGAACTCAGGGACACTTGGCCACTGAGCCACATCCCCAGCCCTATTTTGTATTTTATTTAAAGACAGGGTCTCACTGAGCTGCTTAGGGCCTCGCTAAGTTGCTGAGGCTGGCTTTGAACTTGGGATCCTCCTGACAGCCTCCCAAGTCTCTTGGATTACAGGCATGCGCCACCACGCCCACCTCATTATCTTCTTTATGAAGGGTTTGTTCCCCTTCACATTCATACTTCTTGATGTAGTGGTCTGTTTTATTGCTTATACTTGTCTCTCACCCATTCCTACACCCACTACTGTCTTTTTTGTCACAAAGTAAAACAAAAGTATAGAGTGTATGTAAAACATACACATATAACCTATAAGCAGGGCACAGTGACGCATGTCTGTAATCCCAGCTGCTACGGAGGCTGAGGCAGGAGGATCGTGAGTTCAAAGCCAGTCTCAGCAACTTAGTTGGGCCCTAAACAACTCAGCAAGATCCTGTCTCTGATAAAATATAAAAAAGAGCTGGGGAAGTGTCTCAGTGGTTAACAGCCCCTGGGTTTAATTCCTGCTACCAAATATATATATACACACACATATAGTATAAATATAATTTTCTTTGACACAATTCCTGGGTACTTAGATTAGGATCTCTAGAAGCAGGGCATGACAGAAGTATTCTTTTTAAAAATGGTTTCTTTTGGTCTTTTTAGATATACATGACTGTAGAATGTATTTTGACATACCATACACATTTGGAGTATGGTTGTACATGACGTGGAGTTACACTGGTCGTGTATTCATAGATGAACATAGAAAAGTTTTGTCCATTCATTCTATTGTTTTTACCATTCCCATCTGACAGAACTATTCTTGAGCAAAAGATTTATTAAGAGAATACTCACAGCAGAAAACTGAAAGGAAATAAGGCAACAAGATAGAGAAAGATGGAAAGTTATGCAAAATTGTGATTTTGTGTGAAGTATAGGCTCAATTTGAACTCACAGGGAAATAAGAATCATAAATGGCACTATGGAATAGTTCTACCTGGAGACAAAGAGTCCACACGTCTGTACCTTCACCTCAGTCAGTCATTATATTCTCATCTCACCCTCCATTCCTGACTTCTTTTGAATATCAGACCTCTGTATTCAGCATTTTATTGGATATGTCCACTTGGTTATTCCATAAAGTCTTTAAAAGAAGAATGTCCTAAGTATTCTCCTCATCTTCATCTCCCTCACCATAGAGGACAAACAAGACAAAACAAAAACATATCACTTTTTCCATTTTCCCTATTTTAGTCAATGTGGTCATCATGCACTCTGTTGCTTGAGCCAGAAACTTGGAATTATTTTTGCCAATTTTCTACCTTTCCCTCTCCAGTTTGAATCAATCACTAAGATCTGTTATTTATAGCCTCTGTATGTCTTGAATTCACCCACTTTACCCCTACTTTCCCACTACCATACTAGTTTAATCCACTTGGACCACTGCAAAAGCCTGTGTTTGGTTGTAATTCTTAGTCTTCTCCCATCTAATCTGTACTCTGTAGACAGTTCTTTTTTTCTGTCATGCATGCTAAATTGTACCAAATCTATTTACAGCCCTTTAATGGTGTCTTTTTCTTTCTAGAATAAAGTAAAAACTCTTATCATAATTTTATAAAGCCCACTATGATCCAGTTTCTATCTACATTATCAGCCTTATTTCTTAGTCCTCCTGCCACCAAACTTTGTGTTCTTCAGCATTGTTGAACTTCTTTTAGACTAAAATCCTATGTGTTTTTGTCAGCTTTTTCCTTGCTGTGACCACAGACCTGACAAGAACAATGTAGAGAAGGAAAAGTTTATTTTGGAGCATGGTTTCAGAGGTTCAGTCTGTGACTACCCGACTCCATAGCTCTGGGTCTAAGGTGAGGCAAAATATCATGGTGGAAGGGCATGGCGAAGGAAAGAAGCTCAGAACATGATATCTAGGAAGAAAAGAGAGAACTCTACTCACCAGAGACAAAAATATATAAACTCCACAGTCATCCCCCCACTGACTTCCTTCCTCTAGCCTCACCCTACCTGCCTACAGTTGTAGCCCAGTTAATCCAATCACTCAATTAGTGTGCCAATTAGTTTACACCTCTCATAATCTAAACACTTCACCTATGAAAATTCTTTTATTGTCTTAAATATGAGATATTGGGGGACACCTCATATCTAAATCATAACACAGGGACTATCCTTACTAGGAACAACACTGTAGTCTTGAAATATTTCAGTATTACACAGGATATTTCATTCCTTCCTAGTGCACTTTTTTGTTCTGTTTAACATTTGGTTATTGTCCCATTTTCTTGGAAGCATGAATCTTAAAATAGAACTTTTTTGAATTATTTTTTCAGGATTATTTATGTACTCTTTCAGTTTTCTCTCAGCAATTTTACAGTAATCTCTAGGGCTGAGGGCTACAGAACTGGACTTAAAAGGCCAGTTAAGTCTTGGCATATGAGTCTCTTTTTTGCTCCTAATATGGAAAGTGAAACTTGCCCTTTATTATTAACTTCTCATGTACCTGATTTCATTGCGCCATGGTAGATGTTCTAAATAAGGTAGAATTTCTAAATAAACAAATCTTACTTCAAGGATTAAGTCTTTTAAAATTTTAACTCAGAGCATGAAGTTTTCTAGAAATATATTGCATATTCTCTTATATACCTAAACAAAGATATTAAAAAGGATAGCCCATTTTCTTGGTGAATTTTGATCCTTATAAAGAGCATTCATTATATTCATTCTTTTTCTGCTTTTTAAATTTTTATCTCCATCCTTAATGCTAGTTGTCACCTTTCCTACTTACATTAGTTTGTTTACATGCTATTAATGCTTAGGAAACCAGATAGCCCAAACCCTTTAGCAATTATGCTAAAGAGAAGACCAGGAAATTCTTCCTGAGAAAGCAGAACGAAGTGCTTGATTTCAATACCAGGGCATAATGATTGCATAGACCAATTTATGCTATGTGTATGTGTGAATATGTCACAGTGAATCCCACTATTGTGTATGATTATAACACACTGATTTTCTCTGAAAAAGAACATATCTTTTTTACATTCAACCTTTGGAGTGATGAGACTACTAAAAACCTGGCTTAGAATATTAGGGTTGGCACTTTATTTGTATTTACTAGAAAAAAGGAGCCAATTCAGCTTTATAATATGTAGTATATGCTGATAGTTCTGATACTTAATGGAGTTGCTTTGCTTATTTTCATACCTTCATAAATATGCCTTTGTGTGTTGAAAAAAATACTAGTTTATTGTATTAAATCATCTGACTTGGTTGTACCAGCAGCTTTAACAATCAACAATAGTTTGTTGAGTAGTGCTTTGTATAAATCATATGCTAGATATAATGGTTCTCAGTGTTTGATATGTGTAAGCAAGAATGCAGGCTTCACACTTGAACATTGTGATCTAGAAGTTCTGAGAATGGTACCTAAAATCTGCATTTGATCAAGTTCTCCAGATGATTCTAATGTAAGAAAACTTTGGTTAATACTTGGGGCTATATTTTCAAAGAACTAATAATATAGTTAGGGATATGAGATTCTGGATCTTTACAATAGCATACATGAAAAGACCCATAGATAGCATCTAATGTGATCTTTCTGTTTTACATGAAGAAACTGAGGTCCAGAAAGATAAACTAAGTTTCTTAAGATCATGAAGTTATGAATAGTAGAACCAGGTCTAGAACACCACTCTAACTTTTAGACCCATATTATTGAGGAAAATCTATGAAGAATAATTTCAGATTCATATAATGAACATGTTTCTTATACTCTTGCTTCTTGATTCTGTATTTTTACCACCAATAAGTGAGAACTATATATATGAGCAGCGGTAAGATGAACCATCATGAAACTATTTTTCTGGGTCAAAATGGCCAAATATCAGCAATTTCATAATAGGCCAACAGGTAAGTGCCTAAGTAGCAAATAAGTATTGGATGAATTCTCCAGGTCTGACTGCAAATGAATTGAATCAGTCAGGGTTCCAGATTGGACATTTTGGTTAAGATATTTGAAGAGGGTAGATTTCCAAAGAGACTCATTGTATAGGTATGTTGTAGGGGTAAGGGAATCATAAGGAATAGGACAAGAACCTGAGGCCAGCAGTAAATATATCATATAGAACAAGTTTGCTTATGACGTCCAGAGACCTTTAGTGGAGGAAATAATAATCAAAAGAGATTTTTTTAAAGTAAGAATTAGTCCAGGTGTGGTGGCACATGGTTGTAATCACAGTGATTCAGGAGGCTTGCAAGTTCAAAGCCAGCTTCAGCAATTTAGTGAACCCTAAGCAACTTAGTAAGACACTGTCTCAAAATAAAAATAAAAGGGCTGGGGATGTGGCTCAGTGTTTAGCATCCCTGGGATCTATCACTGGGACCAAAAGTAAGTAAGAAAGTAAGTAAGTAAATAAATAAATAAATAAAATTAAATAAATGCAAGAATTAGGCATATGGCCATTTATTTAGTGTATATGAACATTTGCTTATACATAGTAATCTCTCAGATTCTGAATCCTGAATATGTTAGCCATATGACTGGATGGACCATGGTAATACACGGCAAATGCAGTCTTCTCATGGGGCCTGAAGAAATAATAAGCATAATTTGATCCTAATATTTTTCCTTTTGAGGTGGAAATGTAGCATTTGTGATATAGGACAATGATAGACATTTGAGACTAGGATCAAGAATACTTCATAGGTGATACCATGACTTCTTACTGCATCATTTCTGGAAGTGAAGTTGTCTCAGTACTACGTATACTAAATTTGAGCATTTGATTAATGACTGCCAGACTGTTGGTTGTAAGTACATCAGGCACCAGGAATGAATGAGAGGGTTTGAGCAGGTGGGCAGTTCCATCATAGCTGTAGGTATGGAGTAAAGAACAAATAACAGTCAAATTTTTTTCTACACAGAGCCAGTGTTATAAATGGTTCACAGACTGGCCTATGAAAGTTTACTTACCAAAATCATTGCCAAAATAGGGCTCATACATTAGCACTATGGTTAATTCAGATGAATTATGAGAAATAGACTGCATGGTCTTTCCTGGACTACTAGATAACCTTTATGACAATGTTTTAAAGGAAGAATATACTTTCATATCTTTGCAAACTTTTGATCATGAGACATTTTAAATTGGGATATGTCTTTTTATATTCATATATGGATTCATCTTTAAGTTCTAGTACCTTTGCCATTTACAATGTACATTAGTTTATTCTACCTGTGTGGTTTTTTTTTGGTGAAGCAGAGCCTTTCAGTTCCTAAGAAGTGTGAAGGACTTGGTCTTTATTTTACTTTAACTCAGCAAATACAGTTACTGTGAACACGTAGGGCATATGTGAGGGGTTATGTCTCAAGTCAATGCTTCTCTAGATTCATTACAACATTGTAGAAAATATTCAAGACCAGCTGTCTTTCTTAGATGGATTAGGCATATTCTTGTAAAAAACTGTTTATTTTTTCCTTCAAGTGACTTCTGTAAAGACATTAGAATGTGTGCTATGGGATCGCAGGTGTTTCTCATTCCCTCCCCAGCATACAACTGGTATCCTCAGTGAGATGAATCTTTAGTAAGACCTTTCCACTCATGGGAAAGACTGGGCTTTGAAAATGAAAACAGGGGATACTAGGAAATGGTAAGTAATCTGATTTGACTATGATTTCTGGTCTGAAAGCAAAATAGTGGAATTTGCAGCTGTAAAAATATATTGGGATCAGATTGCAGAAGGCCACGAATGTCAGGCTACGGAGTTGGGATTTTATTTGATAAACTGTGAAGAGTTATGGAAGCCTTGGGAGTTGTACAGAGATATGATCTGGCAGTAATCTAGAATGTTTATTATTTAAAAAACATATTCTCCCCCAGGATATATGCAGTATTAGGGAAAATGTCATCCTTTTAATGAAGTAAATTTCTCTTCTCTTTGGGTTGTTGTATGAACTGCATCAGCAATTCTGCAGATGTGCCTCTCCTGCTTTCCCCAACATAAACACACCAGGGTCCTTGATGTGGTTGAATTAACACTGTTACTGCTGACATCCTGCACTTAATCTCTGCATGGTTAGTGAGCTTCACTTTGTCACACTCTGAAAGTGCAAGTCTTTCAAAGGTTTCTCACTGAATTATAAGGAGTTTGGAAAAAATTAAGGAAAACCCCTCACTTACAAAGCAATTTTGTTTTTATTATCTTATTTAATGATTTCTTCCAAAAGCTTTCTAAGATAGGGTTTTATTATCCATATTTTACATGTAAGGAAATAAGTGACAGAGCCAGAGCTAACACTCTAGTCATTTGACTCTAATCCTGAGAACTTGCTACCGATCCATCTTTAGAAATAGAAAAATGATGGAAGTTGTCTAACCTACAGATAGTGTGTTAGTAGCATCATTTTTATTTTTAATGGGGATTTATTATCATATTTGATGCAAACAATAGTGGCAGATATAAGGTATTGTTGGTGAATCTATCTCATCAAATTTAAACATATGACTGAACAATTTTTTTTTCTCTCATTGGCATTGATATCTTAGGTGTCTAATCTGTAAAATGAAGGTAAGGAATTATATAATCTCTAAAATCCTCAATAATCCTGACATATTATGATTCTTTCTTTTTCCCTAAAATACCTATGGATAGGCACAACCTACAGCATCTTGGTACAGCACAGTTACTGAAGAAGAGAGTTCCAATTTGGGTTCTAACTTAAACCACCTTCCTGCTCTCCATGCAGCAAATTAGTGCATGTCAGGAAAAAACATATCAGTAATCAAGTATAAAATAGTAGAGTAATTGTTGAAAATAGTTTGGGGATAACATTTAGCATTGACTTCTGATTTTAAAGTTTTAAAACTATTGGTAAAGAATGCTGATAGCATATCAACAGAGTCAGAAGGGGATGGAAATTCATTCTCATTAAAGTTAGTATTTCAGTAGTAGTTTCCAGTGTTTTGGCCTTGCATTTAAGAATTTTGGATCCAATTTTTAGCTTTCCATTAACTCTAAAATTGATTAAAATTATCAGGAACTTTAACATTCTCATCTGTAAATTCACCTGGAATAGATAATTACTAAAGCCCTTTTTGGTTTGTGTATGTCTTTAAGAGAATTCTCTGTTATCTTCTGGTAATCCAATAAATGATTTCTCATTCACTCCGTGGATATATTTCCAAGAAAATGAATGAGGCTAACCAAGGTTAAGAACTCCCGCAGTGAAAGTCAAGAGATAATAAGGAAGAGATTTTCACCAAATCAGCTGAGTTCCTACAACCTCTCTCCATGGCCTTACGTCAGATGGACCAAAATATTGGTGGATTGTGCCAGATGTAGACTGTCATCTGAGAAGGGGTTTGCACTTCTCTCTTCAGTGTATTAATTTCAATTGGTTAACTCTATACTTCAATTGCTTTCTTTATTTCCCCTTCCTAATGAAGCATCTGTATCATTTTTCATGATCTCTTCAGTCATCCAATCATTCTTCTATTGCTTAAGTTCCAGTGCCTCTATGGCTGAAGCTGTCCCTATGGCTTTTGGCTGATATAGATTCTAAGTATTTGTTATTATTACTTACATTAGAAAAATGCATTCAAGTGCAAAAACTACTGTTCTAAGAAAGAAAAAGCAAACTTCAAATATTTCTAGATATGAAGCCTTCATCCTGGTGATTTTAATATGTTATTTAATATTGACACAACATATTTATCAAGTGATTTTTGTTGTTAAAACTACCCCTAGAGGTATTATATGGCTTGCCTAAGGTCATGCAACTAATAAACTCAAATCATGTCTTTAGAGTCTTTAAGACTAATTCCCCTTTTCCTTGTGTATTTATTTTATGACGTAATTATCTCAGCAGCCCTGTAAGTTAAGCATGGGAAGGGTTACTTAGTTCTATTTTATTTTGTTTTATGTTCTATCACAATACCTAGAATAGTAAGAATCACATAGTTAATAATAAAAATGTATCAGTGAATTGAATTATGCTTATGAATTAAGAAACTTACAGTTCAAAATGACTTTTACTAAGTCATCTGATAGAAAATGATGGTTTAGGGTGAGAACAATTCAATTCAGATGTTTCTACTACCCCATAGTTTGTTTTCCAAGCTCTTTTCAGCATAGGAACCTTGCTCACTTCTAGGCAAAAATATTGGTGGAATGTATGAACTGTCTCTTAGGACCTTTATGTAACTGGTATCCTGTGGCTTTTACAGCTCTGACAAACAAGATACTGGGAATAATTATTACATACCTATTAAAGTCAACTTTCTGAGTCCAAGTTAAGAATAGGAAAAGCCAGCTGGGTGCAGTGGTGCACGCCTGTAATCCAGTGGCTTGGGAGGCTGAGGCAGGAGAATCTCGAGTTCAAAGTCAGCCTCAGTAAAAGCAACGTGCTAAGCAACTCAGTAAGACCCTGTCTCTAAATAAAATACAAAATAGGGTTGGGGATGTGGCTCATTGGTTGAGTGCCCCTGAGTTCAATCCCCAGTACCTCCCTCAAAACAAAAAAAGAAAGAATAGGGAAAGTCAGAACTTAAAGATGTATAATACAATAACTTGTTTACTTACTTATAATACAATAACTGTCTAAATACAGTGGACACCAGGATTTCTAGTTCTTTGTTCATTACTTAATTCTACACCATCCTTCTTTACCCTCAGCAATAGCCATTTTTTTCACCATATTCCTCCTTCCCCTGAACTACCCAGGGATATTTAAAAATATCTGGTCCACCAAACCACATCAAGCTCCTCCTCAAAATGTGTAGGGGCTTGTCACAGTGCCTGGTCTGATTAGGTGGTTATTAAAGTGCACGGTGGTCATAAAGGCTTATGGAAGGTATCCAAACTGGAGAATCAGGAAGTAACTGAGGAACATTAGAAAGTCGGAAAATTTTGATTTTAATTCAACCTTTGCCTCTACTAGCAATAATATTGGGAAAATTTGTCTTCCTTTCTGAGTTTGTTTTCCATAAGTAAAATGAGAGACATTAGGAATTCTTTAAAGAGTCCTAGTATCTCTGACATTAAACAGATTACTACTGCCAGTGTCCTATCTCCGTAGGTTGGGGATGGGGGTTAACTTAGATGCAGTTCAAGGACTTATCTCACTCTGTTTTTATGTGAACTTGGGTTTCTCTGGGCTATATAAGGGGCAAGTTCTCAGTAACAATGTTTCTCTTCTTTATTTTGAAACTGATTCATTCATGCAAAAAAATGTTGAATCAATTGTTTGCCAGGTACTGTTCCTAGTGACACTCTGTCCACAATTCCTGTTTATGTTTCTTCACTGTTGGAACATATATCTGGTAAACATCTACCTAATGCTGAAGTAAAAGCTTAAGTATTGATTACTCTTGATCTATTGCTTGAAATTTTCCTGAATTAAAATGTTTAGCCATGTAACTGTTTCCTCTTAAGAACTGCTATTTTCCTTTTCTTTTCCTTGTATTGTATCAGACTCTCTCCTAAGCATGCCCCAGATATTCCTGATGACAGCACCGACAACATCACTATTTTCACTAGAATCTTGGATCGTCTTCTGGATGGTTATGATAACCGACTGAGACCTGGACTTGGAGGTCAGTTGTTCTTTTAAGATCCTCTACTCAGTCCTTTTCATCTAAAGGAGTCATAATGTAGCTTTAATAGTCTATTGGTCAAGAAGTTTAGTCTAAGCTGAGTTTCTTCCTTTAGAGCACTGGAAATTAGTTCTAATTCTTTCTTTCATTTTTCCCTTTAAAATTTTTTATTAGAGTTATATAGTTATACATAGTAGTTGGATTCTTCCCGACATTCTCATACATGCATCGAAATGGATTTCAGTTCATAATCCCCACCTTTTCCCTCCTCTCTCCCCTTCTCTTTCCTCTACTCAACTAGACTTCTTTTCATTCACACATTGATTACTTTGTATTCAATTAGTTCTTTATGTTATCCTATTCTTCTTTTCCCATTTCCTTTTTTTTCTCTAGTTTCCACATAGGAATGAAAACATGTGACCTTTGAGTTTCTGAGTTTGCCTAATTTTACTTAGCATGATATTCTGCATTGCTATTCATTTACTGGCAAATACCATAATTTCATTGTTTTTTTTATGGCCGAGTAGGACTCCATTGTGTGTGTATGTGTGTGGGTGTGTGTGTAACAATATATATTATATATATATATATATATATATATATATATATATATAACAATTTCTTAATCCATTCATGTATTGATGGACATCTGGGTTGATTCCATAATTTAGCTGTTGTGAATTGTGCTGTGATAAACATTGATATGGCTGTATTATGCTGCTAACCCTTTATTTCAATAGACAACATTTACAGTTTGGTTTTGGATAGTTTCGGAATTTTAGGCAAATGTACCTGGAGTATTATATCTCAAAGTTTGACAAAACTGTTTTCTACTAAAAAAAACAATAACAACAACAACAACAATAGAAATCACTGCTTGAATGACAGGTATGGACCAGTAACATGCCATTGTTCTCAAAACCCTGAGCACATGTCAGCCTGATCCTCCAAAGAGCAGCAATTTACAGGCTAGATGGGATTGCAGTTGGCCATCAGTTTGGTAAAATCAGCAATATGATCACAATAAAACAAATGAATTATAATATGTCTTGGGTTGTGTTGTAATGGCAAGTGAGGAAATGTGTGTTTAATTTTTTTCCAAAATCAGTTGACAATTAGTTGCATATATCATTTCCCTTCATTGATAAATAGTTCAGTGCATATTTCCTTTGAACAAGTAAATAATTTTATAAAATAGAATATAATTACAAATTCAGATAATGGAACTTAACATAATACTCTTTTCTAATTTTAGCACATATTTAAATATTTCTAATTTTCCCCAAAGTGTTTGTTATAGCAATTTTCCTTCTTTTAGGATGCAACCCATGATTATTCATTGCATTTATTGTCATACCTCTTTAACCTGTACTCTAGTATAGTTGCTCAATATTTCTTTTCTCTCATAATGTCAATTACATCTTCCTTATGACTTTTGGAAATAAAATCACAGGAGTGAACTGTGTCTTTCTGAATGCATTACTCAAGAAGGAGACATGATGTCTGTTTGCTTCATTATTGTAATGTTAATTTTGATGTCCACCAGGTTACTCCACTCTAAAATTTCTATTTTAAGCTTACAATTAATAAGTAATTCATGGGGATATTATTTGACACTATTCAGCTCCTCTTCCAATTTGTACTCAATAATTTTAGCAACTATTGATTATTCTTGCATGAATAATAACATTTATGACTGCAAAATGATGATTCATCTAAATCTGTTTTTCCTATACATTTATTATGGGACATTCTCTTTACCTTTAATTAATCAGCTAATTGTCAGTATGAATGCAATCTTATTTTTTTCAGGGGATTATAAAATGTTAGTATCATTATTCATTTTGATTAAAATTTTTGCTCACAGTTTTCCATATTCGCCTATTGGGAGCTTTTTCAATCTGGCTTCTGTTTCCTTTTGATACATTCACCTCATTTGTTGAACACTTTTAAATTATATGTCATAACAGTACATTTCAGATTTAATCTTTTACCTTCTATTATTCAGCCTTGCAATCATTTTACCAAAGGGAAATGATATCTTATTGTGGGAAATTATATATAGACTCTAACTTCTTGCTATAAGGATGTCATTGCTTCTAGGACCTTTCAGAGGTTCTTAATGGCCAAACAGAAAACATAGATATATACATGTATATATTCAGCTATATACATGTGTATGTGTGTGGGTATATATACATACACACATCTGTATATATTCATATATATACATGCATACATATATACATATATACAAATATTTTATAAGCATATACATGCATGTATACATGTATATGTTTCTCTGTGTAATAAATTTATCCTGACACTACTAATTGCACTTCAATTCAGTGTTTTTCACTGATATATTTTCTCAATCCTATACCATACCCAAAACAGTTCTGGAATTACTACATGCATGCCAGTAAAAGGAACACACTAAGTAAAAGATGTGTTTTCAGATTTTTGTTGTTTGTTTTAAAGTAGGGAAATAAGATAGTTGTTTGGATACAAATAATGGATTAAAGTAGGGAGATACAGGAGGAAGAGACCAATCATAAACTCATTGCATTTTTTCCAGGATGAAAATGATGACTGTGGGAAAGAGAGAATTTGGTAACTGATGAGAGTATGGGATGAAAGAAAGTTTAGAATAAAAAGATAAATTCTAATTCCTGGCTTCTGTGATTGGGTGGTTCTATTTTAAAAATTGTGCATACTGGACTGGAGAAAAAACTGTGCTGTTTTGTTTTGTTTCTTTTGCAGTTCTGCTTGGAGTAATAAAGATAGGATCAGGAAATGGAAATTAGTCATAGATATATGGAATTTGAGTACCTATGAATAATGAACAGAAACTTTTGTTTCTGGCTAAAATGGAGTAAGAGGATCAGATTTAATCTCTCATCTTAAATAACAACTGAGAATGAACATATTCCATAAGGTTTTCAGAAATCGATCAAAGGCAGTATAGCATAGTGACCCTAAAAGAAAGAAAACAATTTGAGACCTGCAACAGAAATGCTTGCTGCCTGGACAGTGTTTTCAAGTTATAATAGAGAGAGAGTAGAGAGAGAGGTAACCCAAATAGTGCCTGGTGGATTCTGTCTGTTGATGGGAAAGCGTTGAGAAGTTGGGAAGGCTATGGTATCTAGAATTTAGAAGATAGAGCTGCATGACTGAGAGACAGAGAGAGAGAGAGAGAGAGAGAGAGAGAGAGAGAGAGATCTCCAGATATCTGCTGCAGTTTCTCCTGAAAGGAGTGCAGACTTCAACACTGATCTCTCAATAAGTAATTGAACAAGTAGACAGAAAATAAGCAGAGACAGCATAAAATCAAAGCACTACAAACCAGCCTGACCAAAGTGGCATTTTTAGAACATTCCAACCAACAAAAGCAGAATATATATTCTTTTTTGTGCACACAGAATATTTACCAAGATAGACCATATGCTGGCTTATGAAAAATGAAAAGTATTCACAACACACAAATTATCTTCTCTGGCCAAAATGCAATTAAATTAAAAATCAATTATGGAAATATCTGGATAATCTCCAAGTACATGGGAACTGAATATTATATTTTTAAATAACCCATGAGTCAAAGCAGAAATCAAAAGGATAATTTAAGAAATTTTCCACTGGATGAAATAAAAACATGACATAAAACAGTTCTAAAAGGAAATCCTATAATACTAAATGGCTATATTAGCAAGGAGCAACCTCAAATAAATTCCCCAAGCCTTTAACTTAAGGAAGTATAAAAAAGAATAAATAATAATGAGTTAATTATTAAGTATTAGTAAATAATAAAATAAAATGTTATAATACTTTGCCATAATTAATATATGATATATAGTATTGTATTATATATAACCAATATAAAATCTATTATATGATCAATATATAATAATTTATATAATTAAATAGAGAAAATAATCATTATATATTACATAATATATACCAGAAAAAAATCAATAAAAGAGAAAATAAATATAGGGAAAATCAATCAAAATAAAAACAATGTTCTTTGGTAGATTAATAAAATCAGTAAACTTCTAGCTAGAATTATCAGGGAGTAAAGAAAGAAGATACAAGTTACCACACCTGAAATGAGAGAGTGTATCATCACACATGATAGTACATGAAAGAGTAAGGGAATGTTTCATGCTAATATTCTGCCAATAAAATTGAAAACAGAAATTAAATAGAAAAATGTCTTGAAAGACATAGACTACCAAAGTGTATGCAAGAACAAATAGCCTGAAGAGCCCCACATCTTTTAAAGACCTTCCTTCCTTCCTTCCTTCCTTCCTTCCTTCCTTCCTTCCTTCCTTCATAGCAGTACTAGGGATTTAAATCAGAGGTACTTTACCTCTGAATTACATTCCCAGCCACTTTTATTTATTTATTTATCTATTCATTTATTTATTTATTATGAATTTAGTTATTTTTAAGCTTTTATTTTAAAATGATTCCTTTTATTTTCATTTTGAGACAGGATCTTGCTAAGTTGCACAGGCTGGCCTCTAACTTGCCATCCTCCTGCCTCAGCCTCCCAATTTACTGGGATTACAGATGTGCACTGCCATGCCTGGCTTGAATGGTCATTTTAACTGAGGAATCTTTCCACAAAAAAATCTCAAGGCTCCCATTGTATTGCTGGTGAATTCTGGAAAACATTAAAGGAAAAAATACCAGTTCTACAAAAAACATCTTCCAGAGAACTGATGAAGCAACAACACTCTTAATTGATTTTTATAAGTCTAAGATTATTCTCTTACCCAACTCAGACAAGGACATTACAACAAAGGGGAATCACAAGGCAATACCTTTCATGGACACAGGCAAAAATATTATCAACAAAATTTTAGAAAACTGGATTCATTATAGTGCACATGACAAAGTGAAATTTATCCTAGGAATTCCAGGTTCATTTAAAATTCTATAATTAGTCAATCGAATTCACTGTATTTACAGAATAAAAAGGAAAAATATGATCATCTCAATAGATACAGATAAATCATCTGACAAAATTCAAGTTTTAGTCATATTAAGGCTCATAGCAAAGTATGAATGGAAGGGATCTTCCTTTATCTAATGAAGGACACCTTTGAAAAAACTAACTTATGATGTAATGGTGAGAAACTGAGCATTCCTTGGGTAAGGTCAGGAACAAAATAAGGATATAAATGAGCACTGCTTCTATTATTTCCACAAGACCCAATAGTAGAAAATCCTAAGGAATCCACAAAAACCTACCTGAACTAAATGACTTTAGAAAGGATGCAGTATATAGATCCCTATAAAAATAATATTTCTGTATACTGGCAAATTATTAGAAATTACCATTTAAGAACTGCAAATAAAAATAGATTCAAAATATCAAATGCATAGGAATAAAGTTCTCAAAGATATACAAACCCTCCATGCTAAAAATCACGAAATATTTCTGAAGGATTTCTAAAGCAAACGTCTACATAAATGAAGACATATTGTGTTCATAAATGAAAACTAAAAATTGTTAACATGTTGATTATCTTATTAATCTATAAATTCAATGAATTCCTGACACAAATTTCTAAAAGATTTTTGTACAATATACTAATTTTAAAATGGATACAAAAATGCACAATCAATAATACAGTCAAAGTATTGTTTGAAAAGGATGAACAACTTTGGGAGACTTACAGTATTTGGTTTGAAGATTTTTTTTTTTTGGTATCAGTAATCAGGACAGTTTGACTTTGGCATAAATATCACACATGTATCAATGAAAGAGGAAAGGGTCCAATATATATATATGCATATATATATATGTATGTGTGTGTGTATATATATATGTGTGTGTGTGTGTGTGTGTGTGATTTGTGTGTGTATTTAACTGATTTTCTTTCTACAAAGGTTTATGCCAATTCAATGGTGAAATATAACCTTTTCAACAAGGAATACTTTTATCAGTACCAAAAGAAAGCTACAAATTAACATTCCTACCCCTTCCAGTTGTCATAGTTTTGTCATAGTCCAGTTTTCATCTGCTTTCATGCCATTTCAAGTTCCTTTAAACAGTTCTTTATTTGGTTTCATTTATCTTTTTTATTATCCCCTTTTTAAAATTCCTATGTAAAATAGTACATGTATATAAGGTACCATGTAAGATTTCAGTACGTGTGTATATTGTGTAATATTAAAATCAGGGCAAATATATCTATCTCCTTGTGTTAGGTTTTCATTTCTGTGACCAAAATACCTACAAGAACAACTTAGAGGAGGAAAATATTACTTTAGCTCATGGATTTAGAAGTCTAAGTACTGGAAAGGGCATGATGGAAGAAAGTTTCTCAACTCATGGAAGCCAGGAAAAGGTTGGAGAAGACAGAGAGAGTGGGAGAGGTGGGGGAGGCATAGGGACAAATTATAATCCCAGTGTCCTGTCCCCAGTGACCTACTTCCTCTAATCATGCCCCCACCTGTGTATCCTTACCACCCAGTAAGCCATTCAAATTTTCAACCCTTTGAATGGCTTAACCCACTGATTAGGTTACAGCCCTCATAAAATCTATAATAATTTCATCTCTTAATATTTTGCATTGTCATATGTACTTTCTGGGGGAACATCTCATATCCAAATCATAATGCTCCTCAAATAATTGTCATTTATTTTTAAAAATATACAGTACATTATCAGTATCTGTAGGTAGTTATTCCATTCTGCAATAGAACATAAGAACCTCTTTATTATACTTAACTGTAGATCAATAGACATTGATCAAACTGTCCCTAACCCCCCTTTCCCACTACTCTGTTCAGCCTTTGGTAACTGCTATTGTTCTTTCAACTTTGATGAGATTAACTACTAGATTTCACATATGAGTGAGACCATGCAGTATTTCTCTTTCTGTACCAGGGTTATTTCACTTAGGATAATTACCTCCAGTTCCATCCATTTTTGTGGGGAGGGAATGACAGGACTTAATTCTTTTTATGGTCTGGTCATTGTGGAAACTCACATTTTTTTTTTGATTCATTAGTTGATGGACACTTACTTTGTTCATAATTGACTATTGTGAATAATGCTACTGTAAACTTGGGAGTGCAGATGCCTTTTTGGCATACTACTTCCATTTCTTTTGGATGTGTACCCAGTAGTGGGATTACTGGATCATATGGTAGTCCTTCTATTTTTGAGTTTTTGAGTAGCCGCCATATACTGTTTTTCATAATAGATGTCCTAATTTACATTCCCACCAACAATGTGCATGAGTTCCCTTTTCTCCGTAATCTCACCAGCACTTTTTATCTCCTGTCTTTTTGATAATATCCATAGTAATTAGAAAGGGGTTATGTTTTATTGTTGTTTTCATTTGTATTTTCATGATGATTAGAGATATCGAGCAGTTTTTTCATACATGTTTTGGCTATTTGTGTGTCTTCTTTTAAGAAATGTCTATTTAGGTGTATTGGCCATTTTAATTAGATTATTATTTTTTTTTTGCTCTTGACTTGAGTTCCTTATAAGCCCTGGATATTAACTCCTTGTCATATTGTATAATTTACAAATATTTTCTCTCAGTTTATTCACTCTGTCAATTATTTTCTTTGAGGAATAGAATGGTTTTTAGCTTGATTTAACCCTATTGTCTATTTTTTCTTGTTTTATTAGTTTTAGTTATACATATTAGTGAGGTTCATTTTGGCATATTCGTAAATTCATATAACATAATTTGCTCTATTTTAATTTCTGGTACTATCTCATTTCTTTTTCCTCTATTCATTTCCTCTATACTTGTCTTTCTTGTATTTATTTATTTTTATAATTGGTGCATTATATTTATACATAAAAGTGGAATTCATTGTGATGTATTCATACATGCACATCACAGTTTGGTGAATTTCATTCCACTATTCTTCCCCTTTCCCATGCCTCTCCCACCCTCTCAATCCCCTCCGACTCCAAAGTTCTCTCTTTTATTTTCATGACATACCCCCATTTTAAAATTCCTTATTTCTCTCTAGCTTCCTCATATGAGAGTGAAGAGTTGACCCTTAACTCTCTAATTCTGACTTATTTCACTTAGCATGATGTTCTCTAGTTTCATCCATTTATCAGAAAATGCCATCATTTCATTCCTCTTTATGGCTGAGTAAGAGTCCATTGTGTATATATACCACATTTTTTTAAAGAGTATATTCTTTTATTGGATTTTGTTCATACATGTTGTTCTCAATAATAAAATTCAATAAATTTGATTCCTTAATCATAAAAACTTGCTGTACACATTATTTACATGTTGTGCAAAAGTCTATAGCCATACAAAACATCACAAGGATTTAATTGACTCTATGCATGGTACCATCACACAGGAGGGAGGTAATTAAGTAATATACATTCAAAGATTAAATTATAGATGGCACAGTGTATTTGGCACTGCTCATTAATATGACATCTTCTCAGAGACAGGCAATCTCAAACCTCTGTCACAATATAACAGAATTTGCTATTCACATTAAAACTAGCTTTTGAACTTTATAACACAACCAATTAGTTTTAAGAAGCAAAGCACAACCAGAATTGGGAATGGAATTCAAACTCTCCAACTTCTTGCTATGCTACAAGCTGCCATCCATAAAGTAGTTTTAATTTGATAATTTTTTCCATTGTGGGGAGTGTTGAGAAAAATTTAAAAGAAAATAGCCTTTAATACACATACAGACACATTTTTCTTTACAGCTATCAGTTCTTTTGGGGGAGTGCAAAGGGAGCCCTGATGATGCAGAACTTGTGATAATTTTTGCAGGAATGATAGAATGACCAATGTTATTCAAATTGTACAGATTGTACAAGCAGTCAAACTCATTTGAGAAGGTCCTGGAATGTCTATATTCAATTTCAGAACCCTTAGCAACATGTTTCAAGTATTTCTTCCCAGACTCAGGTCATGGGCTAGAGTTTTATTTTGATGTACATACACTATTATGAAATAGAAGAGAAGCATAAAAACTCAATATTAACTCTTTAGGGACCTGAGCTATATCCCAATGGATAATTTGACTAACTTCATTTTAACAAACATCATATCCCTTCACTTCAACTGGGCCAATTAATTTAACTCATTAAAGTTGAACATACTCCAGAATGGTTATAAATAACATTTATATCTATCTTATTTGTAAAAGGCAAAAACTCAGTCTTAAATTAGCCAAAAACAAAAACAGAAACTCTCAATAAAACATGGATCACAGCACAGGGAAATAAATGAAAAATTCTCTAATAAATTAAGACTTTAAAAAAGGTTGTATAAAGAACTGAAGTGCAAAGTAATGTCACTGGAACAAAATTTAGTTTAATCATTTTTATTTCAAGTGTATTTTTAAAATCATAAATGGGGTTTTATAATCCAAAGCTGAAACATTTATTCTTCATCACTTTAGAATCTAACAAGCAATTCTAGACCATGCTTTCCAAATTCAGTCTTCTTTGCAGTTTTTCAGACTTCTGAGACCTAGTATTTATACTACTCCATTCTAAATGTATAATTTTAGATAACCACTGTATACTTGTTGGTAAGAGAGTTTTTTGAGAACAGTCCATCAAATATAAAGAATAGTTTCTGTCCAAGGATCACTAGTGAGGGGAAAATATATTAAACACCTTTCAAGAAATCATTTATTCATTTAAAAAACAGAACCAGTGAGTTCTCTGTCATAAAAGAGAACATATACAATTAATCTAAATTATTTTTGTAGACTTTGGTAATATTTTTCCCCACACACAGGCCTTAATCCTACTTTATTTTTTATGCAAAGTCACCACGGGAATTTACTGGGAAAAAAGAAAATCCCAGGTGTTATTTCAAAGAGGAACAGGTTACTTCTAAGGAAAAGAGCTGCCGTGGTAATTTCTCTCAAATGCTCATTTTAAATAAAATAATTAATGGAAATATTTTTTAAACCAACTTTGGATACTATGTAGCATTACACAAAATAGGAAATCAAAACTTCTCTTTTCTAGGAAATTTTCCACCTTTACTTTAAAGATCACAACTTATTCACCTTTTTTTCCCTCTTCTGACTGCTTAATTCAATATTTGAAATTTTTTAAATTCTGCATTTCAGTGTAGCAAGAGTTCTTTTTGAAATGTTCTTCACAACACAGAACACAGACACCAGAGCAATGTTCTCAAGTCACATTGTTTAACTACAATAAAGTAAGAAATGAAAATGGACGGATATCTTACAATAGGTATTCTCTCTCCTTTGAAGAGGAGCAAACTTTTAACAAGTGAGCAACACAGAACTCCATTCCTCTGCAACTCCCTCAAACTAAGAATGCCTCCATTTAATAATATATTATTTTAAAAATTAAAGTTTGGTCACTAGGAAAGACAGAACAAAAATTACTCCCTTCTCCCCAAACCACAACCCAAACAGTTCTAGTGACTCCCTCTCTCTACTCCCCAAAAAACAGGGAAGTAGTAGGAGTCCAAAGCTTTACATCTGAAATCTCAGCTCCTAAATCATTGCTGCTATTTGCTCAAAGTTGTAGGTCTACGTATTTCATTCTCCAATACTTCCCCTATTTATAAGTTTATTTCCATACACACACACATGCACACACACACACACCCATACACTCACTCTCAAGTAAGACACTTTTTTGTGTTTGTTGATAAATTATGAGGAATATGAACTAGGTGTGCACAGGGTTTCATAGGTGCTTTGTAAACATCAGAGTCACTTGGGTCTTTTTCTCCAAAGCCTGAAATCAAATTATGCAACCAAGGATCACTATTTTCCCAGACACTGTCCACAGGCTGCATATTGACGAAGGGCAGAGAAAAAGTCCTCATAACTGATGTTTAGGTGGGAAGGCAAAGAGACAATCTCAGTCAATCTGATTTGCCAGGGAAGAAAGCCTAATGTGCTGTCCACAGGACCAAACTTCAATACTAAATCAGGATCAGGGAAACCATTTGAACTTAGTAAACTGTCTAACATATCTACATCCAAATCTGTAGATCTCTTTTGCTGCTGGGCTACTAACTGGCAAAAGTCCTGAGCAACTCTCACAATATCTGCTTTTCCATCTTCTGGGGACATCACCTTCACTGCCAAATGGCAATTTAAAACTTGATCATCTTTGTCATTACTATTTGCAAACTCTGGTGAGTATTTGGAACAATCTAGGCCCAGAAGTTCCTGCTGCTGTTTTAAAATTTCATCCATCAATCTGGAATTATTTCTTTTGAAAATACCTTGGTGGTCATAGACACTAATGTAGGAGATACCCACAGCCATACACTACACCATGATGCTCACGATGTCCGAGAAGCTGGGCTCCTATACCACATTTTTTATCCAATTGTCTGTTGATGAATACCTAGTCCAGTTCTGTAACTTACCTATTGTGAATAGTGGTACTATAAACATCAGTATTTATGTATCACTTTATATGTTGATTTTAGTTCTATTGGAAAAATAACAAGGAGTGGTATAGCTGAGTCATGTGGTGGTTCCATTCCTAGCTTTTTGAGGAATTTCTACATTGCTTTCCAAAGTGATTATAGTAATCTGTAGTCCCACCAACAACACGAGTGTACCTTTTTCCCCATATCCTCCTGAGCACTTATTGCTGCTTGTATTCTTCATGGTTGCCATTCTAACTGGAGTGAGATGAAATCTCAGTGTAGTTTTGATTTGCATTTCTCTAATTGAAAGGGATGGTGAGCATTTTTTTTCATATATTTGTTAGTCATTTGTATTTCTTCTTTTGAAAAATATCCATTCAGTTCATTTGCCCATTTATTTATTGTTTGTGGTGTTCAGTTTTTTGGTTTTTTTTTGGTTGATTTTTTTTTATCTTTTCTCTTTTGGAACTGGGGATTGAACCCACAGCTTCGTGGATGTGCAGCTGGTGTTGTTTTTTGAGTTCTCTTTATATTCTGGATATTAATCTCCTGTCAGAGGAGTAGCTGGCAAAGGTTTTTCCCCATTCTATAAGCTATCTCTTCGGGCTCTTATTCCCTTTGCTGTGCAGAAGCTTTTCAATTTGATGGCATCCAACTTATAGATTTTGGTTTTATTTCTTGCACTTTAGGGGTCTTGTTAAGGAAGTTAGTGCTTGTACCACTATGTGGAAATGTTAACCCTATGCTTTCTTCTAGCAGGTGAAGTTGTTTCTGGTGTAATTCCTAGGTGTTTGATCCACTTTGATTTGACTGTTGTGAGGAGTGAAAGATTTTACTGTTTCACATATGGATATCCAGTTTTCTGAGAACCATTTGTTAAAGATACTATCTTTTCTCTGATGTATGCTTTTGGCTCCTTTGTCAAAGATCAGTGACTATATGTGCGTAGATTTGTCTCTGAAGGAAATTAAAGGGATACAATAGGAAAATAAAAACTCAAAATATCTCTATTTACTGATGACATGATCCTATATATAGAAGACACACCCCAGAAAAGGTGCATAGCTGTAATCCAAGTGACTTTGGAGGATTGGGTAGGGGAATTGTACGTTCAAAGCCAGGCTCAACAACCTAGTGAGGTTCTAAGCAACTTAGTGAGACATCATCTAAAAATAAAGAAGTAAAATTCCCAGCAGTTCAGGAGGCTGGTGCAGGAGGATTGCAAGTTCAAATCCAGTGTCAGTAAATTAGCAAGGCCCTAAGCAACTCAACGAGACCCTGTCTCTAAATAAAATATTAAAAAGACAGCAATGTGGTTCAGTGTTTAAGCACCCCTAGTTTTAATCCCCAGTACTGAAAAAAAATGGTGAGGGAGCTGGGGATGTGACTCATTGGTACAGGGACCCTGGATTCAATTCCCAGTACAAAAAACAAAACAAGACCACACACACACCACCACCACCAACAACAAAAATCAATTCCACAAGAAGACTTCTAGAGCTAATAATATTCAACAGATTTCAGGATATAAGATCAACATTCAAAAATAGCTCTCCTATCATCCAATAATGAAACTGCTGAGAAAAAATATCAGGAAAATAATTCCATTTACAGTAGCCTAAAATAAAAATATTTGAGAAGAAATATAACCAAGGAGGTGAAAGATCTCTACAGTGAAAATTTTAGAACACTGAGGAAAGAAATTGAAGAAGATGTCAGAAAATGAAAAGATCTGCCTTGGATAGATACAATTAATATTTTTAAAATTGCCATATTTTTAAAAGCACTCTATGGATTCAATACAACCCCCATCAAAATACCAATTATAATCCTCATGGAACTAGAAAAAAATCTAAAATTCATATGGAATAATAGAGACAAATTAGCCAAAGCAATCCTGAGTAATAACAGTGATGCTGAAGCCATCACAATATCTGATGTCAAATTATCTACAGAACTATAGTAATAGAACACCATGTAATTGGCATAAAAACAGACATGAAGGCCAGTGGAATAGAATAGACTACACAGAGACAAACCCACATAGGTACAGTCATCTACTTTTGTTTTTGTTTCCTGTACTTTTGGGATCTTTAAAAAAATTCTTGACCATTCCATTGTCCTGGAGCATTTTTACCTATGGCATTCCAAGTAGTTTTATAGTCTCATATCTTATATTTAAAATTTCAATTGATTTTGAGTTGATTTTGATTAACTGGTGAAAGATAAGGGTTCAGTTTCATTCTTCTGCCTACAAGTATACAATTTAATTTCCACAGCACCCATTTTTGAAATGATTGCCCTTTTCTGGTGTGTGGTCTCAGCATCTAAGTTGCAGGTCATTTGGCTGTAGCTGCATGGCTTTACTCCTGGGTTTTCCTTTTCCAGTGGTCAATGTGTCTGCTTATGTCAACCTTGTTCTTTTGATTAGTATATTTTTGTAGTAAACTTTAAAGTCAGGTAGTATAATGCCTCTTGCTTTGTTCATTTTGCATAAAATTGCATTGACTATTTGGGAATTTTTCATGGTTCCATATGAATTGTAGGATTATTTTTTCTTGTTCTGTAAAGAAAGTCATAGGCATTTTGATAGGAATTGCGTTGATTCTGCAGATCAATTTCAGTAGTACAGCCACGATATTGATATTGATTCTTTTGATCCATGAACACAGGACACATTTTTGTGAGTCCTGTTCAATTTCTTTTAGCAATATTTCATAATTTTTATTGTATAGACCTTTCACTTCTTTTGCTAAATTCCCTGGTATTCTTGTAGTTATTACAAATGGGAATTTTTTTCTTTATCAAATGTTTCCCCATCGGCATATACCAATGCTAATGGTTTTGTGTGCTGATTTTCTATGTGACTTAAATTTGTTGAATTCATTTATTAGTTTTAATAGTTTTGGGGTGCAGTTTTGATGTCTTCATATATATAAGATTATGGTGTCCATAAACAATGACAATCTGACTTTTTCCTTTCTAATTTGAGTGCTCTTTATTTTTCCTTTCCCGTTTTTTTTTTCTTTTTTTGGTTAGAACTTCCAGTATTGTGTTAAATAAAAGTGTTAAAAGTGGGAATCCTTTGCTTTTTCCAGATCTTCAAGAAAAATCTTTCAGGTTTTCTGCATTCCATATGATGTTGACTGCAGTCTTATTATATAGTCTTTATTGTGTTGATGTACATTTCTTCTATACTTAAGTATTTCACAGTTTTTACCATGAAGGGGTGTTGAATTTTAGCAAAGGCCTTTTCTTCACATTTTTTTAAAAAATATTTTGAGTAGATCCTATGTTTAGGAAGACTGCATGACTCTGCTATTGTAATCTGATGTATCTCTCTTTTTGTATCTTATTGATGAATGAATTATTCAGATATGAATTCACCTGGAAGGGGAACTGGATGACCTGTGTGATGGAGTTGTCTCTTACTAAAGGTGTTTACTAAAGAATTTGGAGCCACTTGAGTTCCCTTTGGAACATAATCTTAGTTGGCTCCTAAGATCTGGGGCCCAGCCCAGAGGATCATTTTACTTCTAATACTTTAAAACCATCCCTGGAACTGGCCTCTAGGAACTGTAATGCAGACTCCTCTAGAGAGCCTGAATTAACCTTGGGTCTGCTTTGTGTTCAGACAACTGATTTTTTCTTCATTAATTGGCTATTTCTAAAAGTTTAGCTCCACTTATCTTGTTGGTTTCCTGGTCTTACTGAACTTGGTATGAATTGAAAAACATCACGAAACTTATATAAATGTAGTATTTCTAGATGCATATGTTGCCTGAGGAAATTATTGTCATTCACATCTCATACTTTTGAAATTCTGGGATGCGTGGGGTAGTTGTCAACCAAAGGATAAAAATCCTTGATTGATAGTGAAGATGTTTGTGTGATTGCTAAAAGGAATTTTCTTGATTATATTATAACAAGATAAAATTTAAACTAAACACAATCCAACCAGTGTATTCATTAGGAGGTATATAGAAAAGTAAAGGCAGTGTGAGCTGAGGGAGTTCTTAGGATAATTGAGTCATTGACTATATTAAAATTACTCTTCTTGGGCCAATATTAGAGCTAAGTCTTGACTGGAAGTGTCATTGACAGTTCAATTGAGAGGATTAAAGAAAGAAAGATAGAATATAGAACCAAGACATATGATGGGGTAGAATAGGAAAACATGTTTAACACAGGCGTCAGTGACTGCCATTTTTGGGGCCAACAGTTGCTCATCTTGCCTGACTTCAGTATTGAATCAACTCAGAACATATGCTTCAAAAACCTTTGAAAATTTTAATAGTTCCAGATGTTAATGATTTATCTTAGATTTGTTCTGACTACAGAATGGCTCTTTCTAGCTGCCATTTTCCTGGTTTCTCTCCATTGATCTAACTGGTCTACAGTCTAGCATATATTTCCAACAAACCTTTCAGTTTACATTGAATTGCCTTTCACATAATCTCCATGATTTTTGAGAGAACCTGTAAGTTTGAACTTTTCCATACTTTGTTGCAAATTAAGATGATTCTTTTGGGGAGAGATTGAATGCTTTCTGTTCTATAGCTTCATTCTCCCCTGGGCAAATTGTCTAAGCTATGGCTCTAATTCTGGGGTGGGGGCTGTGTGAATAATGCTACACTTTTCTCTGAGGGATAACTTCATGTTGAGTTCTGGTGAAGGGGTGTTAGTGGTGCTGCAGGTCTTGTCAGCTTGCAATTTTCAACATGGACCACTGTCCTACTAACCAGATCAAGGATACTTGAGGCTACATAACTCTCAGCAGTGTTGTAACCATGTTACACTCTCCATCTCATGAGTGGGGGCTGGAAGGAAGAAGGGAGGTCCTATCTCTCAGTCAAAGTGGCCCAAGAATTTAATCTCAGCAACATGTAGTTTACACCAGGATAAAACCTACTAACATCTTGTGGTGTGTTAATATGGTGAATTATATGGGTTTTCATGATAATGCACTGCTATCTTAATTAATATATACTATATTTATGATAGGGTTTATATGTGGTGGTATAAGTCCACACATTTTGTTCTCCTTCTTCAAATTTGCCTTGCCTAATCACTGCCCTTTATATTTATAGATAAGTTTCAGAATCAGCTTATAATTTTCTGAAAAAAGTCTGCAGGAATGGGCAATGTATTGAAGATATAGGTTAACTTGGGGAAGTCTTAAAAATAATTAAAATTAAAAAATATGATGTATTTCTCCATTTAGTTTTTCCTTCAGTTTATTTTAATAATGTAGACTTTTCAAATTAGAGGTGTTACATGTATTTCTTCTACTGATGCCTTGAGGTCCATTTTTCAAAACTTTTTTATGGCTATGTAGAATTATGATGGATTTTCCGTATTGGCTTTTTATCCAGGGACCTTGTTGTGTTGTGTTATACTTCTTGTAGTTTATTTACCATTTCTTTTAGATTTTTACAGGTACACTCATATTGTGTTCAGTTAGAGTGGAACATAAGAGGGAGTAGCAGGCATCCTTGTATTCCGTCTAAAAAGTTTTTGATATTTCCTTGTCAACTTTGGTCAAATCCCTTTTTGTTCATTTACTTGATGACCTATAAGTGAGTTTAGACTTCAGATTTCAGTTCTTTCATTCTTCAGTGTTAAATCTATTGTCTTATTATTGTGCAGTGCCTGGCTAGTGGGGAATTGTGTGTACTTGATATTTACTCTACCAAGGAGTACACTCTGTGCTTCTCTGGGCAGACACCATCAGCTCATTACTGTATCACTCTATATATTGCAGGAACATTCCAGTTGAAGTACCTATTAAATCATGAGATGTCTATGAGCTGGTTAGTGAAGCACAGAATGCTAACTTTTTCTTTGTCTTTTAAAACCTTTTTATTATGGAAAAATTTAAATAGAAAAGTAGCCAAAATAATATAAAGCTTTGCACCTTTAATCACCTAATTGCAAGAATTATAAATACTGTATATGGCCAATTTTGTTTCAGTTGAACACCCACCCACAAATCCCTCCCACCCCAGTTAATTTTATTTCTATTTATATTTTCCTAGTTATCAGCAGTTTTCTTTTTTTTTCACCACAGATAATTTTAAATCAAATCCTGAACATATGATTTCACTTATACATACTTCAATCTGTATCTCTAAATTGTAAGGATTTTTTATAGCCACCAGAAGCTAATTTTTTAAAATTAGAGCATTATAGCCATACATAGTAGTTGGGTTCATTTTGAAAAAAAAATGGGCATGCATGGAATTTGATTTCAATTGCCCTCCCCCCTTGTTCTTTCACTTCCTCCCTCCCCCTATGCTCCTTCCTCTATTCAACTGATCTTCCTTTCTCTCCTGTGTTAATATTTCTTTGAAAGTTTCTACACATACATAAAGGTGAAATTCTCTATAGTACATTCATATTCTTGATAATTGCCATTCTGATTGTAGTGAGATGGAATCTTAGCATAGTTTGGTTTTCATTACCCTTATTGCTATAGGTGTTGAACATTTCTTCATATACTTGTTGGCCATTTGTTTTTCTTCTATTAAGAAACATATGTTTAGTTCCTTTCCCCATTTATTGGTTTAGTAATTTATTATTTTGATGTTAAGTTTTTTGAGTTCTTCACATATTCTGGATATTAATCTCCTGGATATTAATCTCCTTCACATATTCTGGGTATTTCCTCTGCAAAGATTTCCCCCTATTCTGTAGGCATTCTCTTTATTTATTTATTTATCTATTTATTTATTTTTATACTCTTAATCATTTCCTTTGCTGTGTAGAAACTTTTAAATTTTCTGGCACCCCACTTATTGATTCTTGGTTTTATTTCTTGAGCTTTCAGGGGTCTTTTAGAGGAAATCAGTGCCTGCACCTATATGAAGGACTGTTGACCCTATGATTTTTTTAAGCAATTGAAGGTTTCTGGTCTAATTCCTAAGTTCTTCATTGATTTTGACTTAGCTTTTTGATCAATTTTGACTTAATTTTTGTGCAAGGTGAGATATAGGGATCTGGTTTCATTCTGCTACATATGGATATCCAATTTTCCCAGTACCATTTGTCAAAGTATCAGATTTGGCTCCTTGGTCAAGTATCAGATGATTGTAAGTATGTGGTTGTCTCTGTGTATTCTATTCTACTCCATTGTATTCATGTTATTTTGATGCCAATACCATGCTGTTTTTGTTACTAGAACTCTGTAGTGTAATTTGAGGTCAGGTATTGTGTTGCCTCCTGTATCACTCTTCTTGCTCAGGATTGCTTTGGTTCCTCTGGATCTCTTATTCTTCAAAATGACTTTAAGGACTTTTTTTTATATTTCTGTTAAGAATACTATTGATAATTGGGGGGGGATTGCATTGAATCTGCCTATCCAAAAACAAGGGAGGTCTTTTCATCTTCTAATATCTTCTTCAAATTCTTTATTCAGTGTTCTATAATTTTTATCATTAGTTTTTTTTATCTCCTTGGTTAGATTAATGCCCAAGTATTCTAGTTTATTTTTGAGGCTATTGTGAATGGGGTGGTTTTCCTGATTTCTTCCTCAGCTGAATAGCTGTTGGAGTATAAGAAAGCTATTGATTTATGAGTATTGAACTTGTATCCTCCTACTTTGCTGAATTCAGTTATCAGCTCTAGAAGCCTCTGGTGGAATTTTGGGTCTTTCAAATACATAATCATGTTGGCAGTTAGGGATAGTTTGAGCTCTTCTTTTCCTATCCCTTTAATTTATTTCTTTACCTAATTGCCCTGGCTAGAGTTTCAAACAGTATGATTTATGGAAGTGGTGAAAGTGGGCATCCTTGCCTTGTTCCAGTTTTTAGAAGGAATGTTTTCAATTTTTCTCCATTTAGAATGATTTTGGCCTTGTATTTAACATTTATGAATTTTACAATGTTGGGATATGTTCCTATTATCCCTAGTTTTTTTAGTGTTTTGAGCATGAATGGATGCTGAATTTTGTCAAATGCTGTTTCTGCATCTATTGAGATAATCATATGATTCTTGTCTTTCAATATATTGATGTGGTGAATTACATTTATTGATTTCTGTATGTTAAACCAACTTTTCATTCCTGGGATGAACCTCACTCAATCATAGTGCATTAACTTTTTAATATTTTATGCAATTTGCTAGTAGTTTATTAAGAATTTTTGCATTTATGTTCATCAGGGATATTGGTCTGAAGTTTTCTTTCCTTAATGTGTCTTTGTCTGGTTTTCCCATATCAGGATGATTCCAGTTATAAGGAATGCATTTGGGAGTGTTCACTGTTTCAATTTCATAAAATTATTTGAGAAAGACTGGTATTAGTTCTTCTTTAAAGGTCTGATAGAACTATGCTGAGATAATAAACAGGTGCAGAAGAAAGTAATTAAAATGAAAATAAAATTATATTAATAAATATATATAAAATATTTTCAAACCTATTCATGCAGTGAAAGCACCCCTTCCACAATCCTGAAGAATAGAAAAACATAAAAAAATTAAGAAAATGTAATTAAATTAAATTTTGAAAAAATTACAAAATTAAAATTAAAAATTGAAAAGATGTGGGAATACAAAAAGCAAAAGAGAGAAGAAAATATAACATTGTGAATTGAGCAGCTGTGAACATGGATGTGGCTGCATCACTGTAGTAATCTGATTTTAAGTCCTTTGGGTATAGGTCAAGGAGTGGGATAGCAGGGTCAAATGGTGGATCCATTCCAAGTTTTCTAAGGAATCTCCACACTGCTTTCCAGAGTGGCTGCACCAACTTGCACTCCCACCAGCAATGTATGAGTGTATCCTTTTCCCCACATCCTCGCCAACACCTGTTGTTGCCTGTATTCTTAATAAAAGACATTCTAATTGGGGTAAGATGAAATCTTAAGGTGGTTTTGATTTGCATTTCTCTTATAACGAGGGATGTTGAACATTTTTTCATAAATCTGTTGATTGCTTGTAGATCTTCCTCTGTAAAGTGCCTGTTCATTTCCTTGGCCCATTTATTGATTGGGTTATTAGTGTTCTTGGTGTAAAGATTTTTGAGTACTTTGTAGATTCTGGAGATTAGTGCTCTATCTGAAGTGTGTGTAGCAAAGATTTTCTCCCACTCTGAAGGCTCTCTCTTCACATTGCTGATTGTTTCCTTTGCTGAGAAAAAGCTTTTTAGTTTGACTCTATCCCAATCATTGATTCCTGCTTTTATTTCTTGCACTTTGGGAGTCATGTTAAGGAAATCTGGTCCTAGGTCAACATGATGGAGATTTGGACCTATTTTCTCTTGTATTAGGTGCAGGGTCTCTGATCTAATTCCTAGGTCCTTCATCCATTTGAGTTGAGTTTTGTACAGGGTGAGAGATATGGGTTTAGTTTCATTTTGCTGAATATGGATTTCCACTTTTCACAGCACCATTTGTTGAAGAGGCTATCTTTTTCCACTAAATGTTTTTGGCTCCTTTGTCAAGTATGAGATACCTGTATTTATGTGGATTTGTCTCTGTGTCCTCTATTCTGTACCATTGATCTACCTGTCTATTTTGGTGCCAATAGCATGCTGTTTTTGTTACTATTGCTCTGTAGAACATTTGAAGGTCTGGTATTGTGATACCCCCTGCTTCGCTCTTCTTCCTAAGAATTGCTTTAGCAGCTCTGGGTCTCTTATTCCTCCAAATGAATTTCATGATTGCTTGCTCTATTTCTATGAGGTCCATTATTGGGATTTTAATTGGAATTGCATTGAATTTGTATAGTACTTTTGGTAGTATGGCCATTTTGACAATATTAATTCTCCCTATCCAAGAACCTAGATGCCCTTCAATAGATGAATGGGTAAATAAACTGGGGTATATATACACAATGGAATATTATTCAGCCATAAAGAAGAATAAAATTATGGCATTTGTAGGATGATGTTGGAGACTGTCATGCTAAGTGAGATTAGCCAATCCTAACAATCCAAAGACTGAATGATCTCTCTGATAAGTGAATGATAATGCATAATGCGGGGTGGAAGGGATGCAAGAATGGTGGAAGGATAGATAGCATAGAGGGAAGGGAGGGTGACTCTACTTTGTGTACAACCAGATAAACAATATCTGTACTCCACTTGTGTTCAATGAATAATAAAAAAAATATAACATAAAAATCTTAACATTGTAGGGTGGGATGGACTGGGGGCTTCTGGCAAACTCTGTACTCCCCCAGCAGGCTATTACAAAGCTCTAAATTGGAAGCTCTGCAGCTGGGGCTGAATCCTAACTGACCCTGAAACTCTGGGTGGGTATCTGAGACGTGAGCCATGACTCCTGCTGCTGGGGAGATTCTGGTCTCTGGTTGGCATCTGCATCCAGTAGATTCCACTTTTGGTGCTTCAGGTCTATACCTCCAACGTTTTGCCTCCTGCTGTGAATGTGCATTACATGAAGTGCCCTGGACTATGGGAGCTCCTTTGGCTGGTAGAGGGTATCCACGACAAGATGCTTTAGGCACAATTCTTTTGGCTCTGATTTCAGCCTATCTGATCCATGCAACTCTGGTGTCACAATAGGTGACTGCGGGGTCTGCTGGCAATGTCCTTCATGAGTTCCCAGTTCTCCTGTTTGTGCTCACTGCTGTTCAGTACTTATGTTTGGCAGCCAGTTTCTGCACCTGGAGGTGTTTTCCATGCCAGTGATCCTGATTCTCATCAGACTATACAGCTCTGGAATGAGTGATTTGGGGTTGGTTTTAATTGAACCATCTCCCCCATCAACTATGGAAATTAAGATCAGTCTCCCTCTGTAACCCACAGGCGCTAAGGAACTGCTGGGAAATGCACATTGACTTCTCACCATCCCATTTTACTCTACACCATCCAAAGTCCCTCCTTTCTTCTCTTGTCTCCCCCCAACTCCACCCCCCTTTATGAATCATCATCCACTTATCAGAGAAAACATTTGGCCTTTGGTTTCTTGGGCTTGGCTTATTTCACTTAGCTTGATATTCTCCAACTGCATCCACTTACCAGTGAATTTCTTAATTTTATTCTTCGTTATGGCTAATATTCCATTGTGTATATATACCACAGTTTCTTTATCCATCCAAAGATTTCTTTTTAATGACTGATTTCTTCAGCAACCATGCTTTCTATGACTGTATTTTTAAACATAGCATATTCCTGACCAAACTACAAGTTTCTTTATCCATTCATCTGTTGAAGGGCTTCTAGGTTGGTTCCACAATCTAGCCATTGTGAATTGAGCAGCTAAAACCATCAATGTGGCTGCATCCCTATACTTTGCATATGGTGTCTAGTCCCTGAAATTCTGGCACAACTCAGTGATGCTAGCAATCATCCTACTGATGAGCTACCTTTGAACTGATTTGTCTTCTGAGTAGACTCCGCATCAAACTCCATATTTTATGTTATCACATATTTTTAGGCTTTTACCGTCTCACCCATCACTCATATTTATATATTTTAGTCCCTTTCTTGATTTGTGACATGAACACCCTTGAAGAACTAGCTCTTGGAATTGCTTTCCATTTCTTTAAATAAGTTATCTGCAATTCTCTTTAATTCTTTTCCCTTTAACAGAAACCTACCTTTTACCACAAATTTGTTACTAATACAACACTTTCTTGCCTTAAGTCTTCTCTAGTGAGGAGAAGTAGACAGCTACCAAACATTGTTAAAGAAGGCATGGGGGCACTTGGATTGTGGCTCAGTGGTAGAATACTTTCTTACCATGTGTGAGGAACTGGGTTCAATCCTCAGCACCACATAAAAATAAATACAAAAATAAGATAAAGGTATAAAAATACTTAAAAAAAGAAGGCATGATTATAGATAATTGGAATATACCCAAGGTCAGAACTGAAAACCATGAACACCATCCTCAGCTTTAGCACCACATTACTACATAACCTCAAATAAGTGTCTTGTCTTATAGTACAGTAGTTTCTCCACATTCAGATAATCAGAACAATGTTACCATATTATGTTGTTCACTCAGGATCTCTAGATCATCACTTGCAGTTAAATCGTCAAACCCTGCCCAGCCTCTAGTAAATCCTGAATATTTAATAAATGAACAAATACTTACCTTACAGGTGTATTGTGAAAATAAAATGAAATAATATATTTGAGAGTGCTTCATAAGATTAGTCATGATAAATTTGCACTATGATTTCCCTCATTTGGGGAATTGACCATTACCTATCCAAAGCTCTCTTTTGTGTTGGTAGGATACCTATGACACTTATTTCTTTGCTTTTGTGGAGATTATTTATTTAGGTGTCCTTATCATAATTTCTCTCTCTCTAGACAAAGTGAGGTCCCAGTGTCTCAAACTCAGGTTTAATTTTTTTCTGTCTAATATAAATGGAGTGACTAAATTTTAGGCTTCAGAATATATACACCAGAAAGCTCTAAAAGAAAATGCTCAGCAGTGAAATTGAATGTAAGAGTTCATGTAGACAGTATGACTGTGCTGAATGCACAGAATGAGCAACATTTACCAGTCAACGGTATGGAACCCATAATAGCAGAGCAAGAAAAGTGGTATGTTGAGTTATAAAAGAATAAGAAAGGGTAAAAGGCAGAACCTGTAGACTTTTGTGAGATACTGATTGTTTTCAGCTGGTTCAGATACCACATCTCTGATGCTCTTGCCATGGATGGAATAAGGTCATTTTCCCCTAAGGATTCTACATGGAAAGGTCTTGAACAGTCTTTGGAACATTGTGAAGGTTGGAGAATTGGTGCTATGATTATGTTTTGGGGCATGTCCCGCCATGGTAGAGCTGGTCCAAATGTTGTGTTTTGTACATATTTAAAAAAAATCTTCCACTTTAATGAATTATACTGATTGATCCCTGAGGAAGGAATAGGATCTAGCAGAAAGAGACAAAAGGGAGAGAACGCCCACAAGATAGTGCCGAAGCCAAAAGGCAACTAGATTGATGATTATATTTTTATCTTTAAGGACACAGGAATTAATGTCATGAAGTTTTTGCACCTCAAGTTCAATTTAAGCTATTAATTCTTGTATATTGACAGGAGGGTCAAGTGTCATCTTGTCCTCTCTCAGGATCCAGCACTGCTTAACATATTCCTTATTCTAAACTTTGGTCCACCTAATTTAATGGAGGTCCTGGTTTGCTCAGGGAATGATGAGCCACCATTGAATTGCTTATAGTAGTTCTTTTTAGGAAATGGTAAAAGTAGAAGCTCTTAATTTTTATAGAAGGAGTTATTCTATCTGGAGCAGTGTAACAAGTTATTCGTTGAGAATTATTCAGTGGCAATATACATAGATCACTGGCAATATCACTCAGACTATAACAGTGTAAGAAGATTCTTCAAGGACTCAGTCAATATGTTAGAAACTTAGTGGGGAGTGAGTACAGAAATGAGGTACTTTTCTTGTACATGGAGGTAGGATAGGACTTTGCCAGATAGGATTACAGTATGTGGCACTGAGTGGTGTCCTATTCCCATCAGAATAAGAAGTCAGAGATTAAAATATAATTAGTAAGGTTGTAATAACCTCTTAGGACACATTGTTGTCACAGATAAAGATCAATCAGGCAATATTTCTGATTTGGGGTTATCAAAAGTCCCCAAGAGCCCATACTCATTTTTATAAATGAGATTAGTTGACTCACTAGAGTAGCTTTGTGGAATAACTAGACATCAATTTACTCTTTCAAAATACACACTGATTGACTGTTTTGAACATTATGTGCCTCCAAGTAGTGTCTCTTCTGGAAATATGAATATCTAGGCAATTCTACTATGCCTTGGCATGCCTCCTATGCAAGCTAGATAACTTTAAGCTGACATATAGGATTAGACAACCATAATATTTTTTGCCTAGATCACATTTTTCACCTTATCATTTTTAAGCTTTCAGGAGCCAATATCCAGGAGGTGATCAGTGGCAAAAAGTGAAAATGGAACCAACCATCCATCAGTAATGTCAGTCAAACCCAATGATTGCTGGGTATATTTAATTGACTGGGAATGGAAATTACTCATTTTAGAACTACTGATACCTTGGGGTTGACCCAGAAAAGATGTTTATATAGCAATAAAAATAATCTGAATTAGGTATTCAAAAGATTTGGAGTTTGAAACAACAATCAAGAGGCTGCTCAAGTAGACTGTTGTATTACTGTTCAAGACACATTTTAAAATAAGGAATTTATTTTATTATCTGTATCTGGAGTATTACATTGTAGTTAGCATAATATTCTTGGTGAGGGCCTATTCCAGTTTCACTTCCCTTATTTACAAGATGGTATGTGCATAGGAGTTCAAGTTTGTCAAGGACAGTATACTATGGAGTCACTCAATGAGATGAGATCATAGAAGTAGACTTAACTGCACATTAAGCATGAGGATTCTCATCAACAAGGTTCAAGGATAGTGAACCCTGGGCCCTAAGTGGAGATAAGATCATTGGAGAGGACCTCAGCTCCAGGAGTACTGTCTATCCGCTTGTCAGGAACTGAGCCTCAGATACCAAAACTACTACTAAGTCATATGCATGATGGGAGTGGGAAAATGAGAGGAGAGGGAAGGAAGCAGAAAGTAGATTCTATTTCAAATTTTTGAAGAACTCTTCTTTAATGGCAGATAGATATGGAGTCCTTTGCTGTGAGATAACAGGCAAAGCCATGCTAGTATGGGAAGAATGTTGTTAGCAGAAGCCCAAAGTAAAGGAGAGAACTATAGATCTTTCAGGATCTTAAACTGTAAAAGGCCAGGACCAAGAGGAATGTAAACATCAAAAGACAGATAATAGTATCTCTCCAGTATTCTTGTTTCCTTTGGGCTCCTCTTCATCTGTTAATGTGTATGGCTATCAGCAATGATTACTAGGGAGTTAAACCTAAGTCAGATGGGGAACAGGCTTAGTAAATGAACTATCCTAATATTTCTGCATCAATCAGTGATTTGACCTGAGTTAAAATCCCATGGTCAAGGTCATATAGTATTGGAATGGAAATACTATTGGAATGGAAAATTGGAATATTGGAATGGAAAATTGGAATATTGGAATGGAAAATACCCTTTTAGTATACAGACTGGATAAGTAGTACCATCATCGACTTGTCCTTTATGAATAAAAACAGCCTTTTATTGGGAATACTGTCATAACAACACCATCTGGAAGTATACTTAGTCTAATGGTGATAGCAGTTGGTAGGTCTAGATGTCATTTAGCAGCAATGTTCTGGTGTCCTTACTTGTGACCAAGTCACTTTTGATATCACAATGTATATACCTTTTCTGGGATTCATTCCGTTTTGGGAAAGAAGCTTGAGTTTGATGACCCTGTGTTCCCTGCTGGAACATAAATAGCATTAATGGCCTTCTTGCTGCGTAAGGCTGTCAACCATGTTACTTAGTGTTCCTTAAAACCAGAACCGGGCCTCATCTAACAAATCCACATCTCCGAAAGAAAGAAACCTTTCTACGTCCTCCAAACTTAAACACAAACACAATAAAGAGAGTCTGCACTGTCCTTCTATAAACATAAAAATGTATTGCTTCAGACAGAAATATATCTGAAGAAGGAAAAATGTGTTCTTAATATCAGCAGTACCTTTCTCAGGAAGTTTTATTACCAGAAATAGCAATAGCAGTAGTATGATGACAGATATTAGAGCCAAAACTCTAATTTTAGTTCTAATAATTACATTGAGTCAATTATAGTTGGAATATGGTCAAGGCCAAGCTAAGAATGGAGGTAGTGGCATAACATCTCCATAACAACTTCAGAGAACTTATAACTGGTACCACTGTGGAACACAAATAGGAATAGACTTGGCTGATAGTCTGCCAAATGTGGAGTCAAGGTGTACAATATTAGAAAGTGAAGTAGTCCAACTAGAGCATCATTAGAAAAGGTCTAGGTCTAGAGGCAGAGGCTAGTTATAAGGCAGTACGGTACAAAGCGAATTCATCAGGTAAAGCTAACTCAGATATGTTTTGAGGCACTGGGAACTAAGACATTAATATGTTAGGTAATTCTTAAACTTTGCTGATTATCAAGATCATCTAGAAAGCTTTTAGAAAACTAGATTCTTGGGCTCTATCTGATCACCACACCAGAATTTCTGAGAGTAGGGCCCTCAATTCATATTTTAAAAATAAAATAAAATTAAATTAACACGTCTCACCTGGAAATTCTGATCCTCTGCCCTTCAAATGGTCATTATTTCTAAAAGGTTATAATGAATCCAAAGATGTATAATTTTTTCCTGACCCACAGGAAAATTTGTCAGAGAATTTTGAAAATTTCTCAGAGAATTTTGAGATAGGTACATGAAAAATTTACTATTATGGATGTGATTGTATTGATAATAACTAGCATGTGGATAGTAATTTTTAAGTGTCTTTTCACATCCACCATCTCCAATCTAATTTAATTCTCACAATATTCCTGAGATGGCAGTTATCGATATGCCCATTTCACAGAGATAAAAACTGAGATTAAAAAGATTGGGGATAACTGTATTTATGTGGCTTTGTCTCTGTGTCCTCTATTCTCTACCACTGATCTACCTGCCTATTTTGGTGCCAATAGCATGCTGTTTTTGTTACTACTGCTCTGTAGTATAGTTGAAGGTCTGGTATTGTGATGCCTCCTGCTTTATTCTTCCTGCTAAGGATTGCTTTGGCTATTCTGGGTCTCTTATTTCTCCAAATGAATTTCATGATTACTTGCTCTATTTCTATAAGTTCTGTCATGGGGATTTTAATTGGAATTGCATTGAATCCATATAGCACCTTTGGTAGTATGGCCATTTTGATAATATTAATTTTGCCCATCTAAGAACATGGGAGATCTTCCCATATTCCAATGTTTTCTTCAATTTCTTTCTTTAGTGTTCTATAGTTCTCATTGTAGAGGCCTTTCACCTCTTTTGTTAGATTGATTCCCAAGTATTTTATTTTTTTGAGGCTATCGTGAATTGGGTAGTTTTGCTAAATTCTCTTTGAAAGTATTCATCACTTATGAATAGAAATGCATTAGATTTATGACTGTTGATTTTTTATCCTGCTACATTGCTGAATTCAATTATGAGTTCAAGAAGTTTTCTGTTGGAATTGTTTGGATCTACTAAATATAGAATTATGTCAAATATTGATAAATATTGATAAAATAGTTTGAGTTCTTCTTTTCCTATTTGTATCCCTTTAATTTCTTTGGTCTGTCTGATTGCTCTGGATAGAATTTCAAGGATGATGTTGAATAGTAGTGGTGAAAGAGGGCATCCCTGCCTTGTTCCAGTTCTCAGGGGGAATGCTTTCAGTTTTTCTCCATTTAGAATGATGTTGGGCGTGGGCTTAGCATAGATAACCTTTAAAATATTGAGGTATGTTCCTATTATCCCTATTTTATCTAGTGTTTTGAGCATGAAGGGGTGCTGTTTTTATCAAATGTTTTCCCTGCATCTATCAAAATGATCATATAATTCTTAACTTTAATTCTATTGATGTGATGAATCACATTTATTGATTTCCATATGTTGAACCAACTTTGCATCCCTGGGGTGAACACCATGTGATCATAGTACACTATCTTTTTAATATGTTTTTGTAAGTGATTTGCCAGAATTTTGTTAAGAATTTTTGCATCTATGACCCTGCACCTAATAGAAGAAAAAGTAGGTCCAAATCTTCATCGTGTCGGTTTAGGACCAGACTTCCTTAATATGACTCCCAAAGCACAAGAAATAAAAGCAGGAATCAATAAATGGGATAGATTCAAACTAAAAAGCTTTATCTCAGCAAAGGAAACATTCAATTACGTGAAGAGAGAGCCTACAGAATGGGAGAAAAATCTTTGCCACACATACCTCAGATAGAGCACTAATCTCCAGGATTTATAAAGAACACAAAAAACTTCACATCAAGATTATAAAGAACCCAATCAATAAATGGGCTAAGGAAATGAGCAGACACTTCACAGAAGATGTGCAAGCAATCAACATATATATGAAAAAATGTTCAAAATCCCTAGTAATAAGAGAAATGCAAATGAAAACTACCGTAAGATTTCATCTCACCCCAATTAGAATGCCTATTATCAAGAATACAAGCAACAATATGTGTTGGTGAGGATGTGGGGGAAAAGGTAAACTCATACATTGCTGGTGGGGTTGCAAATTGGTGCAGCCACTCTGGAAAGCAGTATGGAGATTCCTTAGAAAACTTGGAATGGAACCACCATTTGTCCTGGCTATCCTACTCCTAGGCCTATACCCAAAGGACTTAAAATCAACATACTACAGTGATGTAGCTACATCAGTGTATATAGAAGCCCAATTCACTACACCTAGTTTCTGGAACCAACCTAGACTTCCTTCAATAGATGAATGGATAAAGAAACTGTGGTATATATATATACACAATGGAATATTATTTAGCCACAAGGAAGAATAAAATGATGACATTTACAGGAAAATGGATGGAGTTGGAGAATATAATGCTAAGTGAAATAAGCCAATCCCAAAAAACCAAAGGCTGAATGATTTCTCTGATAAGTGGATTATGATACATAATGGGGGGGAGGCAAGAATGCAGGAAGAATCCATTGTATGGAGGAAAATGAGGGGTGGGGAGGAGTGACTGGAAGGAAAAATAATCGAATGAGCCAAACACAATTTCCCTATGTACATGTATCGCTACACAAACAGTGTGACTCTACTTCATGTACAACCAGAGAAACAAAAGTTGTACCCTATTCATGTACAATGAATATAAATTTAAAAAATTAAAGTTAATAAAAAAAAATTAGGGAAAGTTAGTTAATAAACAGTAAAGCCAGGACTTAATTTCAGGGTTCTTTGTGTTTCTTCTCTGTAGCATGAGAAAAAAAGCATGAAGATGGAATAAGAGTAAAGAGTATACCCTCCCAGAAAATCCCAGTTGGCCAATATTTGAATACCAAGGTTTGAAGGAAGTAATATATTTTCTAACAAAGGGTACAGGACACCATGATTTCAAAGCTGGAACAGAAAAGAGTTGGGCATCAATGGTATATGCCAACTTAGATGATGATTCCTCATAAGAAAATTGGAAGTTTAGGTGCTGGCTAATACTGATGTGAGAGAAAAAATATGGTTTTCTGGTTTAGCACTGAGGTTAAGGAAGTGCAGCTTGATGGAGTGTATTTGGAAGATAGAATTCTTCCTAGAATTGTGAAAGCAATAAGAAAACTGTAACAAAGCCATAGGAGGAAAAATCATTTATTTTGAGTTGAAAAATGGATAAGTTGGACTTTAGGCAAAAAGTCTGGGTTACCTGACAAAAAGAATGATACCACATCTCATTTGCAACACATTAACCTACATTGATTACAAAGAAGTCTGGAGATTTCTGAGCTAAAACAGAATCCTATTTAGTGAAAGATACCTATTACTGTCATCATGTCTAAATAGAACCATATTTCAAATTTTGAATGGACTTTTTTTTCATGTCACTTTGTGCACATGTGCAAGGGTCTGTCTTGCATGTAGACCTACCAGTGGAGCAGTTGAGTTATAGACTTTGTGCTTCTAAACATTATCAGACATTTCCCAATTGATCTCCTAAATGTTTGTACTCCTACACCCTCAGCAGTGTGTAAGAGTGCTCTTTGTTTTCCTTTCTTGCCAACATTTGGCACTATCATTCATCCATATTATTGCCAGCTTATACCTGTGAAATTGTGTTGTCTTATAATTTTCTTTTCTGTGATTATGTAGTGATATTGGACTTCTTAGGCTCAGAGGACATTCAAGTTCCTTTTTAAATGAATTACTTTTCTGATTTAAAGTTTTTATATACATTTTCAATTAATATTTATAGGTGATGTGAGGCAGGAATTTGCATTTATACGTGGATAACCTGTGATTCCAGCAAATTTTTAAATAGTTCATTCTTTACTTACTAATATATAATGTGCATCCCACCATGGTTCATGGTTCCATATATTCATAGGACAATTTCTGTGTTTTGATATGGAGGATCATTTGAATGGTAGTGTTTGTACTCATTTTCACTTTTAAGATCAAAGGTTTATACTTTAAAATTAATGTATAACATATATTTCAGTTCACTCTGTGTTATAGCTATCAAGAAAATGCAGAAGAATTTCCATCAACTGGAAATATTTCCTCATGCTTCTTTGTTGTTATTTATTCCTCTCACCAGCAACCCCTGGAAATCAGAAACAACTGATTTGTTTTCTGTGTTTAAAGTTTTACCCTTTCCAAGATGCTGTGTAGATGGAACCATATAGTATATGACATTTTTGTGTGGCTTCTTTCACTTAGTAATATACATTTATAATGTATTCCTGTTGTTTCATCAGTAGTTAAATCAATTTTATTGATTATTATTTCATTGTGTGGATATATTGTACTTTGTTGATCCACCAGTTGAAGGACATTAGGGTTTTTTTTAGTGTTGTTGATTATCAATAAAAATGCTATAAACATTCACATAAGGATTTTTCAAGTGACATAATTTATATTTATTTTGGCCAAATACCTAGGGGTATTATTGCTGAGTTGTATGATAAGGGTTGGTTAACTTTATAAGATACCTATAAAGTGTTTTTCACAGTGGACATACCATTTTGAATTCCCACCAGTAGTATATGAGAATTCCAATATTACTCTAAATACTTGCAAGGATTTGGTAGTATGCATTAACTGAAAAGTCAAGGTTCAAATGTTTTATCTCATATGTGGAAACTAGACCAAAATGGGTGGGGATGTCGGGGAGGAAATGTGCATGAAAATTGAAGATAAATCAGTAGAGTAGAAGAAGGGCATTGAGAGGAAGGAAAGAGATAGGAAAAGAGAGGAATTGTGAAATGAAATTGACCAAATTATGCTATGTACATACATGAATATACCACAATGAATTTTGTCTTTATGTATATTTATAAAGCACTAATTCAGAAAACTATAAACAAATAGAAGGAAGACCAGTAAAATAGAGGAAGTGGAATGGGGAATGGAGGAGGGGAGGGAAAAGGAAAGTAGTGGGTACTGAAGTGAAGCAGATTAAATTCCATGATTATATAATTATGTCAAAATGAACCCTAATATTATGTATCAATATAAAACAATAGTAAAAACATAAAAATATGCTTCTAATGTTATAACTGTCTTTATAACTTGTTTCTCCTGTTTGCATATTTGATGTGCTTACTTGTCTTCTGTATATTTTTGTTGGTGAAATATCTGCTTAAATGTTTTCCAAAAAATTTATTAGGTTGTTTGGTCTCATTGAATTTTGACACTTATTTATATATTCCAGATACATATCCTTTGTGAAAATAGTTCTCCCAATCTTTGACTTATCTTTTGATTCTTTTAAAGGTTTCTTTGAAGTAGTTTTTAATTTTTATGAAGTCTAACTTCTATATTCTGTGATTATTGTGTCAAAATTAAGAAAGTTTTTCCTTGACCCAAAGTCATGAACATTCTCCCTTATATTTTCATCTAGAAGTTTTAGATTTTACATTTAGGTCTATTTCCCACTTACAGTTAATTTTTGTTTAAAGTATTAAGAGTGCATTGAATTTAATTGTTTGGCCTATGTCTGCCTAGCACAAATTTTGGAAAAGATTATGCCTTCTACCCGGTATTATTACCATGGATGAAAAGCAACTGACCAATATGTGGACACATTTCTGAAACCTTCATTCTGTTCCATTGATCTGTGTGACTGTCCTTTTACCAATACCACACTGCTTTGATTGCTATGCCTTTACAGTACATCTTGAAGCACTGATACATTTTTTGGAGTCCTCCAAATTAAGAACATATTTTAAAATTGTATTTGACAATTTAGCTCCTTTTTCCTGCCATATAAGTTTTAGAATCAACTTGTGAATTTCTACCAATAAACACAAAAGAAACAAACAACAAAACAATTTAGATTTTATTTGAGATTGGGTTCAATCTATAAATCTGTTTAGGGAAAATTGAGTCTCCCTTAGCCTTTTCACTTCCTCTACACATGAAATCTGGAAGAGCATTTAGAGGTGATAGTCTGAGGTCTTTTCAACACTTTCTGTGCATGTGCAATCTTGACCATATGCATGGCTTTTGCAATTACCCACTATATGTGAGAGCTTTATAAAAGCCCTTGTCCATCCAAGTATTTCCTTCTCCAACCTTTTTGTCTAAGGGTTTTTAGCCTGTCAATTGCTTGTCTTGTCTGTTATCCCTAGCCCCAGGCTGCTGCCACCAATTCTTTTGTTTTTAGTACATTTGGCAAACATATCAAAGCAATCCCAATATATAGCATAATTCTATTTCATTCTGCAGTTCTTCCCTTTTCCTGTATTTCATTCTCCCTCCTCAATCCCTTTCTTCTCCTCCATTGATGTCCCTTCTATTTTCATGGGATACCTCCTTTTCCTGCTTATTTTGCTCTAGCTTTCACATATAAGAGAAACAATTAACCCTTTACTTTCTGAGTCTTGCTTATTTCACTTAGTATGAAGGTGTCTACTTCTGTCCATCTACTGGCAAATGTCATATTTCATTTTTCTTTGTGATTGAGTAATGTTCCATTGTGCATATGCACCACATTTTCTTTATCCATTCATCTATTGAAGGCCACTGAGGTTGGTTCCATAACTTGACTATTGTGACTATTGTGAATTGAGCGGCTATGAACATTGATGTGGCTGTGTCACTGTAATATGCTGATTTTAGATCTTTTGTATATACACCAAGGGGTGGGATGGCTGTAAGTGGGAATGTGCCAAGTTGGGTCAAACAAAGGCAAGCCATTGCATCAGTCCTTGCAGGACTGCCATTCAGGTTGAAATACTCAACCACATTTCTTTGAGATAAGATTTGTTAAGCTCATTCTGGAATTAGCAACCTGAACCCAGAATACAAATGGGAGCTGCCACTTATGTTATATGTGTTTATGAATATATCAAAATGAGTCCCAGAAATATGTATGACTATAGTGCATTAAACATTAAAAAAAAATTGTGACTAACAGAAACAATTTTTTGTGACTAACAGAATCAACAAAAAGTTGATTCTGACAGTTTCTCAAGCTTACGGGTTTTTGTTTTGGAAAGTTCCATACACTATCAATTATGAGGATATCACTCCTCTTTTATTCTTGATATTGTTAATATTTTATATTTTCCTTTGTTTTCTGTTCAGTCTGGGTAGAGTTTTATCGTTTTCTTTCGGTTTTCCAAAGAACAATCTTTTTAAAAAATTTTACACATGTGTGTATGTGTGTAAACACGCACACACATACACATTTGTATAAAATATATATGTACATTCACTCGTAATTTTTAAAAGAGAAGGTTTTTTGCTTCTCAAGCACAAGGCCATGGGTTCAATCCCCAGCACTGCAAAAAAAAAAAAAAAAAAAAAGAGTAGGTTTTAAATATTTCACTACAAAATGATAAAAATGTGAAATGATAGATTTGTTAATTAATTTGATTCAGTCATTCCATAATGTAAACGTATATCAGAGCAAGTTTATAATGACACTGCTTTTCTATATAGATTTTTCTGCATTGTTTTCTACTGTAATTTTCTTTATTCTGCTTGCTTGGAATTTATTTTATTCCTTTTTATACCGCTTAAGATGGTAGTTTATTGACATTTGACTCTTCTCTTTGTTTACATAATAATTTAATGCTATAAACTTCCCTTTAAGTATTTCTTTATGTACATCCCAGGACTTTGAAATGTTGTGTTTTCATTTTATTCAATCCATTATGTTTTGTATAATCCCTGTGGTTTCCTTCTTTATTTCTGTGTTATTTTATAAGTGTGTTCACTAATTTCTGAATATCTGGAGGCCTAACAGATAGTTTCTGTTACTGATTACATTTTTGTTTTTTTATTGTCAATGACTATAATTTATATTATTTCAGTTCTTTTAAATTTGTTAAGGTTTGTTTTAAGGCCTATCTCAGTGAATGTTCTTTTGCACTTGAAAAGATTAAATATTCTGTTGCAGGTGGTGGTTGAGGATGTTCACATCTTCATTATGTTCACTTACCAATTTCTCATAGAGGAATATAGACCTATCCAACAATAATTTTGGGTTTGTTTATTTTTCCCTTGATGCTGTTAGTTTTTGCCTCATTTATTTTAAAGCTTGCCTCATGTGTTTTGAAGCCCCATCACTAGATACATACACTTTAAACCTTGTAATACCTTACCTGTAATTTAATTAGTTAAACCTATCTTTTCAATTTTTCTGTTTTAAAGTTTATTTTATTGATATTAATATAGACACAACATCTCTCTTTTGGTTAGTGTTTACACTTCATACATTTTCCATTGCTTTGCCTTTATCTGTGCTTCTTGAACACAGACTATGGCTACCATTTTTTCCAGTCATGATGATTTTTGTTTAATTGATATGCTTGGCCATCTACATTTAATATATTTATTTGTCTGGTTGTGCTTGGATGCATCATTTTATTGTTTCTTATCTTTTCGTTCCACATGTTCTTATGTTTAATCTTCTTTCTGTTTCCTTCATTCTTTTGGAATATTTGAATGTTTTTTTTATCATTTTCTTTCAATTAATGTAATGCCTTTTTAGAAGTATGTTTTTATAATGGGGGATTTATCAGTTGCTGTACAGATTGCAATCTTTGAAAGTCTTCTTAGAGTTAATATTATTTCACATCCAATAAAGTGTAGGTCAATTTACCAATTAAATGTTAATATTGCAGTTGTTTAATTTATTACATCAACATTCATTAAAAACACAAGACAATATTGTAATATTTCATTTAATCAGTCATATTATTGTAATTAACTGAAGAAGGAAAATAATCCTTATATTTATAAATAATTTCAATCCCCATTGCCCATTTTTAACTCCTAATATGCTAATTTTTCACCTTACATTATATTTTCCTTGGGTCCAAGAAATTTCTCTGAAATTTACTTTTCTTTTTTTAACCAGGGATTGAGCTCAGGGGCACATAAACACTGAGCCACATCCCCAGCCCTTTTAATATTTTATTTTGACACAGAGTCTCACCAATTTCTTAGCGCCTCACTAAGTTGCTGAGTCTGGCTTTGAACTTGAAATCCTCCTGCCTCAGCCTTGCAAGCCAATGGAAGTACAGGCATGCACCACCACACCCAGCTACAATTTCTTATAGAACAATTTTTCTAGTGATAAATTCTCTTGATCTTTCTTACTCTGAAGATATCTTTATGTTGAATTCATTCCTGAAACAAAATTTTGTTGGATATATAATTCTGAAGTTTATGGTTATTTTATGTAACATATAAAACCTGTTGCTCTACTGTCTTCTGTCCTCTGTGACTCAAGTTGATATATCTTTAGTCTTTCAAATATAAAATGTGTTATTTTTCAATACCCTCTTTCTGGGTTTTTCCTTGCTTTGGTATTTAGCAGTATGATAAGATTATGATAATTCTAGGCATGATTTTCTTATAAACATTCTCTTTGTTATCTGCTGAACTCGACTCTCTAAATATATATAAGTTTCTACCAAACTTGGGAAGTTTTAAGTGATATTTTTCTTCAAAAATGAATTTTTCTGCTCTAATTTTCCCATTTATTCTGGAGCTCCAGTGTTCTGAATGTGATATGTAATTTCTATCAACCTCCCTTGAAGTTTACTGAGATTTTCTTTGGTTATCTCAATTCCACTATTGATGCCATCCAGTGAATCTTTTATTTTGGTAATTATTGAATTTTTTCTTTCTAAAATTTCAAATTGTTTATTTTTATATTTTCTAATTTCAATGCTAACAACTTCAATTTTTGAAAATTTTATTTATATATTGGTTGTTTTAAATTATATATGACAGTATAATCTATTTTGATATAATTATACAACCATGGGATATATCTTACTCTAGTTAGGATCCCAGTCTTATGGATGCACATTATGATGGGATTCACTGTGTTGTTGCTTTCATATGCACATAGGAAAATTGTGTCAAATTCATTCAACTATCTTTCCTCTTACTATCCTGTTTCACTTCCCTTACTTCCCCATTGTCTGATCCACTGAACTTCTATTCTTCCCTTCCATCCCTTTTGTGCATTGGCTTCCACATATCAGAGAAAGCCTTTGACCTTTGCTTTTGGGGCTTGGCTTACTTCATTTAGTATGGTATTTTCTAGTTCCATACATTTACCTGCAAATGCCATAATTTCATTCTTCCTTGAGACAGAGTAACATTCCATTGTGTATATGTACCACACTTTCTTTATCCATTCATCTGTTGAAGGGTGTCTAGGTTGGTTCCATTGTTTAGATACTGTAAATTGAACTACTATAAATATTGATGTGGCTGTGTCACTGTAGTATGCTGATTTTAAGTCCATTGAATATAAACTGAGGAGTGGGATAGCTGGGTCAAATGCTGGTTCCATTCCAAGTTTTCTTAGGAATCTCCATACTGCTTTCCAGAGTGGTTGCAACAATCTTCACTCCTACCTGTGATGTATGAGTGTGCCTTTTTCCCCACATCCTCACCAACACTTATTATTGCTTGTGTTCGTGATCATTGCCATTTTGACTGGAGTGAGATGAAATCTTAGAGCAATTTTGATTTGCATTTCTCTAATTGCTAGAGATGATGAATATTTTTTCATGTGTTTGTTGATTGATTGTATTTCTTCTTCTGCGAAGTGTCTTCTCAGTTCCTTAGCCCATTTTTGATTGGGTTATTTGTATTCTTGGTGTAGAGTTTTTTGAGCTCATTATAAATTCTGGAGATTAGTGCTCTATCTGAAGTGTGTGTGACAAAGATTTTCTCCCACTCTGTAGGCTCTCTCTTCACATTATTGATTGTTTCCTTTGCTGAGAAGAAGCATGTTAGTTTGAATCCATACCATTTATTGATTCTTAATTTTACTTCTTGCGCTTTAGGAGCCTTGTTAAATAAGTCAGGTCCTGAGATGACATGATAAAAATTTGAGCTTGCCTTTTCTTCTATTAGATGCAGGGTTTCTGTTCTAGTGCCTAAGTCTTTGATCCACATCAAATTGATTTTTGTGCAGGGTGAGAGATAGAGGTTTAAATACATTTTGTTACATATAGATTTCCAGTTTTCCCAGCACCATTTGTTGAACAGGCTATTTTTTTCCATTGTATATTTTTGGCTCCTTTGTCTAGTATGAGATAACCATATTTATGTGGGTTTGTCTTTGTATCTTCTATTTTGGTCCATTGGTTTACCTGTCTTTTCTGGTGCCGAAACCATTCCATTTGTGTTACTAATGCTCTGTAGTATAGTTTAAAGTCAGGTATTGTGATGATTCCTGCTTCACTCTTCTTGCTAAGGTTATCTTGACTATTCTGGGTCTTTTATTCCTCCAAATGAATTTCATGATTGCTTTCTCTATTTATATGAGGTGCGTCATTGGGATTTTAATTGGAATTGCATTGAATATTTATAGCACTTTTGGAAGTATGGCCATTTTGACAATATTAATTCTGCCTATCCAAGAACATGGGAGATCTTTCTGTCTTCTCAGATTTTCTTTAATTTTTTTCTTTAGTGTTCTGTAGTTCTCATTGTAGAGGTCTTTCACCTCTTTTGTTTGATTGATTCAAAAGTATATTTTTTAGACTATTGTGAATGAGATAATTTTCCTTATTTTTCTCGCAGTGGATTCATTGCTTATGTATGATTTCATGGCTTCTTCTATTTCATTTCTTGAAATTAATTTGTTTAATTTGTGTATGTCCTCCTGCATCCATTTGGATAGATCATGTTTCATAGAAATTTGTCCATGTCTTCAAGTTTTTCTTTTTTATTTGAGTGTAAATTTTCAAAATAGTTTCTAATTATCTTCTGTATTTCAGTAGTGTCCATTGCGATACAACCTTTTTCATCAAGATTTTAGGAATTTGTATTTTCTCTCTCTTTCTCTTTTTTACTGTGGCTAAGGGTTTATCAGTTTTATTTATTTTTTCAAATAATCAAATTTTTGTTTCATCAATTTTTGAAATTACTTCTTTTGTTTCAATTTTATTGATTTTAGCTCTGATTTTTATTATCACCTGTCTTCTACTGCTTGTGGTGTTGATTTGTTCTTCTTTTTCCAGGGTTTTGAGATGTAATGTTAGGTCATTTATTTGTTGACTCTTTATTCCTTTAATGTATGGGCTCAATGTAATGAGATTTCTTCTTAGCACTGCCTTCAGAGCATCCCAGAGATTTTGATATGTTGCATTGGTGTTCTCATTTACATCTAAGTATTTTTTATTTCCTCCTTGATATCTTCTTTATCCATTTATCATTCAATAGCATGCTATTTAGTCTCCAAGTGTTCAAGTAACTTCTATTTATTATCATTGATTTCTAGTTTCATTCCATTATCTGATAGAGTACATGGTAGTATTTCCATTTTTATGTATTTGCTGAGAGTTTCTTTGTGGCATTACATATGGTCTATTTTAGAGAAGGATCCATGTGATGCTGAGAAGAAAGTGTATTTGCTCAGTGATGGATTAAATACTCTATATATGTCCCTTCCGTCTAAATCATTGGTCTCATTATTTAATTCTATAGTTTCTTTGTTTAGTTTTTGTTTGAAAGATCTATCCAGTGGTGAGAGAGGTGTGTTAAAATCACCCAGTATTACTGTGTTGTGGTCTATTTGATTCTTGAAATTGAGAAGGGTTTTTCTGATATACATAGATGCTGCATTGTTTGGGGTATATGTATTTACAATTGTTATGTCTTGTTGGTATATGCTTCCCTTAATCAGTATGAAATGTCCTTCTTTATCCCTTCTGACTAACTTTGGTTTGAAGTCTACTTTATCTGATATGAAGATGGAAACCTCTGCTTGTTTATGCAATCCATAAGAGTGATATGTTTTTTCCATTCCTTTCACCTTCAGTCTGTGAATGTCTTTTCACATGAGGTGAATCCCTTAAAGACAACATATTGTTGGGTCTTTTTATAAAATCCAATCTGCCAGTCTATGTCTTTTGATTGATGAGTTTCAGTCATTCACATTCAGTATTATTATTGAGACATGATTTGTACCCCTGCTCATTTGGTTTATTTTTGATTTTTAACTTGAATTAGTTTCTCCTTTGACCTTTCTTTTAGTGTAATTCCTACTTTGCTGTTTTTTTTTTCCATTTCCTCCTCATGGAATATTTTGCTAAGAATGTTCTGTAGTGCAGGCTTTCTAGTTGTGAATTTTTTTAACTTTTGTTTATCATGGAAGATTTTATAGTCTTCAAATCTGAAACTTAATTTTTCTGGATATAAAATTCTCAGTTGGCATCCATTTTCTTTCACAGCTTGATATATGTTATTTCAGGACCTCCTGGCATTGAGGCTCTAGACTGAGAAATCAGCTCAGATTGAATTGGTTTCCCTCTATATGTAATTTGATTTATTTTCTTTTGTAGCCTTTAAAATTCTGTCCTTATTCTGTATGTTAGTAATCCTCATTATAATGTGCCTTGGTGTGGGTCTGCTGTAGTTTTGTACATTTGGGGTCCTGTAAGCCTCTTGTAGTTGATTTTCCATTTCATTCTATAGATTTGGGAAGTTTTCTGATATTATGTCATTGAAAAGATTGTGCATTCCTTTGGTTTATATCTGCACACTTTTGTCCTGATAAATCTTAAATTTGATCTTTTCATGTTATCCCATATTTCTTGAAAGTTCTGTTCATGGTTTCTTACCATTTTCTCTAAGCGGGCAGATTTATTTTCAAGAGTATATATTTTGTCTTCATTGTCTGAGGTTCTGTCTTCCAAGTGGTCTAGTGTGTTGGTGATACTTTCCATTGAATTTTTAATTTGGTTTATTGTTTCCTTCATTTTGAGGATTTCTGCTTGATTCTTTTTATAATCTCTGCTCTTTATTTATCTTTCACTTCCTGTATTTTCTCTCCAATACCATCTTTTATTTTGCAGATCAATCTAACTGTATTTTTTGAACTCCTTCTCTGACATTTCTTCTACTGTGTTGCTGTGGATTCTGTTGTTGGAACATCTTGGTTTGTTTGAGGCACTTTGTTCCCTCGTTTTTTCATGTTGTTTGTGTGTCTTCTCATTTAGCAGTATGGGGCTAAGGCAGTACAGATCCTACCCTGTATTCCTATAGTGTTCCTGAAGGCTTCCAGTACCTCACCTGCAGGCCCTGGCTCTTGTCCCACGATAGTGGCAGCTGCATGTTACCAAACCTGTGTGTACTGTGACAATGGGCTTTCAGGCAACAGCAGGCAGCAGGTGATCCACTGGTGGTGTGCAGACTAATAGTGGATAATCAGCAGGTGGATGTTGGGCAGCGAGCGATGAGTAGGTGAAAGGCAGGCGATGGGAAGGCAAGAGGTTGGCAAATGGACAAATGGCAGATGATAGGACTTGGTGAGGGATTTGCACTCAAAAGGCAGGCAATATGCTGGCAAATGTCGGGTGATTGTACAGACAAATGAGGTAAACAGGAGGGGATCAGTGGGCAGTGAAGACTGGCTTACACAGAAACAGTATTTCCTCTGCTTGAATCCTGAGTTACAGAGCGACAAGGAATGCCACCTCCCTCTAGTCCACCATCTTGGATCTCTTTGTTACCTGTATTCTTCATACTTACCATTGTGACTGGAGTGAGATGGAGTCTCAAAGTAGTTTTAATTTGCATTTCTCTATTTGCTAGAGATGTTTAACACTTTTTCATATATTTGTTGACCATTCATATTTCTTCTGTGAATTGTCTGTTCAGTTCCTTTGTCCATTTATTCATTGGGTTATTTGGTTTTTTTGGTGTTAAGTGTTTTGAGTTCTTTATATATCCTGGAGATTAGTGCTCTATCTGAGGTGCAGGTGGCAAAGATTTTCTCCCATTCTGGAGTCTCTGTCTTCATGTTATTGATTGTTTCCTTTGCTGTGTAGAAGCTTTATAGTCAGAACTTCAATTGTTTTTAAGACTTTGATTTACTGCATTGGTATAATTCACACTTGTACCACTTAGGAGATAGTCTAGGACTTGGGCCATGATTTAAATCCAAGTTCATAGGTCAATTGTCAAAGTCTCTTCTTTGTAGCATTGGATCTATCATTACATGTGCTACTCAAGAATTAGCCTTACATTTAGGTGGTAATTTAAATCTTGAGATTTTTTATAAAGGTGAGTCTATGATTTGTGGGGGGTTATACACAGAAATAGTGGAAACTCTTTTCCAATTCTCTCTACTCTCTGTCCTACATGGGTATTTTTGCCTGTTTTTCTGGTAAGATATTTGAAGTTTTAATCAGAATTTTAGCTACTTGTGCCACTGTCCCACCTTGTAGTTTTTCTTTTGAAGCAAACTTATAAGAGAAATTAAGAAAAAAGAATATGAAAGACTTATTTCACTGGGATCTGCTTCTTCAAGTTTGAACTCCCCTCCATACTTCTGTTACTTTTGGTTTGGCTTTTAGACTTGGTAGTTGCTTTTTGTGTTTTCTTGGAGATTGTGTTTATAATCAGTGGGAGAAAAAGTCTGCAGTGTATTCTTACTGCCATGGAAGAAAACAGTTGTTTGAATTTTACTTTTTGTCTTCTTTTTGTCACTCTCAAGTGGTTTTGTAGTTGCTCTACCCTTAGCTCCTTTCCAAATTTGACTTACAATAGTATTTTGAAGTTTATTCACCATTGGGCTATGCCTAATCTATTCCTGACTCAGCAAGATAATTGACAGTTCCTAATACCAAAAGAATGTCTTTGTATGCCATGTGATTCCCTTAGAGCCACATCCCACCTTAAGCTCAAATACATCTTCAAAAAGAATCATACTCCAGGCATCAGTTCAAGTTTACTTTTTCTAATCTCTTTTTGAGAAGATCTCCAGTGCTAACCAAGTGCTCAACTTTCTTCTAGTCTCCTCTTCTCTACAGAAATTTTAGTCTCTTTTAATATGCTTTTTATTTTCAGGCCCAGAACTCTGATTTCAATATTGCTTACTCTTTTATTTTTATTTATGTTAAATATTTTTGGCTTATTTGTTTACAACAACTACATTCTTTCTATTTTATCTACCATTATTAGTGTTTGAAACAGGGAAGTTCTATTGAAATGTGAAGTTACCTGTGGTATCTTTTATGTAAACACCAAAAATGTCTTCGAAATAGTAGTATATCTGCCTCTGGTAGTCTTTTATGTTTTATTTGGCTTATGTTTATTATGGCTGTGGAAACCATAATATTTTGATGTTGGAATCATAACAAGATCAACTCGTTTTTTCAGTGATCAAAAAGAAATACTAGCATAGTTCACTTGAACTAGGACCTGGACCAACTGGTCTTCACATTCATATGTTAGGGGACATTGAACTAATTAATTTTATATTTAGGTAAAGAATCTGTAGGCCCTGCAAAAATGCCAGAGCACACCTGTAACCATTTAGAATGTTTTGAGTGTTTTAAAGGTTTTACTGCACATCTCCCCTGGCTCTTGGCTCTGAATGTGCCTCTAGAGTGGAGAAGATAGTGTGTAGTTATTTTTTTTATTATAATTTGGTACTGCTTAACTTTTCTCACTAATTTTTAAATAATGTTACAGTTTGGCTCCAAAGAAATCCTACTAGCTTTTGGGAATGGACTCTATGAACTGTGGAAGAGGCTTCTCTTTGATGTTTTTATTTCTTTCACACCTCTTATATTTCTATGAGGGTGGCTAGTTCCACATATCTTCCGTTTTTCTCTAGAATTATAAATCTACATACTTCCTGTGGTCTCCAGTGAACATCAATTTCATAAGGAAGAATTGTCACTAGAAAGATTTGAGGGCAAAATTATTCCAGGGAGGTGTTTCTCTCAATCTGTCACAGAGAGCATTAAGTATATCAAGTATTCCTTATAAAAGTTGTGTAAACTGTTTTTTCAAGTATAAAATCTTAAATATTATTTTTCTGCCTACTTCATTACTATATTAGTATTGATTTCTTGCTTCTGTCATGGATCCTATCTTTTTAATTTTTATTTGATGCTTCTGATCTAGTTTGGTCTTAAAAAGCAGTGAACCATGGATTCATATTTTTAATGTGCCTTATTGGTATCTATGCTGAAATTCTTCATATTATAGTTAAGTAAGGTGAGGATCAGGAAGGTAAATGTCTTAATCAGGATCATAGAGCTTGTCAGCAGTACTTCCATAGAGTGTACAAAGATCTTCCAAAATCAGATTTAGTAATTTATTCACTACATTCTGGGTAACTGTTAGGTTAAATGACAAATAATAGGTGTGAGGAAAAAGCTAAGAGAAAGATGGGGAACAGAAAAATCTAAAATGTGTGAAAGACAAGTGAAACCAGTTCATAACAAATTGAATATATGTTGGTGCTTTAAAATATAAGCAATAAGTGTCAGATTGAAAAAAAAATTGAAAAAAAAGTGTCAGATTGAGGAATAGGACAGTGATAAATAATGAGGAATGTTGAGGGTAATGGCCCAAGAACCAATATTTTTATGGGATCTGTGAATAAAGTGGAGTGGTCTGAATGGAGTCTACTGTGCACCAGCTACATTAGGATTGTAGGCTGTTTGAACATTATATAAGACTTGCACAAAATCCATGCTTATAACACAACACCAGGAAGAAACAGCACAAGATTTAAGAGGCCGAAATCACCACCACTTTTTTGCTGCTTTGATTCAAAGTCCTGACAAGAACAATTTTAGAGGAGGAAAAGTTTATTTGGGGGAACACAATTTCAGAGTTCTCTGTTCATAGACCCTGGCTCTATTCCTCTGGGCCTGAGGTGAGACAGAATATCAGAATGGAAGAGTGTGGTGAAGGGAAGCAGCTCACATGATCAGAAAGCAGAGAGAGAGTCTCCAATCTCCAGATACAAAATATATACCCAAAAAGCACAACCCCAATACCCACCTCCTCCAGCCACACTGCACCTGCCTCCAGTTACCACTCAGTTAATCCCTATCAGTGGATTAATTCAATGATTGGATTAAGACTTTCACAACCCAATCATTTCTCCTCTAAACCCTCTGGCATTGTCTCAGAAACTTTTGGGGGACACCTCGCATCCAATCATTATATATATATAGAGAGAGAGAGAGGACGAGAGAGAGAGAGACAGATATATGTATAATATATCTCTATCTATATATCTCTATCTATATCTATCTATATATCTATATCTATCTATATCTATATCGATATCTATAAATAGAGAGAGAGAGTCAAAATTCTAGCTTAATGTCTTCAAAAGGAAAGCAACTGCCTATTAGAATTTTGCTGTACTTTTCAGGGACTAGATACTAGATAATGTGTCATAGACAAGATAATGAGAGATCTCCATCCTACCAAATCACAAAAGCTCTGAAGTTTTCCCAAGCAGTCTACAATAAGAGGTTTAAGTCAGTAGCAGAGCTGATAATGGAACTCCAGATTTCCATTCTGGTACCCTCTTGTAATTTCTGCTTCTCTTAGCTACCTGCTATTGATTTTTCAACAGAGTTTATCTGTGATTAATACTATTGGGGATATCAATGAATACTTAGAGTATCTCAGTCCCCAGGGTTTATCAATGACAAATGGAAACACCATTAACTTGAGAACAGAACGCTTTCATTCTCATTTCTGTAGGATCTTGTCTAGAAGTCATTGTATCTCATTCCCTAGGTCCATGTAGCTAGAAGACCCAGATAACTAGTCCCGTGGGAGCTCATTTCCAATCTCTTCAAATAAGAAGTACATGCAATTATGAGCACTTATATTCTGAAATTCCTAGTGATGTGAAAGTGAGAAAACAGATAATATGGCTAGTTGTTCTCTTGGCCAAAGTCCCAATCCTCAAAACCTTACTTTCTTAGGAAAAATGGTATTGTGAGGAATTTGAAGTGTGTTTCATGGCCTGTCATTGAGATAAAGAGGTGTAGTTGACTTTTTTCTTATTATTTCTCTAATAATCATGTATCTAGTGAAATTGTGACAAACTTTACCACATAACATATTTTAGAGGGTCAATAACAAATCAGACCTCATCCAGAGGAAAGAGAATGAATAGTGAGGGTGCTTAAAACCATGTCAAAAGAGGAGACACAGTCCGACAAAGTTGGGACAGAGTCTGGCAATTAACAAGAGCAGATTTAGAGGTATAATGATCACTTTTAAAAATCTCTTAAAGTTTTTCAATCTCAGCCAGGCTTGGTGGTAAACACCTGTAATCCCATCAATTTAGGAGGCTGAGTCAGAAGCACTGCAATTTTGAGGCCAGCCTCAGCAACTTAGTAAGATCATGTTTCAAAACAAAATGGAGCACACTTTTTCTTGTGGGTTCAAAGGGCAGTGCTAAGACTAATGTGTATTTCAAGTTAAACTAGAAAATACAGGTTATTATGTGGAATATATTGAACATAAACAGTGAACATTTGGTGATTGGCTAATACCTACTCTTTCATATCATCAGCAAGCAGAAATAATGTAAGGCTGGTCCAACAATGAGAGTCCTAATGAGGATTAAGGAAGTGTGTGTGTGCTCATATGTATGTGTAAATATTGCATATATGTGTGGGTTCATTTGGAACCTTTAAAGCACTTCTAATACCAAGGTAAATTTGCAAAATGAAAAGATAATTTACCTTTTGTTTCACAGGGTAACTTTACAAGGATATTAAATCCCTAAAGTCAATGGATAAAGAGTTAAGGAGCATCTGTAAGCAATGGTGAAAAAAGAAACCCTGTTTATTTTATTTTCTATTAATTACTATTTCACATTTATCTCTATTGTTAAGGCTACAAACAGGGATTAAACTCTGAATTGTGGTCCTTACCAGTTTCAGTCTAATTCACTGGTCTTTGCATCCAGTTAAATGAAATCACAAAATTTCTAAATATTCCTTCACACAGAGGAGCTGGAGTGCTAATTGGATCTGTTTTTTATGTCTGAGGCCCAAGACGTCAGACTTCTCTGTGAATTGTGCCCACCTGGTCTACTGGGTAGCTCATGTGGTCTGGTCTCTGAAATAGTATTAACTAGCAGTGATAGCTAGCATGCACTGAAAACTGAATATATTCTAACTCCTGGTCTAAATACTATCTCCTTAAATCCTCAGAGCAATTCTGAGGTAAGTGCTATCATTATTCTAATTTTCCAGATGAAGAAACAAGTGCAGAGGAGTTAAATGACAAAAGGCACACAAAGAACAGTGGCAGAGCCTAAATTCAAACCATTAGTCATGCTCTTAACCGCTGTATCATTCTTTTGCAGGATATTTCTGTGTGTTTTCTCGGGTCCTTTCTTCAAGACTCTAGATTTCTTAGGAAGAAAATGAGATTAGCTATTGGGGTATGGTGATCCCTGTGTAGAACAATGGAGGGATGTCAAATGTCCGGGTGTTTTCCTGGGCTTGGAATAGAAGGCCAGATACCTAAGGTTGGTAATATAGATTCAGAGCACTCTTTCACTTGGGCTGCCAATATACAAGTAAAATCCCTTCTCCATATCCTCTCATTTGACGAATTTGGTGCTCGTCTGGTGAAAAGAGCTTTATGTTTCTTTTTCTCTTAGCATTATTTTCTCACTTTCTTATTCTCTCTTGCTATCCTTTGCTATATCTCTATGTAGCTAGTTTTATTTCCTCTTATCTATTCCTTTCTTTCTCTCTATTCACTTTTTCCCCATTCATTCTGTATTTCCCTCTTTTTCTTTGAATCCTTTTCTGCTTATCTCTGTTCCCCCCTTTCCCCTCCCCTACTTTTTATCTCTTGCCTGCCAAATTTTTTCTTAATGGGCTAGAAATTAAAGAAGAGGTTTGGTATCCATTATAACAGACTGATTACTAGAGCAAACTTCCCAATTCCCTTTTCCTGCAGCTAAAGAGTAACCAAAGAAAAACAATCTTGTGTAAAGCTTTCAACAAGTCAGGAGCAGATATGTAGAACCGAAGTCTTTCCATGTAGCCCCCAGGCTTTTTCTTACAGCTGCTTCCTTTTGTACCCTCAGAATTAGACAGCTTCTTTCCACCTTGACTGTCCCATTAGTGTCATTAGGTACTGGGCTGGGCTGAGGAGCAGAAGGAGGAGAAGGTAATTTTGACAGGAGATCTTTCTTTGTCATTTTAAGTGGGGCAACTTTATACATGATTCCTCTAGTCCTATCACACCCTTGAATTTTCAAATATCTTCTCATCAACTCTCTTCTCATTTTTTCCCTTTATGCTGAGACCTTTGTTGAAAATGTACATGACCCTCCTAAAACTTTGCAATTCCATTGGTTTAGAAAGTTGTTCTGTGTCTGGAATGTCCTGCCTATGATATTGGATTCAAATGTGATCAAGATCTCTTCTGTTATCAATTAATTAATTGTGTTTTATGTACTTGGGAGTAGGGCAGTTGGAATCCTTATGCCAAATGGTAGGTTTAATGGTATTTGCTCCACCAGTAAATAAGCCTGGTAGTGTATGTGAGGAGACATACCTTTAGGAGTCATGTTATGAGTTCTGAGGCATAAATTCTTCCCCTTAAAGTACAGAAATAGCTCTGAGGCATCCGGGTGCTCTAGACAAGAGCTCAACTATTTAAAACACATAGTTTCAGAGACATGTTATTTGCTGATTAAGCTTGGGAGTAAATTGTGTCTTTTGGTGAATTGATTATAGAGTTGATTATTACTAAATAATACAGTCTCTTCTGAAAGTGGAATGTTTGTAGATAAGTGCATTGGCCTTAGTATATTGAACACATCAGTTCTTCAGGGATAGCTCTGGAAAGTGAGAAATCAACAAGATATGAAATACATTGGGTGAGAATCCAGGACTGGATGAGTGCAGAGAATATGGTACATATGGAGTAGGCAAGTGCTCTACCTCTCTGTGAAAGAAAAGAAATAGTACTCTAGGCTACAGAAGTGAATCTTGTGTGAACTTCATCAATGTTATTTCCACTAGGATCAGGTATGCTCAACTGGAGTGGGACTTTGTTAACTTACTGAAATGGACTTTACTAATCTGGAGTAGGCTGCTTTGCCTGTGCTCTGAGACATGCTGGCATGGGTAGGCTAACTGGACTGTAATGATATAAACAGCACTGATGGAAGGAGGAAACAAGAAAGAGTAAGGGGACAGCTTCACTTTCTGGGTATCTGCTATGGTTTGAATGTTTGTGTCTTTCCAATATTCCTATGTTGAAACTTAATCCCATTGTGATAGTATTAGGAGGTGGGACCTTTCAGTCCAGATTAGTCCATGAATAGGATTAGCACTTTTATAAAAATGGCTTAAGGAAATTTCCTAGCCTCTTCCATTATGTGAGGATACAGAAGATACCATCTATGAGGAATGGACTCTCACCAGATATCAGTTCTGTTGTGGTGATCTTGGATTTACCAGCCTTGAAAACTGTGAGCAATAAATTTCTGTTATTTAGAAATTACCCAGTCTAAGGAATTTTTTTTTTGCCTAAGTGGCAAATATGTGATTAGATTCAACAAAAATTAATACAAAAAAATGTTTCATGGGCACCATCTGAATAACAAATCCCTATTCAGTAGGTTGAGGGTATAGAGAGCTAAATGGGGTGCTGCCCTCCAGCAGCTCTTGGATTAGGTGGAAAAGATGACAAGTAAACAGTACAATAAAGAAAAATAAATGTAAAGAGAATGTATCAAGTGTTATCAATTATCTCCAAAACTCAGTCACTTAACAAGCATGTATTTTTCATTCATATGAAGTCTATTGTGGACCCAGACAACTCACCAGGCAGTTGTCCTCCATGTTATCCTCTGCAGCTCATCACTCCAGACTGTTTGTTTCCATGATCTCCATGGCATAGAGGGCCTTAAAATAGACCTTAAGTTTTTCAGAAAAAGGGGGACACAATAATTCTTCCTGCACCTGGAACCAGTCACATTGCTCCTCTCTACTTTAAGTAGGCAGGGGAGTAGTAGTATAATTCCTCCTAGGTTCCTAGAACTAGGAGAGAGCTGGATTTTGAAACATTTGTAACCTACCATAGGTAAGGGTAAACCTGTGTGAGAGCCCAGCATGAGTAAATACCAGGGATTTCTAAGGGCCTTCTCTAAATTTTGTTGTTTGGAATTCTGCTGTAATTCTCAATGCTACCTAAAAATATACTGTTATGATTTAACTATGTGGTGTCCCCCAAATTGTCTCACATCTGAAACAATTCAAGAAGGTTTAGAGATGAAATGATTTGGGTTATGAGAGCCTTAACCCAATCAGTGAATTAATCCCCTTAGAGAAATTAACTAGGTATAACTAAAGGCAGGTAGGGTGTGGTTTGGGGAGGTGGATCATTGGGGACATACCCTTGGGGTATACATTTTATCTCTGCTGAGGAACTCTCTCTGCTTTCTGGTTCCATGTCCCCAGATGCTCTCCTCCACCATATTTTTCTTCCATGATGTACTACCTTACCATGGGCACTGAAAAGTGGGGACAGTTCTCTATGGACTGAGACCTCTGAAACCACGAGCCCCCAAATAAAATTTTCTTCCTTAAAGTTGTTCTTGTCAGGTCTTTTGGTCACAGAAACAAAAAAGCTGACTTAAACAGAAAAAGTGATATAAGAAGTGGAGTTGTTGCTGTAACTAACCTGAACAAGCTTTTGGAGCTTTTTAGAATGCATGGGAGGAATTTTAGAAAGTTTAGCCATGCGAACTGGAAAAGTTTTAGATTGTTAAAAGTGGATCTTAATGGGTAGTTCTGGTGGGAGCTCGGAAGATCAGACTGAAGATCTGACTGTGGAGAGTAAAGAGTGGACTTCTAAGGTTTCAGAAAAAAAGGAGGACACTATTGGTAATTGATTTAGAGGCCATTCATGTTGTGTTCTGGCTAAGAAGTTGTCTACATTTTGCCCATGTCCTGAGACTTTCTGTGAGACTGAATTTAAAGATGATGGACTTCTTAATCTAGCATGAGAAATTTCTAGGCAGTGTAGTATTCATACAGTGGTGTGGATACTGCTGGCAGCTTTTAGCCAAGTTTGTCGTGATAATTAGGAGCATAAAAATTTGAAAAACTTGCAGTTTGGTCAGAAAACTGTGAGTGAAACTGGGGCTAAGTCCTTAAAGACATTACAGCCACTAAAGAAATGCTAAGTAGTATCCAGAAACAACAGGACAAAATGGCTTGGGGGAATCTCAGAAATTGGCAAGACCACACCCATTTCAGGTTCAAGGGTGTAAAAGTAAAAATTTATTTGAGACCAGTGTGGCACCCTACTTCCATGGATGGTGGAAGGGGGATAAGAATTTGTTTCACCAAATATATCTACTGAGGCGTGCAGAGTTGCTGCTGTGGCTTCTGGAGGCTTGGCTACTGCTCCAGATAGTGGCAGACCTTGGTGGTACCCACATGGTTCTAGTTCTTCAGGAAAGCAAGATGCTGTAGTTAGGGGGTCACAGAGGCTTCCACAGAGATTTCAAAGGAAGGCCTGGGAGGCCAGGCAAAGTGCAACAGGGTGGGAATTCCTATGGGAAGCCCCTGAGAGGGAAATGCATGAAGATGAGAGGAAAAGCCAAAGCTGCTGGAGACCACTGAGATTAAGAAATTCTAGTAATGTGGGAAGTTTTCTGAGGAAAGCTGCAGGAATCAAGAAGAAACTGGAATCAATAAGCCAACAGAAATGCCAGGTAGGCTGCAATCAACAAGGCCACTGGGGCAGAGCTACACAAGCCTTTGGGAGAGAACATCACTATGTCATGTGCTCCAGATGCCAGACATGGAACTATGGGACTTGTTTGCCCAGCTGGATTTCAGTTTTACTTTGGTCCCATCCTGATTTTCTATGCCCCTATTTCTTCCTTTTGTAATGCAAATGTTTACTGTGTGCTCTATATATTAAAAATGTGTAATTTGCTTTTGATTTCTGCAGGAGCTCATGATGATAGTTTTCTTTGAGCATCAGAAGAGACTTTCAACTTGGACAATGGGCAGTTCTAGAACTGTTAAGACTATGGTGACTCTTGGAAGACTAAATATGTTTTGTATTATGAAATGGGCATGATTTTTTGGGGGTCAGAGATGGAATATTATGGTTTAGATATTAGGTTTCTCCCAAAGCTCATGTGTAAGACAATGCAAGAATGCTCAGAAGTGAAATAATTGGGTTATGAAAGCCTTAACCCATTCAGAGAATTAATCCCCTGGTAAGGATTAACTGGGCGATAACTGAAGACCAGTAGGGTGTGAATAGAAGAAGTAGGACACTGGGTGCTTGTTTTGGGGATGGATATTTTCTCCCTTGTGAAGAACTCTCTCTCTGCATCCTGGTGTCCTGTCTTGAGATGCTTTTCTCTACCACTCCCTTCTACCATGATATTCTGCCTCACAATAGCCCCTGAGGAATGGAAACAACCACTGATAGACTGGGAACTCTGAAACTCTGAGCCCCAAAATAAACTTTTCCTCCCTAAAATTGTTCTTGTCAGGTCTTTTGGTCAGAGCAGAAAAAAAAACCTGACTAAAATAGAAACCTACTTTATATCTGTATCTAGCATGTTCTCTGTGAAGGAATAGGATAGGTGAGAAGTTCTTGAAGGGTTTTCCTATGAGTGTGTGAAACATCTTTTCTCAGAAGTAGCAAGTACTCTCTCTGAGCTAAGGCAACAGCCTTTCATGATACTCTGCTTTTCTACTTTATTTTGCTCAGATGCAGTGACTGAAGTGAAGACTGACATCTATGTGACCAGTTTTGGCCCTGTGTCCGACACTGACATGGTAAGTTTAATTTCTGGGAAGACAAAAATGAAAAATGATGCAATAGATCAAAGGAAACAAATGGGATTTTCCGACAGTAGGGTCTTGTAGCTGTGTTCTAAGGAGACATCTTGTTTCACATGAATTTTGTCCCTCGCTACTCTAGCTTTAGCCAAATTTATCTTTTACTGGCTGTCCTTACCTATTCACAAATAAAAGCACATACCCACAATCAGGAGAATCCTTCTCTTCTTCAACAAAATACCCTTAAAAATTTGGCTTGGCTCCCTATCTGCAATTGAATTTTCTCCATTCTTTCCATTCATACTTTACCAACACCACACACAAACCAGTACAAAAAGATCATTTGAGGAGAGCATTTTAGTGGGGATTCTTGCATAAGCAGCCAGTGGTGTCATCCAAGAAGTCTGTTCTTTGCAACTGAGCTTAATGCACTGAGGTCATGAACTGACTGGAGTGATACAGGAATTGGGAGAAAGAGTCTTTACCACTTCTGGATACTGATCCATTTGTAGATGTAGGCAGGGTGAAACCTTTGGGATAGACTCAAGGAAAATGGCAGGACACAGCAGAGTTAGCAAGGGGATGACTTGAGCTATCTGCAGGAAGTGCTCCTTCTCCCATCATCCTCTTTTACTGGAAAAGCTAAGAATACTGTGAAGCATTGAAGTGAGACATTTCACCCTAATAGGCCACACATCAATACCTACTGATATCAGATATCTGATTAAATCATCATATAAATAAGCAATTATCTCCTCTCTATGCCTGGCAGTTAATAGATACTCAATAATTTTTTTTTGTCAAATGAGTGCCTGTTTTGATAATAAAACTTTTAATATCTGGGGAAAATATTTTCACTACTTATGTATTTTTCTGTATAGCAGAAGAGAGGGCTCTTTTTGATCTGTTAGGTGAATATAAGAGGTTGAATAGGGACATGGTAGAGTTTTTCCTGTAGGTATGTAGAGCCACTGAGGAGATTTGAGTAGAACTGTATAAATATATGAATATTGTTTTAGAATGACTTATGTAGTGGTCTGTGTAGAATGGACTACAAGTATGAAAATGAGGCTGAAGGCAGATTTAGATATATTAATAAATACGTGGCTCATCCATTAGGAGGGAGGATTAGGAGTCAGAGAAGACTAGTTCTCAGGGAAGGAAGTCATCAATATATGTTATAGTTTTTATCTGGAATATCTCTTGAAAACCTCATGCTTTGGAACCCTAGTCCCCATTACAGCAAGGCTCAGAGGTGGAGCTTTTAGACAATTTTTAGAGCTGTAACCTCATCAGTGGATTAATCCCTTTGATGGATTAGTAATTTGAGTGGACTGCAGGTTTGTAAATGTAGGTAGGTGGGGCATGGCTTAAGGACGTAGATCACCGGGGGATGCCCTTGGAGATTATGTTTTGTTTCCTCCTTTTTTTCTCTGTTTCTCTCCATTGTCTGTCTGTCTTATCCCCCACACCCCATCTCTGGCTTCCATGATTTGATCAGGTTTCCTGCACCACATCCTTTTCACCATGATGTTCTGCCTCACTTCAGTCCCCAAAACAATGGAGTTGTTCAACCATGGAATGCATCTCTGAAATCATGAGCCAAGATGAACTTTTTCTCCTCAAAGTTGTTCTTGTCAAGTATTTTAATCACAGGGATAAAAGCTGACTAACATAGTACATGAGTAGTTAAGGGTAGTGTATAGTCCTTGTGAACACCTTGACAGCAAATACTGAGTCTTCGTGGTTTCCCAGGTACTTAGATCACTTGATACATAAGGACAGCTCAATAAGTGCTATGACTGATGAATGAGGAATGAAGAAGATGGATATCTCTTAGGGGAACCAAGGAGGCCTATATGTCTAGATTACTCCCTCTCAACCCATTATCTGGTAATGACCACAACTTCAGACTCAGGAATGCATTAAAATTGTAGCCAGTTGGCCCTTCTTGAATGGCCAACTTTAAGGACCCAAGTTTACATTAAAGGATTCTAGGGACACTGATATTCAGAGTTCATGGGTCATCAGAAACAACCAATTCACCATGGATATGCACCTTCTGTTTTGAATTGCTGGGAATTGATTATGAATTAGGATTTTATAAGAAACTTACAAAATCACTTTTTCAAAACATGCAAATTCATACACTCTTATTCTCATTCATGTTCCAACAAGTACAAATACACACCACAAATATACACCACAAATACATACAGAGTAATCACCACCAAAACACTCCAAGGCATTCCTCAGACATACATATGAAAACAGATACCTAGACCTAGTGATACCAATGAACGGTATGTGTAGCGCCTTTCTCAAACAGCTCTTCTATCTCCTCCTCTTCCATTCATGGATCTGAGAGGCCCTGGAGACATTTCTAATAATTCAGATTTTCTCTCTCTTTTGAAGTTTCATCTTTCACTTGTTTATTTTTCCTCATCATGATTAAGCCAAAGTAATAGAATGGTTCTTTCCCTATAAGGGCTGACTGGATTCCTGATTTGTTTCTAGCCAAACAGGGAGTTTTGTTCCAAAATACTTTCCTAAAGAAATAGACGTAGTGTTTTGTTCACAAAGAAGGAAAATTGTAGTGCCAGTTTCAGCACTGATTCATCACCACCATAATCTTTTTCACCCATAGCAATTCATTGACTGAATACTGGCTTCCTTCTCACAGGTACAGCTTCTTAATTTGACAGAAAGCACCCAGAAATTATGGGCCATGTCTGTTTTAGAGTTAGACACTGAAGCAAGAATAGATCCTCACTAGTAATATCAATTCTGTGTCCATGACCTCCTAGGAGAGACAGAACAGAGCTATGATCCCAATTTGAGTTAGCTGAGGCCATACAACCTATAATAATCTACTTTTAGAAGAGTTTAGGTCATTTGTCAGTCAGATGTATAGAAAGATTGTGGAAGGGTGGCAATGAGAGACAGGCTACAAAAATTTAGTGCAAATGCAGCTTCATTGTCACTTCTCAAATCGCGTCTGTCCACCTGTTACAAGAGAAGTCTGGTTCTTGGTAAGTGGAGATTTTTTCAGTCTTTGAAAATCTTTTGAATTAGAATGTGAAGAGCAGGGAACAGGCTGAGGAATAGTATTTTGTGCTGACAGCCAATTATTGGGATGAAAGGTAGAAACAACAGATGACAAAAAAATTGGATGCTCTTCTGATCCAAACCAACTTGTTTCTTAGCTTCCATCCTAGCTGCCAATATTCTAAGCCTCAGGCATTGTTCCACCTTTTCTCCTGGTCCTTGGACAAGCAGGAAGCATAGGAACCCACGGTCCTAGGTTATATATTCAACAGATAGCTATCTGAAGATACAAATAAAACTAATGAAAAATAAAGAGGTCAAAGAAGAATAATGTTAGGAAAGTCGGGGAGAGAAAAACCAGGAAACTTAAAATGCTAATTATAGGTAGTTGAACATTACCTTCTCCCAAAGGATATTTAACTGTCTAGATATTGCTAGGATAACCACTGCTAGCTATAACTTATCAACAGAGAAAATCCTTAAGGTATATTGTGCACAACCAAGTACTGATAAAGGAGACAATACAATATAAGAACTAATCATCTAGCTTAATGAGAAAAATGAAATGGAGATTTGGGAAATGAGAACCCATAAAAGACATTATAGTCAAAAATCTGGAAAACAGATGCAGGTAACATGCATTCTGTTCTGCCAAATGTATATGAAATAATTCAAAGTCATTAAAATAGGCTAACAGGGTAAAATAAAAAAGTAGCATTAATTACAAAGAAAGTAGCACTCAGATCTCTTTCCTAGTGGTGGTTCAATGACAATTATTGTACCTGTTTTACTCCCTAACAGCAGAAAAAGTGGCTATGTTCTCTTCAACTCTCCCTTAATGACAGTCTAAGGCCCAGAAAGATTGGTCTATTTGGAAAACCTCTTGGGCTGTCAATTTCATCTTATTTCATAGTATACTATATTTCTGATTTCAATACAAAACGGGGTCTATACCTGCTGGTTTTCTTCTTCTTTTTTTTAATTTATTCTTTATTCATTTAGTTTTGATCCACTGAACACAGGAGTCCATGACATAGAATCTCTGGGATAATTTTATGTAACATAGAGGTAGGGTGCATAACACCAATATGACTATTTCAAGGGCTAAATACACCTGAAAGAGTGGTGTGGATTCATGACTCCCCAAATTAGATAATGAGGGAAAGAAAACAAATAGCTGAGGGAAAATGGATGATCAAAATAAGGAGGAGAGTTCTGCAAAATAAGAAAATGACAAAGCATTCACTATAATGCTAATGTTCATTATGTACCTTGGTCCTAACATTCTGCTAAAAATGAATAAGCCTTGCAAACTTTTTCTGGTCCTTGCTTTGACATATAGAATATTGTTAGAGATTGAAGCCATTCAAGTTCCAACACCAAGACAGAAATGGTTTCTCACAAACTAAGTCCCATCAATGCCCTGTGTAGAAAATGTATTAAGTGCCTCTCCCAAGAGGCAGACTTAGGCTTATTATCTGCAAGATTTGATTTAAATGCCTTACAAAACAACAGAATCAATTTGTCAATTTGGAGGCAATCATCCTTGGAGAGTATACAAGGGCTAAATTTTCAAGGAAGGGATTGATTGTGTTTTTAGAATGGTCAGGTCAAAATCTGATTGCTTTTGGCCAAGGGTCATAGGATGCTTATGGCGTAAATAATCATGATGTGATTTTCCCCAGTATTTTTGACTCTAGAGAATAAAATATAAAAATGGGTACCTGTCATCCAACTTTTTAAAAGATTAAATAGATTAGTGTATTATTTAAAATTTGCCACATTTCTTATTTTGAAAAATAATCTTTAAATAAACAAGTTTCATCTCTGTGAATCTTACCTTGATTCCATTCTCTTTTCTCCCACCTAAAGATTATCATGACCATGAATCTGCATTTTTCATTTTAACATTCTTTATGTGTTTCAGACAAAGAAATGTATATATCACATGCATCATAAATATCTGTTATTGGCTTTTGTATTTTCAACCTTTTTTGTAAAATGCATTAGAATGTATGAATCATTGTAGAGCTTATTTTTAAACTCTGTATTGAAAACTATTATTTTTGATGCATTTAATGCTAACTTTATTTTAACTACTATACATTATTACATTATATTTTTATAACTTGTCCATTTCCTGTTAATGTGCATTTAAACTGTTTACAGATTTTTGCTATTATAGAAACAATGATACAACAAACATTCTTATATTTTCAAGTGAGAATATTTGAATTTTTGTAGAGTGTGTACTTACAGATAAAATTTGTGATTAGTAACGTTTGCATAATTTAACTTTTGTCGGATAAGGACAGATATTCTTGGAATGGGTTTTATCAATTTATAATCCTATTAACAGTGTTTGAGAGCTTCATTTGTCCACACTTTTGCTGATATTATATATTGTCACCTTTATTTTTTGACATTTTGATATGTATGAAGTGGTATCTTATTGATATATTTGCATTTTCCTGGTTACCTTTGAGGTTAAGCATGTGTGTGTGTGTGTGTGTGTGTGTGTGTGTGTAATGACCAGTGTTACTAATAAAAAGATGCGTGGCTCTCCACAGAACTGGAAACTCAACACAGACCTTGTTTCCTCATGTTGCTGCTTTTGAATTAAATTTTCCTTTGAGGTATATGTGTGTGTTTGGGAGGGCTGATTGATCAATTGGTGGTAACTGGGACCATAAACTGGTTGTAACTCCAAGAAATGCTAGATATTTAGGTTTCAACAATTTGAGCAGATGGGAATAATATATGATTAAACATAATATGGAAAATTTTACAAGATTTTCCCTATTTTTTCATTTTTGCATTAATTATCATTTTAATTTTACATAGGAGTACTATGTGGTAATTCAGTATATGTATACTGAATTGTGTGATGCTTATCAGTTCAACTCCTATTTCTGTCAAATCAATTTTCCACTGGCTACTAGTAAGTCTTTACACACACAGTTGGCCTTATGTATCCATGGACTCCATTCTCAAATTCAGCCAAATGCCAAGTGAGTGTGAAAGTATTTTTAAATTTTGCATCTCTACTAAGCACATACAGATTTTTTTCTTTTTATTATTCCCTAAACAATGCAATACAACACTGTTTCATATAGCATTTCCATTGTATTAGGTATTATACATAATATGGAGATGATTTAAACCATATAGGAAGTTGTGTGTATGTTACATGCAAACACTATAAGGGACCTGACATCTTCCAATTTTGGTATCTGCAGGGGTTCATGGAATCAATCCGTCTTGGATACTGAGGGACCAAAGTAGATAAGGTAGCATTATAGAACCTCTTGAGAACCTCTTGTGCCCATCAACCAATGCAAAAAATTAACTCTTTTGCCAATTTTATTATTATATATCCCCACCATTTCCATTACTATTCCTCCCTTGTGTGTTTTCTTGATTAAATTTTTCAGAAACTTTTAAAAATATTGTTAGTGTTCTCAAAGCATGCTGTTTTTAGCTTTTAAAATCATCTGTATTATTTATTTCTCTCTGGTTCACTAATTTTTGCTTTTAATTGGATCATCCCTTTCACTTTCCTTGAAAATTCTTGGTGACCTTTCCTTTCCATGTTTCTTGACATTTTTGTAGTATATCCTTCAATTTCAACATGTAAAATTTTGTTATTAATTCCTAATTTCATGCCTCATATGGAATACAAATATTCTCTAGGATATTAGATGTTTATTGATGTTGGCCTTATGGCTTAGTGCATTGGCATTTTTCTGTTTTGGTAAACAATTTATGTATTTTACCAGATGTTTAATCAGAAAGTCTGTGTGTGTTCATTAGTTCATGCTTGTCTGTTAAGGTTGTTCTAAGTTTTTGATCTTATTCAATTTTTGTTCTGATTGGTCTTTCACTTGTTAAGAATCTATGGTTTGTTGATTTCTCCATGTAATTCAATTTCTGTGTTATATATTTTTATTCTTTTTTGTGGCTGGGGGACCAGGGATTGAACTCAGGGGCATTCAAACACTGAGCCACATCCACAGTCCATTTTTGCATTTTATTTAGAGACAAGGTATCACTGAATTGCTTAGCAACTTGCTAAATTGCTGAGGTTTGCTTTGAACTTGCAATCCTCCTACCTCAGCCTCCTGAAGCACTGCGATTATAGGTGTGCACACCTGCACCTGACAAGTGTTTTGATTCTAGGTATTAATGTACTCAAAGATAGAGTTGTTATATTTTTCACTTGAAATACTCCGGCTTTTAGTGTAAATATATTTCATCTACTCAAAAGTTTGTAGTACTGTTGTTTAACCTCTATTTACAGCTATACCACCTTTATTTTAATTAAGATTAATCAATGTATAATTTTAAACTCTTTTATGTCTTGTATGTACAGAGTATATAGGTACATTGTTTATAATATTTCCTTTTTATTTTCAGTAGTTTATAGTATCTGGTTTTATGTATTATTCCCCCCAATTTTTCTATGCTTTATTTTTTGTTTTCTTGCCTTCAAAAATGTTGAAACATTTTCTGCATTTTGTTTCCTCTGTTTTTTTGTGTGTTTTACATTCAGCTTATATTATATTCTTGAATGATTATCATATGTGTTAACATTGGATCTAAAGTCTAAGGGTACTCAATATTTTCACTCTTCTCTCAACTTCAATAGTGCATTAACTTACATGTTCGTACTCCATCCTTTCATTTGGTTTACTCAGTTTTGTTCTGCATTATTTTAATAGTCTTTATTATTATTTGAAGATAGCCAGAATTTGTATAGTTTACCCAAAACATTGTCAATACTTATATTTGCTTTTCTTTGTTGCATATTCCTGTTAGCTTCATTTTCAACTACATGAAGAAATGCTTTTAGTAGTTCTTTTCATGAGGCTTCATTCAACCATTTACTCATTCGAAAATATGTATGGAGAATCTACTTTATAGCAGGTAGAGTTCTAGGTGCTGAGGATATATCAGCAAATAGAGCAAAGCCCTACTTTTGTGGGACTTCCAGGCTGTTGGTGTGAAAGAAATAATAAATGAAGATATATTTTTTCAATATCCTGAAGAAGAAAAATAGCAAATGATAAGAAGAGGAATTAATATATATGATAGAATGGTAAGGAATTCATCTCTGATGTGACTTTTGAATGGGACCTGAAGGCAGTAATTGACCCAGCCATGAGAAAATCTGGGGTAAGAATGGGATCTGTTAGGGGTGAATTCTCTGTCTTGTTTTATTTCTGTAAGATTAACTTCATGTTCATCTTGACCTTAAATGTTAGTCTAGTAGACTACAGCATTCTGGGTTAACTGTCAGTTCTCTCTTAGCATTTTCAAGATGCATTTTTTATGTCTTTGGCTTCTATTATCACTTTTAAGAAACCTCCTATAAATCAAAATTTTATTATCTTGTAGGTTTTATGACATTTATATTTTGTTTTGAAGTTCTCCTTTTTAATATTCTTAAATCTGCTATTTGCTGGTTTGACTTGGATCTAATTTAATTTATTAAGCTCATTATTGTCTCAAAGCTAAGGATCCATATATTTCAACACCTGTGAAACACTTCATCCATTAGTACTTTGAATATTGTTCCTCTTCCATTTTCTCTATTTCCTCACATTTAGAATCTTAATAGATATATGCTGAGCCTTTTCTTTTTGTCCTCCACAAAAGAATAAGAGATTTCTCCTCTTTCATATTTTCATCATTTGTCTGTCTGAAATATAAACTGAGCAATTTTTCCTCATATGTATCTTCCAGTTCATTAGTTTCTCTTCAGTAATATCTAGTCTACTTTATGTGACACATTTATTAAGCTATAAATTACAATGACTATTTTTCTTTTACAAAAGGTCAACTTCAAATAAACCTTTTTAAAATCTGATTTCTCTTTCTTACTTTTCCCCATAACCTTTGTAATTTTAATTACACTTTTTCATAATTTAAATTTTGATAATTATGTTATATGAAGTACTTGAGGGAGTCTAAGTTTGTTATATATTGTATCATCTGACTTTTGCTCATGACCATTTTCTTCAGTGTTTTGTTATTGTGGGTAGTGAAATTATTTTCAGTAAGCATTTATTTGTGGTTATGTCCCTCCAGAGTGTTTTTGTGTTTGCTTCTATAAGTTAATCTAGCAATATCTCCAGCATGAGACCAATTTTTATGTTAATTTCTCAGTTAGAAAACTTCAGATCAAGCAGATAGTGTGCATTTGATATCAGCATCACATAAGATGAGGCTGAAAGTTGCTAAATCTTGATAAAAAGGCTTTCCCCTCCTCTCTCCTCACTTTCTGTTATGAACCTTTGCATTGTAGACTGATTTTGTCTAATTAATTTTATCTAGTTCACCCTTTTGCTGAGGTTGGAACCTTTCAGGATCTTCTCTTTATGTGTGAGTCTAGTTCTAGTTTCTAATTTGGCAGAGTCCTAGTTTACAATCCATTATCCTGGTTATTTATAAAACTTCCTCTTGTTCGCAAAAATATTCCCATCGAGACAATAAATTATATGATCTTTAGAATCTTAGGCAAGAATATGCTGGAAGAATAAAAAAGTCAAACTAGTTAATTTGTGGGAGAGGAATGTTTGGAGGATATCTCAAAGAGGAAGGCAAGGGCCAGCATATGTCAGGGAAGAGAATCAATATTTGATCAGAAGTCATTAGGGTGTTTTAAACCAAAGGATTTTAATAAAATTCTGGAAGCTCTTTTTTCCAAATTGACCACCTATAGGTATACCCTGTGCCTTGTGTCATTTTGTGGTTAGTCAAGAATTTGGGCAGAATTTGCATTCAGATTTTGAGACTCGCCTTCTCAGTGGTTCTCTGGCTTATGGAAACTCTCTAAGCATTTCAGAATCCTTCAGTCCTAACCATTTACTCTGATACATTAAGCTAATAAATTTTCAGACTTCTTCCACCTGAGTTGTGATGGTTTGGGGAATTCTTTCAGCCTAAACAGTAGCAAACTTACAAACATCACCCAATACATTTCTTTCACTGTATCTGCCTGATTTTTCTGGGTTCCATAGTTTCTTCCACTTATATTTAGTATGGTGATCATCTGAGAATATACTCACATTTGGAAGTCCATCATTTCAGTGATTTTCTTGCTTCTAGGACTCTTATCCATAATATTCAAGATTTCCTTCTTCCTTGAGTCAGAAATGCTCTTTGTCACAGATGCCAGAGGAATTCTAAGTTTGGGGTATTGCTTCCAGGAAAGAAAAAATTACTAATTCACAATTTGAACCCATCACTATTGGCATCTTCCAAGTATACACTCATTTTTATCTGTCTGCTTTCAATCACTCCACATTGCTTTCATGTAATATACACAGTTGTTCAGATTTTATAATTGATATCTACAGAATGATGTGCTCAAACAATTTGTTCTACTGTTACCAAAACTTGAACACTTATATGTGTTTTAACTTGTGTTTAGATTAATAGAAAATCTGAAAAACATACTTCATTTTTGTTAATAATTTTTATCTGTTTATTTTCTGTTCATTGCCCATTTTTCTTTTAGCATATTTGTTTCTATTTTATTTATATATGAGTTTTTTTATTTATTGAATTATGATTCATTGAACACAAATGGAGTCCAGCTATTATTCCTCTGGTTGTACACAAACTAGAGTCACACCATCTGTGCATTCATACATGTACACAGGGCAATGGTGTCTGTCTCATTCTGTTATTATTCTTGCCCCCCCACCCCGACCCCACCCCTCCCTTCCCTCTATGCTATCTACCCTTCATCCATTCTTGCCTCCCTTCCACCCCGCATTATGCATCATCATTCACTTATCAGAGAGATCATTGGGCCTTTGGAATTTTGGGATTGACTAATCTCACTTAGCATGACAGTCTCCAACGTCATCCATTTACCTGAAAATGCCATAATTTTATTCTTCTTTATGGCTGAGTAATATTCCATTGTGTATATATACCACAGTTTCTTTATCCATCCAATGATTTCTTTTTAATGACTAATTTCTTCAGCAACCATGCTTTCTATGACTGTATTTTTAAACATAGCATATTCCTGACCAAACTACAAGTTTACAAAATTATTTTCCTCTTCTTTCTGTCCTGATTATCACAGTAAGTCTGGCTAATAGGAGCCAGCAATACCCATGTCACCACCTGGATGATGTGCTACCAGATTAAATAATTAATCATCTTTGAACTCAGCCTCACAAAATGCATGGATAAAATGTAAACAAGTTCTTTGCCAGAATATAACATGAATGACCTCTACTCAAAAATCCCAGTAGAGTATTTCCATCTGGAATCTCATGAGCCCAGTGTTTACTTTCTGCAATCCTATCAGTGTTCTGGTTTTCTAAGCTCACACCAGATTCATCCAATAAGCTCCACTATCCAAAATTCTAGGGCTCCTCTAGCCTGCATCACTGTAGTAATCTGATTTTAAGTCCTTTGGGTATAGGCCAAGGAGTGGGATAGCAGGGTCAAATGGTGGATCCATTCCAAGTTTTCTAAGGAATCACCACACTGCTTTCCAGAGTGGCTGCACCAACTTACAATCCCACCAGCAATATATGATGTACCCTTTCCCCCACATCCTCACCAACACCTGTTGTTGCCTGTATTCTTAATAAAAGACATTCTAATTGGAGTGAGATGAAATCTTAAGGTGATTTTGATTTGCATTTGTTTTATAACTAGGGATGTTGAACATTTTTTCATAAATCTGTGGATTGCTTGTAGATCTTCTGTAAATTGTCTGTTCATTTCCTTGGCTCATTTGTTGATTGGGTTATTAGTATTCTTGGTGTAAAGATTTTTGAGCACTTTGTAGATTCTGGAGATTTGTGCTCTATCTGAAGTGTGTGTGGCAAAGATTATCTCCCACTCTGAAGGCTCTCTCTTCACATTGCAGATTGTTTCCTTTGCTGAGAAAAAGCTTTTTAGTTTGACTCTATCCCAATCATTGATTCCTACTTTTATTTCTTGCACTTTGGGAGTCATGTTAAGGAAATCTGGTCCCAACATGGTGGAGATTTGGACCTATTTTCTCTTCTATTATGTGCAGGGTCTCTGGTCTAATTTCTAGGTCCTTGATCCATTTTGAGTTGAGTTTTGTGCAGGATGAGAGATAGGGGTTTAGTTTCATTTTGCTGCATATGGATTTCCAGTTTTCCCAGCAGCATTTGTTGAAGAGGCTGTCTTTTTTCCATTGTATGTTTTTGGCTCCTTTGTCAAGTATGAGATACCTGTATTTATGTGGGTTTGTCTCTGTGTCCTCTATTCTGTACCATTGATCTACCTGTCTATTTTGGTGCCAATACCATGCTGTTTCTGTTACTATTGCTCTGTAATATAGTTGAAGGTCGGGAGAAAGCATTTGATAAAATACAGCACCTCTTCATGCTCAAAACACTAGAAAAAATAGGGATAGCAGGAACGTTCCTTAACATTGTAAAGGCTAACTATGCTAAGCCCACAGCTAACATCATTCTAAATGGAGAAAAATTGAAAGCATTCCCCCTGAGAACTGGAAGAAGGCAGGGATACCCTCTTTCTCCACTTTTGTTCAACATTGTTCTTGAAACTCTAGCCAGAGCAATTAGACAGACCAAAGAAATTGGAGGAATACGAATAGGAAAAGAAGAACTCAAACTCTTCCTATTTGCTGATGACATGATTCTCTATTTAGAAGACCCTAAACATTCCACCAGAAAACTTCTAGAACTCCTAAATGAATTCAGTAAAGTAGCAGGATATAAAATTAATGCTCATAAATCTAATGCATTTTTATTTATAATGATGCATCCTCTGAGAGAGAAATTAGGAAAACTATACCATTCACAATAGCCTCAAAAAAATAAAATACTTGGGAATCAATCTAACAAAAGAAGTGAAAGACCTCTACAATGAGAACTACAGAACGCTAAAGAAAGAAATTAAAGAAAGTATGAAAAGATGGAAAGATCTCCCATGTTCTTGGATAGGCAGAATTAATATTGTCAAAATGGCCATACTACCAAAAGCACTATACAAATTCAATGGAATTCCAATTAATATCCCAATGATGAACCTCATAGAATTAGAGCAAGCAATCATGAAATTCATTTGGAGGAATAAGAGACCCAGAATAGCTAAAGCAATCCTTAGCAAGAAGAGCAAAGCAGGGGGTATTATACATGAGATTTAATTGTCTATCGAAGTTAAAATTTTAATCCATTTGACATATTGTTTTTTTGAGACTTAGATGAAATATGTTACAATATGAAGTTTTTTGCTATGGTTATTGTTCTATTGGTCTTAGATGTTTACATGGGGTCATTTAAGAGTAAAGATAAGGTAAAGAATTTGTTCTATTAAGAGAATAAAGTGCTTGCCTTTTCATAAGACAAAGTCTTGTGGTCAGCTTTTATGATGTATGGAGTAGTGTTGGTAGTGATATTTCGAATAAAAGTCTCATCAGTTATATTATCACTATACTTACCAATCACTTTGGCTTTATTTTCCGTCATAATCATTTACCTACCTTATCAGTAATCAGTGTTAGTAGACTGCTGTTCCTCGAAATCAGAAGATGTAGTTAATATTTGCTGAGGGCCTTGATGGCTCATCAAGACTCTTCTGAAATGTTGCTTTCTCTTTTCTGTCCCTAGGAGTACACCATTGATGTATTTTTTAGACAGACATGGCATGATGAAAGACTGAAATTTGATGGACCTATGAAGATCCTTCCACTGAACAATCTCCTGGCCAGTAAGATCTGGACTCCAGACACCTTCTTTCATAATGGCAAGAAATCAGTGGCTCATAATATGACCACACCCAACAAACTGCTTAGACTGGTAGACAATGGGACCCTTCTCTATACAATGAGGTAAGAGAATGGTTGCTCCTGACTCGAATATATCATGAGTAGGATTGGGGTTATAAGGAGCACATTTTAGGGTATCAAAAATTCTTTCAAATTTATAGATGAGAAATGAGTACACACATATGTATATATACAGATACAGTTCCTAACATGTTTGCATGTATATATATATACACATTCTAGATACACTTTATGGATAGCTATCTATAGATAATAATCTGAGACAAATGTATGTGAACTTTTATAAATGTATGCATACTCAAAGACACGTGTGACCTATAAACAGGCACATTCATACTTAAGAACACTTAGTTTCACATACTTACGAAAATATATACATAGGCATGAACACACTGATCATCAGAATATGCTATTTAACTAGGGAAAAATAACCATATGATATACACTTGGGAGACTAAAATGAGACGATAGATGTTTTCTGAAACATAATTTTTAAAACAGCAATACTTATTTTATGTCACATTATCTGGGGATGCCAAAGAATTTGATATAAATGAAGTTTCCAAACAACTTCAGATTATAGCTTATTGAAATCTTCATAAAATATAAAATACATTTTATACATTTTTACCTCTCACTGCATAGGATCTAAGACAATTTTATGTTTTTCATGACTCATTATTGTCCTTAGAATTATTAGATATTGAATTTTACTGTCAAAAAGAATGTTTTTGAGACCACTTGCAATGCAATAAGATTTTTTGCTCCAATACTAAAAAAACTTTCTTGGTTCTTGTGTGTGCTCTTTACACTTTTGCTAGCTCTTCTGCTGTCACTTGTCACTTCTTGATGCTTTCTCCCACATTAATGTGTGTTGATTTTGTGTAACCGGGTGAACCTTTATTGAGTAGATAACTGCAATCATTCAATGCAGTTTCTAGGGCTATTTTAAATTTATGGGTTTGTTATTTTGCACAACGAAACTCAATGCATGCCTTGTGAATATATTAATTATGTCCCTCATTACTTCAAATGTGTTATTTACTGATGTTTTCCTACAAAATTTTGGGAGACAGGAGAATGGCCAAGAATGAAATGATAAAAAATGAATACTTAAAAAGTTGGATGAGAGAGAAGAAGGTGACAGACTGGAGGGAAAATTATCATAGAGTAGAGAAGTGCTAGAGAAAAAAAATAATATAAATATTATAAATTGGATGAAGAAGGAAGAGAGGGAAAGGGAAGACTATGTACAGTTTCTCCAGATTTCATACATATTATGTATTACATATTACATGTGTATGTATGTGTATGTCCATTATATATAACATATGATATATAGCATCATACATATATATAGAGAGAGGAGGGAGTGATATGAGGATAGAAGAAAATGAGAATGTGAGAAAAGAGTTGAAACCCTGAAAAGATAATAGAGAAGATGGAGGGAAATGAGACTAAATATTAGGATGCCATAAAGTGATTGGAGAAATTGTTGAAGAGGATGTAACATATGGGAAGAAGAGAATACATGGAGAAGTAGTGGAAGAAACACTGAAGGAGATGAACAAAAGGGAAGGAAATCATAAGTGCAAGAAGACAAATGTTAATTCAACTTGTTCATTTACCAAACATTTGACTTCCTAGCACATACATAGCCCTGGACTAAGTTTTGGGTGCACAAACATTAATTATAGAAGGTCTCTGTCCTTTTTACCATCACAATATAATAAGGATGGAAGACTAATGAGATAGTCACACATAATATTAACTAAAAAGGTAAAGATATAGGTAGTTATAGGAGGGCAGAGGAGTTATCTGATTCAATCTCCTGAGGAAAAAGTGCTTCAATAGGCAGCAGTAAGCTCCTGATTATTGGTATTAGTTTTTATATTAGTATATATTTAGAATATAATCAAGTATATTGTAGTTAGGAGCAGATGGCAAACGGACCAGTATTCTAGACAGAAAACCAATTGTACAATTGCAGTGAATATAAGACATTTTAGATAAATAACAAGGTAATAATTTTTCTAATTTAATTTATGACAATGTAGTTACTGTATAAAGAATGCATTTGAGGATGATAATTAGGGAAAATGGTTAAGATATGGTCCAAATTATCAGAGTGAGAAGTAATGAAGTTCTTATTCAGAGAAATAGGTTGTAATGGAGGAAATAGGCAGTAAATACAGACCAAGGATTCAATCATGGAACACTACTATCATTAAGGCAGAGGGGGAAAAAGAGGGAATTATGAAGGAGATCCAGAAGGACAAGTCAGAGAGATATTAATAGAATCAATAGTGTGCTCTATCTTGAAAGGTAATTGTGGTGGTCAGTACTGCCACTTTCCATTTTTTCCCTATTCTCTTCAGGATACATTGTAGTATTATATTCCCCTTGAACCTTAAAGTTGGGCAGAAAGAAATGACTCACTTGGGCTAACCAAATATGATGGCAAATAAATGGCACATGTCAATTCTAAGGCACTTGGGAAGCCTTTCAGAGGCAGTTCATGATATTCCCTGTTGCCTTTCCTCATCACTACTATAAGCAATATTCCAGATGGTTTTAGATCCATCATTCTATATTCCTAAGGTTGACATAGAGGCAAATTTCTCCCACCAACCTCAGATAAACAGTGTGAGTGAAAAATAAACTTTTGTTGCTTTAATGCTGTGATGTATTAGAAATGTTTCTTATTTTATACTCATCTAACACATCTTGACTGATGTATCAAAGGTTCAAAGATTTTCGAAACGATGAGAATAATCAATAGTAACACCCATAATAGCACATAAATACAATAGTTAACATCAATATAGTACTTACAGTGTTCTAGGCTCTGTTCTATTGCTCTATGTTTATAACATGTTTATGACATAGATGCTATTATCTACACTTTACTTATGAGAAAACTGAGACCAAAAGTGGGTAAGAAAAATTTCCAAGTTCACTTAGGCAGTAGTAGGTGGTATAGCTACATTCATACTCTGGCAGTTTAGCTACAAATGCATGGTCTTTACTATTATTTACACATGTTGGCAACATCATTGGCAGTTACTAAAATATCATATCACACACACAAACACACATACAAGCACACAAACATATATATGTAACTTGTATGACACTGGTGTTCTTCACATTATATTGTTTTAATGGAGCAGTTGAGGTGAAGATGGTATTTAGGACTTGGAGTAGATGTAGGGGAGATAATGAAAATAATAGAAAATAATTTTCACTTGAAATGATGGTACATTCCTATAATCCCAGAAATTTGGGAAACTAGGGAAGTAGGATAACAAGTTCAAGGCCAGTATGGGCAACATAGTGAGACCCTGGCTCAAAATAAAATTAAAAAGGACTGGGGATCCCAGGCACAGTGGTGCATGCATGCCTGTCATCCCAGTGGCTCAGGAGGCTGAGGCAGGAGGATCTTGAGTTCAAAGCCAGTCTCCGCAGCTTAGCGAGGCCCTAAGCAACTCAGTGAGACCCTGTCTCTAAATAAAATACAAAATAATGCTGGGGATGTGGCTCAGTGGTCAAGTGCTCCTGAGTTTAAATCTCAGTAAATACCCCCCACAAAAAAATAAAAGGACTGGAGATGTAGCTCAGTATTACAGTGCTCCTAGATTAAATCCCCAGTATAAAAAAAGGAAAATACTTTTCAAAAGCTTGCTCCAAAATGAAATGAAGGCACATATAATAACTACATTCAGGGGTAAATACAAAGGTTGCCTTTGTTTTCACTATAGAAATTAATGCATATTTGTTAAAGAATTAAAAGGAGCTAGAAGAAATATACAGACTGAAAATAAACAATATAAGTAACATTTTTCTGACATTAAGTTTTCAGAAGAAATCATGAGGGATGGTATCAAGACCACACAGTTTTACTGTATGAATGGACATAAATGTTGAAAAGGAAGTGGGAAGGATAGGACCATAGAGAGATATGAATGGATATAATGTATGAAGGATAATTTGGACAGAATAAGCGCATTAGTAGAGAAATAGATGGAAGAGAGACATTCTTGTACTGAAGTGAACAATGGGGAGGAGATTGAAGAGGAGAGAGGAAGTCACACAATTGTGGAAAGAATGAAACAGATAGATGTAAACAGATGAAAGGATCATGGAATGAAGTGGATGGAGGGTTGAAATGATGAGGAAGAAATGTGGGTTGGTAAATTAAGGAAAGCAAATGGAAGAGAACATAGAAGGAGAAGATAGCAATGGGCAAGAGAGAAACTGAACACTTTAGAGATGGGGAATACTAGAGGAGGAAATATAGTGAATGAGTGAAGAACACAGGATAGAGGAAAAACTGAATAATGAAAGAGAGGCTAGAAGATACATTTGAGTTTTGGAGTTTCCAAAAAGAGAGAATAGGATGAGAATATTGAAATTTGTAGAAAAGAAGATGAAGATTTAGATCAAGGAAGGCAGAAGATGAATGCAACAGAGAAATTGATTAATCACCTGAACATAGAGTTGAATGAATAGGAAGATGATAATCACTGAGCCTTCCATTTTAGTCTGAATTGGACAAGAAACTGAAGTTTGATGATCGAAGAGTCTGTATAGAATGTCCTTGTGTTTATTTTGAACTACAGAACAGAGGATGTACAGAAGTACAGAAGCAAGATGAAACCACTCTTTCTCCTACAGTGTAGAGAATTCACCTTGGATCTAGGAAGGTGGCTCTGGAGGGCAATCTAGGCTCAAAACTGCAAAATAAAAGCATGGCTCTTTTTATGGCCCCACAGGTGATTCATTTAATGACCTTTTGCAATTCCCAGTCTGCTTTCTCCAGTGCTTCATTCTGATAATATTTGTAGTTGCCTTCTTAAGGAACATGAAAGGCACAAATTGGATAAGGTGTCCAGGAGGCTTAGAATTTTCCAGAAAGTATTATTCTGCAACATCCACATTATTTTGGCACTCATAATTTTTATCTGGATTTTATGGGAAAGCTACAGAAGGACAACTAATAGAAAAATCTTATCAAATGTTACTTGGATATGTAACTAGTGCAGTTGAGAATGAAGCTTTGCCTTGTCTCAACTTGGGACCTTAGGACAACCATAAAAATACAGGCCAAAGCCCAGTACTTGCTGCTAACTCCATCATCACACATATTAAAATGGGAATAATAGAAGATTATCTATTAAAAACAGAAGATTAACAGCCTAACCCAAGATATACACAAATTTCTATTTTCTGTTATTCAAGTGTGGACATATGGGGAACTTTATTAATGGCATCATATTTAGTGATAAGGATAAGGATAAAGAAATTAATAATATGGTTCTTTATACATATTACTTAAAAATGCTGCACAATACATAATAGAGTACAAAATTCTTTCTTTATGATCCTGTGAGTCCATCTCATTTTGTACCACTAGCTATATGAATAGCTAATAAAAATCACTTAAATAGAGCGAGGAACAAAATGAGATGGACTCACAGGATCAGAAGGAAAGAAATTTGCATGGTAGTATCAAGGAAAACTGCAGAAGAGGCAATCCATATCTCTTTAATATTGAAGAGAATGTAGTTAACTATCAAAGAGATGAGGAACATGACTGAGGTATAGGAAGATATTCTAGGCAGAGGAAATAGCATGCACATAGATATGTATTCATAAATTGATATAATCCATCAGAAAATTCATCTCACAAGAGGAAATAAAGAGTACTATGGGAGCATCTAGCAAGGACAATGAAATGAGCCTTTGGGGACATCCACAATAATTTCCAGAGGAAATAACTTTTCAGCTGAGACCCAAAAGATGTGTAGAAGTAAATTAGATTTTAAAAATTGAGAGGAAATATTCTAGAAAGAGCCCAGCAGATAGGTAGGCCTGAGGAGTAAGGGAGGAGTGATTTATACATTGGGAGAACTAAATGAAGATCAATATAACTGGACCAGATAACAGTACAGAGAAGGGATCTGGAATGGGGAGAGGTACTAATAAGCTATGGTGGCATCAAAATGATGTATCTATTGAACAATTGATTTCAGAGGAAGGAATCAAACAGATTTTCATTTTAGATAGATCAGTCTGGAAACAGTTTACAAGGCAGATTTGATAGAAGGCAAGGTTGAAGATAAGGTTTCTAGCAAGAGGGCTTCCATAATACTAACATAATAATGCAAATAACTACAATGTGTTGAACACCTACTATGTTCCAGGCACTTTATGTACAACATATGTAATATTCAAAATAACTATTCGTTATAGGTATGCAATGCTTATAATTATTATCCCTATTGAACTTATCCACAAAGTAAAGCTTAAAAATTAGAAATGAGTTGCTCAGGTTGATGCCGTTATAAGGTAAATGCATGTTCATCTGGGTCCAGGTACTGTTTTTCCCATCAAGTAAGGTTTCAAAGAAGGATGTGCATATATAATGTGTTCCAGAAGAAGCATTTAGCTGGGCATGCCTGTAGTCCCAGCTACTTAGTATTATAGGAGGTTCGGAGGTTCATCACCAGCCTGGACCTACATAAGTATAGGCAATGTAGTAAGATCTGTTTCAAAAATAAAGGTAGCATTGATGATAGTTGGTGCTTGGTCAGAAATAGGTGGGGTTCAGGATGTTGTATGGTTGGTTCTCCTAAGAAAAGGGGTTCCCTAGGAAAAAAGAAAGAGTTACTAAGAATGTGTGAGAAATAATAACCCAAGTGTTAACATTACCATTGAATGAGGAAACGTAGTTAAGATCTTGGAAAATGACAGTGATAAGGAAGGGTATTAGGCTATATAGCCAAATAATGTACCTATTTGGAAGGATTTCCATATGATAAATGAGTGATGGTAATCTGGACCTGACACAATACATTTATCTTATAGTTACATGGAAGCATTATCTTTTTAAAGTGAGAGATATGAGATGATTTGTGCTAACACAAGTTGCTGAACCCAAAAATGTAGTTCAATGTGATAGAAGTGCATTTCTTATTCCTTAATGTTCAAAACAGATGTTCTTCATAGACAGGAGGCTCACTTCCAAGTGGTAATTTAGGAACCCAATTTCCTTTCATCTGGTGATTCTGTCATATTCAACACATGGTTTCTAAGACCACTGTACTTGTCTATATCAAAAGAGTACAAGAAAGTCCATGGAGGATTGTATGTGGGAGGTGTTTACATATTGAGCTTTAAGCAGCATACTCCTTTTCCTCCTGACCTTTTGACTAGAATTGCAAGGCAGGCTGGGTAAAGGAATATTGCTCTGTGCCAGGAAAAAGAGGAAAATGAAGTCTGTAATTATTCCAGTTTTGTTTTTCATTTCAATGAAAAGCTCTACTTGCAATCTTGAAGGATCAATGGGAAACTAGGATGTCAGTTAGTGGACCATTTCATAGTCCAGAGAAGAATGAGCAAAGGCAGTGGAAAGAGTGAAGAAGAGAGAACAAATATGAGATTTTCTTTTTTCTTCTTTTTTCTTATAATTTATTATAATTATTAACACATATTAAGTATACAAATTAGTAGGTTTCATCATGACATTTTCATACATGCATATATTTTGTTTTAGACATGTCCACCCTCCCTCCTACTCTCTGTTGCCTTCTTCTGAGAGAGGTTTTCAACAGAACTTGGTGTCCAACTAGAGTAGTTTCTTAAAAGGAGCCTTGAGATTGTCCCTGGCATAACCTCCCTGGTTGCTGAATGATTGTGGTTCTGTTAAGAAATAAAACAAAAGCAAAACCAAACAAAGTGCTCAATGTTGAAATAGGTGCAGATATTTTGGAGAGAGGTAATATTTAGGTTAGAGAATTTATAATTCTTGAGCATTTCCTGTATGCTAAGCAGTATACTAGGTGTTCCATATTTATTGGTCTCGTTTAATCCTCATAGCAATGATCATGTACATATAGTACTGAGGCACAGGATAGCACTGTAATTGAGAAGGTGGCATTCAGGGCTGGGTTTGTTGCTCAGTGATAGAGTGCTTGCCTAGCTTGTTTGATTCTGAGCACCACACATAGTTAATGAAATAAAGATCCATCAACAATTAAAAAATATTTTCCAAAAGATGGTGGGAGTCCGTAAACTGCTCCTGGTCCTTCCTCTGTAACCTGAGATAATTCATAACAATATCTGCCTTTTAAACTCATTGTATGGAACAAATGGCATAAGCTGTGGAAATAGTGTGACATATGTGATAGCATGTGACCACTCTCTGGTGGTTTTGTTCTGTTGTTAATATTCCCATGGATATAGTTGTTAAACTGAACTTTGAATACAGCAAAGTCACACCAGTCATAAATGGAAGAGCTCGTATAGAAACCCAGGCCACAGTTAAAGCAAATTTTTTTCTTCACATCACAACATACCACTTCCTCTAATATGGTAATGCTCGGACTATCAGTTTTAAGTAATGAGTCTGAGGAGGACATGACAGTCTTCAAATGGAGGTGCAAGTCTGGAACCCAAGAGAACTTTGACATAATGGGATTTTATAAAATTGAATACATTGCACAAATTGTCACCTATGTGTTATGTTACACTATAATAGTATCCTATATTGAACCAAAAATCAAAGAAAATAAACACTAGTTTCTCCATGTTGAATCATCAAGAGGAAAAGTGGTATTTTAAACCAATTAAGAGAAGGTTTCTGTCATATTTATTCCATGATGCCTTCCTTTATTCTTTGATTATGTGTTTGGGTCATTTTGCTTATGTACTCGGGGTGTTACAAAGACAAATTATTTGAAAGATTAATGCTGCATGATGGCAGGAACCCCCCTCCAAAACTTTAACAGCAAAGCTCATTTCTTCCATAGTTTAGATGCAAATGGCTTGCACTTGAATTTTCATTATAGAAAGTGCCTCTGAAATGACCAGGAACCTGGGAAAGCATTTGGGCCAGACTGTTAGTAATATAGGATTTAATGTAATCAGAGCAACCAAGCCTCAATAACTTTCCTTCACGCAGTACTTTTTTTGTAATCACTTTTGCTCTTGGGGATTCCACCCACAGTTCCTTATTCACCAAACTAGCAACTGACTCACATAGTCACACTTTGTGAACCTCACTCTAACAAACAGAAATAAGAGCATAGAAGAGATGAAGTGGTTCATTTTGAGCTCTGAGAAAGCCTCAAATGAAATGAGAAGCAAGAAATAGTATACAAATTTCTCTGCGTGCTCTGTGCAATGACATCAACCCTTGCCCTCCAAGAGCTCACATCTGAGGAAGAAAGATAGTACACATCATTCATGCCTCTATAAGGCATAATGGAAGTTTCATGAAAAGCTGACAATGGAATGTTATGAGTTGAAAATCATAGCATTTACTCAGACTTGAGGGCATGGACCCATATGAGCCAGAGCTTCACAGGGAAACAAGCTTTTGAGCTGGACACAGGGGAGGAGGAAAGTATTACTTACTGGTAGTTATCACATTTATTTCATTTTGCCAGTTCCAGCTGTAAATCAGGGCCTTGAAATTACAAGCATTGCCACTTCTCAAAAGCAAGAAAATCGTCACTAGAAGCAAGAAACTCATCACTAGTCAGATGGAATTTGTTACAAAGCCTATTTTAAAATAAGAGGGATTTATGGATCAATGGAAGTGTCTCTCTTTCTCCGCCAAAAAACCCCAACTATTTTAGATGCTACTCCTAGACAGAGTGGAGACCCTATGTTGCAGTGGCATGAACATCAAGGGTAAGAATCAGGAAATCTGAATATGAGTCTCAACTCTAGCACAGATTAGCAATGTAATCCTGGGAAAGACATTTCCTCTTATGGAAAATGGGATGGAAATACCTCATCTGCCTATCTTTCAGACATAATTTTTAGATAAAGAAGCATTTATGTAGCACCTGCTATGTGCCAACCTCTATCCTAGGATGGGAATGCAATGATGAACAGAGATCCCCTTTCAAGTTGCTCAGTCTTGAGCAAAACACAAACACACAGATACTGATAATACTATATGGTAAGGAGTAGGATATTTGTGTGAAGGGCTTTGGAATTTCTGTGAACTTGGGTAACCACTATGCCTACTGGGCACAGAAAAAGTATTATGGCAGAGGTAATATTTTAAGAAAGTGAAGGAAATGTATTGCACAATAAAGAGGAAAGGACATGCAGTCAGGGAACAAAGACACATGAGAATTTGTTTGTGAAATCACAAGCATTTGCAGATGGAAGGAGAGTGAGGGCAAATACGGGAAAGTACCAATGTCAGATGGAGCTTTACCTCACAGGTAATTGGTAATACTCAAATGTGCTTCCTCCAAATGCTAAATGCAATAGTAAAGTGGTCACCTTCCTTCCCGTGAACTAAGTCTTTTGTCAATAACTTGAGGATTTAATGGGAAGCCTGCAGACAACTGTGATTCTGGTGACTAATGCAGTGCTTGGTTTGGATGTTTAGTTGGGGTATATTTCAAGTGACTCATCCTGTATGGATAACAGCTATAAGTGATTTATTATCCTTTCTTTTTCACCATAAATCCCAGACCCTGCCCTTTACTCTGTGATTATAGAACCAGTCTGCCTGATACCTCAGCTACTCTTGAAATAGTGTTGTCTGTACTTTACTTTTTAGAAAGAACATTCCTTGGAGTGCAGAGCACATTTTTCCATTTCCAAAATGCCAAGTTGACAGATTATCTACAGTGGGGCCCACATTGAGCTCTAGAGACCCTCATCCTCTATACAGTTTAAGCTGTCTCCTCCTACATTACCCTTAACAAGTTGACAGCCTCACCGAATAACCAATACATATATTTAGTAGTCTTTAGCCTGTGGAACTCTAATTAATGTGGGAACTCATATTTCCTCCAGGCTTCCTCCTTGTCCCCACTTTAAAAAATCAGACAGGCCTGTAAACCCAGTGACTCAAGAGGCTGAGGGAGGAGGAAGTCAAATTCGTGATCAGCTCAGCAATTTACTAAGACCCTGTCTAAAAAAATCTTAAAAATAAAATAAGAAGGGTTAACGATGTAGCTCAGTCTTAAAACTTCCTGGGTGCAATTCCCAGTACAAAAATCAGTATTCCACATATAGAAATCTAGGAATAAATTGAAGATTTTATGTGGGGCATTTGTGATGTACATGACTCATTTTCATTCATATTAATTTTACAGTTTTTAAAACTAACTGAAGTAAGCATGCATATTTTAAGATGTACAAATGTTATGTGTGCAGATACACAACATTCGGGGTAATGAATTTGTGGCAGAGTTTTTGTCAGAGGATGGGTAAAGAAACGGGAAAGTGGCTTAATAAAGCAAGAATTATTATCAAAATATGAGCAGTAGAACTTCATTTTGCAGAATGATTCCTTCTCCTTGGTCAAAGGCAAATTATCACATTTTTAATCCACTTGTCCTGCTAGAACAAAATACTCTAAGCTGGATAATTTAAAAGCGACCAATTTTGTGCTTACAATTTTGGAGGCTTAGAAGTGTAACATCCAGGCTTAGACAGATTCATTGTCTGGGCTAGCTATCTGCTTCAAAGATGGCACATTCTTGCTGTGTTCCTCACAAGACAGAAGGGGCTAAGGAACTCCCTTGGCCTTCTGTTATAAGTGCTATAATCTCATTCATGAAGGCAGAAACCTTATGAACTAATCACCTTCAAAGGTCCCACCACATAACACTTTCTAATTGGGGAGTAAGTTTCAACATATGAATTTTAGGGACACACAAATACTCAGACCATAGCAGGTGCTAAGGACATGGATACTATTGCTTGTGAGTTGGAAATTTTTCCTCATTGTGTTGGTGCTTTGTTGGGTTCGCATCTAAAATCAAATGGATATGCAAATTGTATGATTCTACTTTGTGTACAACAGAAAAATGATAGTTGTACGCCATTTGTGTACAATGAACTAAAATTAAAAAATAAATTTAAAAAAAGTTAAAAAAATACAAAAAAATCAAATGGATAATTAAAAACAACCAATAAATATAAAAGCAAATGGTATCCAGTGTAGTTCAGGACCCAAGACATATGCATATTCCAAAAAAATCATAAAATGCAAATCACTGTGTATAAAATAAGTGTAAAACAATTGTTTCTTCATGAGTGGTATAATTAAGCAGAAAATTAATCAGCAAAAACCATAGTAGAATGATTTCTGATAAGCATGCTTATTTTGAAAATGTACCTAGATATTCCCAATGAGGATGAGATAAGGGTACAAAATATCTGAGTCACTGTAATTTGTGTTAATTCCAAAAGAATAAAAAATAAATCATTTTCTTAGTGGCTTTTAGTCAATAGCAAGGATAGAGAGATATTTAGACTATTTTCCTATTCTTTAGGTTGTTGCTTTACTTTGTTGATTGTTTCCTTTGCTACGTAGAAGCTTTTTATTTTAGTGTAATTCCATTAATCTATTTTTGTATGTGCTTTTGAGGTACATCCAGAAAAATCTTTACACAGACCAATGTCATAGAGTTTTCCCCTATGCTTTCTTACAGTGGTTTCATGGTTTTAAATATTACAGTTAAGATTTTAACTCATTTTGGGATGACTTTTGCATGTGGTGAGACAAAGGATGTAGTTTCATCTGCCTGTAGATATCTACGTTCTACAGTACTCTTTATTGAAGATCATCCTTTCCACAAGGTGTGTTCTTGGCATCTTTGATGAAAATCAATTGACTATAAATATGTGAATTTCTTTCTGGTCTTTCTAGTCTGTTTTGTTTGTCTCTGTGTCTTTCTTTGTCAGTACCATGATCTTTTGAATTCTAGAATTGTGTAGTATATTTGAAGGCAGGAAACATGATGCTTTCACTTTTGTTCTTTCTGCTCATGTTTGTTTGGCTATTTGGGATCTCTTCTGTTTCTATATAGATTTTAAGTTTTTTTTTCCTGTTTCTATAAAAATATCACTGGTATTTTTTTACCTTATTTATTTTGATTCATTGTACACAAATGGAGTACAGCTATTGTTTCTCTGGTTGTACACAAAGTAGAGTCACACCATCTGTGCACTCATACATGTACACAGGGCAATGATGTCTGTCACACATTCTGTTATTATTCTTACCCACCAACCCTGACCCCACCCCTCCCTTCCCTCTATGCTATCTATCCTTCCTCCATTCTTGCCACCCTTCCCCCCCGCATTATGCATCATCATTCATTTATCAGAGAGACCATTCGGCCTTTGGAATTTGGGGATTGGCAAATCTCACTTAGCATAACAGTCTCCATCATCATCCATTTACCTACACATGCCATAATTTTATTCTTCTTTATGGCTGAGTAATATTCCATTGTGTATAAATACCAGTTTCTTCATCCATTCATCTATTGAAGGGCATCTAGGTTGATTCCACGATCTAGCTATTGTGAATTGAGCAGCTATGAATATTGATGTGGCTACATCACTGTAGTAATATGATATTAAGTCCTTTGGGTATAGGCCAAGGAATGGGAGAGCTGGATCAAATGGTGGATCCATTCCAGGTTTTCTAAGGAATCTCCACACCGCTTTCCAGAGTGGCTGCACCAACTTGCAATCCCACCAGCAATGTATGAGTGTACCCTTTTCCCCACATCCTCGACAACACCTGTTGTTGCCTGTATTCTTAATAAAAGACATTCTAATTGGGGTAAGATGAAATCTTAAGGTGGTTTTGATTTGCATTTCTCTTATAACGAGTGATGTTGAACATTTTTTCATAAATCTGTTGATTGCTTGTAGATCTTCCTCTGTAAAGTGTCTGTTCATTTCCTTGGCCCATTTATTGATTGGGTTATTAGTGTTCTTGGTGTAAAGATTTTTGAGTACTTGGTAGATTCTGGAGATTAGTGCTCTATCTGAAGTGTGTGTGGCAAAGATTTTCTCGCACTCTGAAGGCTCTCTCTTCACATTGCTGATTGTTTCCTTTGCTGAGAAAAAGCTTTTTAGTTTGACTCTATCCCAATCATTGAGTCCTGCTTTTTTTTC